>WNGS01135237.1:18422502-18444502 GCA_020271785.1 Procambarus virginalis
ACAACACAAAAGAGTTACAATTTGACGAATAACATTGCAGCAAATGAGCGGGAAGCAATCAGATTAGCTCGTTCGATGGGCAGTAGCAGGAGTGACGTCATGAACCCGTCATAGCTGTTATTCTCCATCGAGCCGGTTGACCCCAGAGGTCAGACGCTGCTTGCGCCTTCCCCTCTGTCTCAGCGGGTACCAGCCATGTACTCACTGACCCCCTTTGGTAGCAAGTATACTTAGCTCCCTGTATCTACTTCCACTTCCTGCTAGACAGTACGGCGGCCTACCTATTTTAACAGTGTTCCTGGTTAAGTGGGCATTCTGGAGATACCCAACTGCCAGAAAACTATCCAGGATTAAGAGAGATAGGCTTGTGCACGAAGATCTGTGCACTGTGCACTGCAATGAGCCATTCAAGTCAGTTGTGGGAGGATCTTGGGAGGCCTACTCCCACATCACATAAGAATAGAACAACCTACCATGAACACCCAAATCACGGAACTATTTACTCTTCCCACAATGAGAGTAAGGACAAGACCAGAACATAATGATGCCAACCCAGAAGACAATATTCAACATAACAAGCCAATTACTCTGGATTAATCTTTGTATGTAGATACAGCTGCCTCGTATGGGCCAATAGGCCCCTTCTGCGGTTACCTCTATTCTTATGTTCATATGTTTCACCCCACATTTATCCCCGTATGTATCCCCTATGTTTTCACCTTTATTGTCTTATCACCTGAACCAGTGCGGGTATAAAATCAACCAGTTTTGAAAATGCTTTTCACTTGAGAATGAAACCATGGAGGTTCGAAAACGTTGTGCAATTGTATAAGTAAGTGTAATACATTCTATAGTAATTCACCTCTTTTCTTCACCCGGACATTACGATAATGAGTTTTGGAGAACTCCTTAGCATCAGCTAAGCCCTGATGCTAAGAAATAGTTAGGGGATAGAAGCCCTAAATCAGAAGATAGTAAATACAGAATATGCGGTCATATTTAATAGATGACATGTTTACAGGAAAGACCTGCTACCAATATACTTTATATAATAATATAGTATATATATATATAGATATATATATATATATATATATATATATATATATATATATATATATATATATATATATATATATGTGTGTGTGTGTGTGTGTGTTTGGGTATATCACGAAAATAAACACGCTGGAATTTAAAAGTGTGACAATGTCAGACGAACGACGGAGGAAAAATGAAACCGGAATTTCCTTAAGTACTTTCGTATATTAATACATCTTCAGAAGGAGTCTCCTTCTGAAGATGTATTAATATACGAAAGTACTTAAGTAAATTCCTGTTTCATTTTTCCTCCGTGTCTGACATTGTCATATATATATATATATATATATATATAATATATATATATATATATATATATATATATATATATATAATATATATATATATATATATATATAAATAATAGAGAGAGATTTGACAACATCAGTCTACTGTACATATTTGATCGATTTTTTTTATCACATTTTCTTTTTAAAGAGAATCTGAAATAATAAAACTATCTACTGTAATTATCCATCAACAAAATACATAACCAACAGAAAAGTCACTTACCATGGGCCCTTATAACTCGTCCTGATAGCTCCCCCAGCTTTACGACCCCGATTGTGCTGTTTGATGCGGCGGTTTGGGTCCACAGTAAAGCCAATGTATGTAGAACCACGATACTTTGGGTTGATGCAATACAGCAAATATACTCCATAAAAATCCTCCACAACTTCTACCCCTTCAGCCATTCTGAAATAATTATAATATTGCAATAATGATAATTCAGTACAGTAATACATTAATATCAAAGAACCCATTTAACTAAATTTAAATGAATAAAGTAGCTTACTAAGATCTTTATAAACAGATATATATCACCTTTTATGATAAGATATAAATTTATACCGATATCGATATTGATAATGTCCTGCTTTATCACCCAATAAAAAGATCAATACTTCAATATCAATACTTAATATTTTTTTTAAGATATTAGAACTTTTCAAGACAATGCTTTAGAAGACTTGCTCACCTTCACCAGGGTAATTCAACTAAAGTTCACAATGGAAATGTGCATTTTTTACTGGGTAAGAAATTCTTTAAAATTTCAGCACGTAGTGTCTATTTAATAATAATAATAATTCATTGTTTCGGGGACCAGGAAGCCAGAGTGTATTGATATGTTAGACTTATATCAAGGTTCCCCCCCTCTCCAAGGTCGAATTACTGACCCCACCCAATTAACATATACACAAGATTGCACAATGTATGAAGTTTAAGAGAAAACTAAGTACTACCTAATAAACTCCATGTAACCTACCTTATTGCCAAATTGTCTACCCATGTCTTGCTATTTTCAAACAATACTGTTTGTTGACCAAGTTGTATAATTGATGATTTCTGCCATGTTCTCCCCCTTTTTTATCCTTTTTCTTCACAATTTATACTTTAATTAATCTCAATTAGTATTAAGCTTTAGTCTAAGAGTTTTTTTCCCCACATCTTGCCCAAAATGCTATGCGTATTAGTGGCTTTAGGTATTTTATTTACTAGCTCTATCTATAAATCCAACATTATGTTTGTAACTCATCTTCTATGTATGTACTTTTACCTGAATAAACATTTTGATTTTGATTTTTGAGTGATTTTGATTTTTGATTTCAAGTGCTATATAATACTTCTATAAAAATGATATAGTATTGTTATATACAACTATATATATCTTTTCTATATATGGTTTTTCACGCACAGGATTATAAACCCATGGAACTTCCTACCCGCAGAAGCTGTAAATGCCAAAGCTCTGTCGAGTTTTAAAATCCAGCTAGAAAGAATATCAGGACAAATGGAGGGACCTGTGACAAGCCACTGGACTCCTGTCCTCATCGAGGCCACTAAAATGTTAGTTGCCCTCATGGTAAATTCATGCAACATACCCATCAGGTAAATGACTGTATATTTGAGTTAAATTAGATGGTTATTTACAAATTATAAATACGGTTACACACACAAACTCGGGAACATGTTAACTTCTGGGATGCTAAACTCTCCATCAAAGAAAAATATTATAGGGCAGTGAATAAAATTTGCACCCATCAAATACTACAAAAATCATACAAAAGAATGAAGCAAAATTCAATATTGCTTTCTCTCTTGCTACATTAATGCTTCATAAATATAACTTAACATATAATCCCTTATGTCTTCACCTCAATGATCTTACCTCAACCCACTTCATAAGGTAGGCACTATAAGCACCTTTGAATGATGGCCAATGGAGGAAATCTGTAATTGCATGAACTCATCTTCGATACAAATTCCATGGAGATTCAGGATAGAAACAACCACCGAGCAGCAGAAGCTTCAGCATGTGAGAAGGACAATGTCTGGACTGCTACCTAAGAGACAGTGCCCATCAAAGGGACATCAGAAATGCATTGTATGTAGTAGTGAATAATATGTCTCACAATGAGCTAGGAAAGGGGTCAGTCTAATTACCCAAAGCTACCCAAATTTAAAGATACACAAAGCTTCCTAGCATTATGTTAGTAATGAATAAATATGATATATTTATTCATTATAATGTTGGTGTGGAATGTAGAACATGAAAAACATATTTTTACTCTGAAAAAGTATCATTTTAACAAAATTAGACGAAAATAAGAAGCTGGTGACACCAAAGCAAGTCAACGGTCCAAGCGACAAAGTTTGCTGGCATATGAGCGTCCTGTACCTACCTAACCTAACCAACCTACCCATACATAACCTAACTAAACCTAACCTATCCAAACATAATATAACCTCTAGGCAACAATATATCTTGAATAATTGTTCATTATGGATATGTCACTCCACAACATTGTCGCTTGGCTCGTCGACTTCCTATGGTGTCTCATGCCACTTAATTTCGTCTAATTGGGTTATAAATTTATATTATTTCAGAGTAAAAATATGTTTTTTCATGTACTACATTCAACACCAACAATATAGTGAGTAAATATATCACATTTCTTCATTACTTATGTAATGCTAGGAAGCTTTGGATAGCTTTGAGTAAATTTGGGTAGCTTAGGGGTAATTAGACAGACCACTAGGAAAGCACTTTGTTAAAAATAACATCCATTAAAAGGGACAGGAAGCTATGCTTTGGCTTATCAATGTGTCCCAGGTCAACTATTGATCCCCCCCCCCACCAGGTGAACACAGGCATCAGGTGAAAGAAAATGGGCCCAACCATTTGTGCCCTGCCTCAGGAGTTGAACCCATGATCCTCGATAATGTACCATTGGGGTTTGCAAGATGTTTCTTAGATTAAGATAAGTTTCTTAGATTAAGGACCTGCCCAAAATGCTGCGCGTACTAGTGGCTTTACAAGAATGTAATTACTATGCTATGTATCCTCACAATCCCAATGTATCTTCTTGTATATATATATATATATAAATAAATAAATAAAAAATGTCAATCCCGTTTGGCTTCAACCAGAGGCGTTTCAAGACGGCTTGTTTTCAATTGATCAAAACCATATTTCCCTAAATTTATTTGATGACCACCATCTCTCTAGTGGCCTCAGTAGTGACAGGAAGCTGGCAGCTTGTCAAAAGTACCCCCTCCCCCATTAGGTTAGGATATATTAGCTACATTTACCCAGCCGCGTCTGGGTGCAAGTGACACGAGTTCTTGCTTTCATTTCGGGTGTGTGTTGCACATTCTGCTATTATGGCGGAACGTTAATCCACATAGTGAGTGACGCTGCCCAATAACCTAGCCCTCCATGGCAATATTCAAAATTAACGCTGCTGTTCTTCTTCTTGATAGTAGGTGCAGTTGCTGTTCTTACCTTGTTGTTGTTGTTGTAGTAGGCTAGGGGCAGCTACAGCACTAGGACGTATGCACTCTCGTCAATCTTTCATGATAAAATAAAAAATAAATAATAAATCTTTAAATTCTTTAAATTAAATTCAAATAAACAAATTTAAATTAAATAAATTAAATAATTAAATTCTTTAATTAAATTCTTTGATCTTTAAATTCACCTGAAACACGCGAACCGCCGACCATATAGACAGCCAGCCACTCTACCATCTGAGCTACCACATATAATTGCTCAATATTAAAAGCACAATATAGTGCTATTACCAGTTAAAATCTTCGACTTAACAGGCATATAGTTATTAAAATTCAATTTCTTTCTTTATTATGCACCCCATACCCATCCCGTGGGCGGTGGTGTAAAGGATACAGAGGCACATAATCGGTTCAGGAACTGAACCCTCTAGTTCGTTTAGCTAAGCAAATAACAATGTTTGACGCTAGTTACAAAATTATCAATGTTGTATACACATGTACACACCCTCATACATACATGTACATATATATATACGTATACACATATACATACACATACATATCTAATCACCCACACAAATACACACATCAAGAATCTTTGTGTCACAAGTGACACAAAGAGGTGTCACAAGTGACATTACAAGAGGCTCACAACAGTCACTATACAAGGCACTTTACATCTATAGTGAGTCACACAGTTACTAGTCTTGCTGCACACCCACCCAACTGGGCGGCAGCTTTACAGTCATGTGCATGAATTACCTACAGTAAGCAAATTTTGGATACTTCGCTAAAATTTCGGGCAGCACATCATTGTGAATGAAGTACTTACACATTTCTTGGACACTATTGATGGTGTTATCTCTAAATTCCGCAATTTTTTCACATTCCATTATATAATGACGCAAAGTATGCGAATAGTTCTGCTGACAGAGTTTACATTTAATCAAATCTACATCAGCAGATGTTACAAACTCCCAGAGGTACTTGTAGCCGAGCCTAAGCCTAGCAGTGGTAACATCTAGAAGTCTGCTAACATTATTGGATGACCCATAGATGTGCGGTTCTTCCTGCATAATAGAATGATGATAGATGGAGTAACTGGTGTGAATTTCACTTTGCCTGAAGCCTCCGAAATTTAGTTGATGTTCCTGGGATATTACTGCCCTCAGGCTGCTCAAAGGCAGTCCAAGTTGGTAATCAATTCCCTCTTTACGAGCAAAAGTCTTGGCTAGCTCATCAGTTCTATCATGCATTCGGAGACCAATATGGGAAGGAATCCACAGGAGACAAACTCTGACTCCATCATTGATTATTTCACTATATCTGTGTCTAGCTTCAGAGATAAGCACGTCACAGTTATGCCTTGGGGAGCTGAGGGCAGTCAAGGATGACAAGGAGTCACTTACAATTAGCGTGTCAACTTTGGATTCATATACGCGCTCTAGTGCAAGGATTATGGCAACCAATTCTGTTTGAAGAGTGGAGGCCCAGTTAGTCTTGCTCCACACTTAACGCACGAAACACAATATTGTGGCCAGTTTTTGGGTCAACTATTACATTTATTGTGTGATAGTTATACTTGTATAAATTAATAATTATTAAAGTTAAAGGCCTAATATGTAATATTAATGAATAAAAACGAAGTGAGAAGCCACACGCCTGTCTTTACATATCTTTTGTGTTTTGGGCACTCTTGTACTTATTTTTTTTTTATAAACCTAATAGGGGTACCACCTTTTGGTGCAAGTGTAGGGACCCATAGCCTCGGAGAAGAAAATAAAGAGTACTCAGAGAAGACCTTGGGCCAGATTCACGAAGCAGTTACGCAAGCACTTACGAACCTGTACATTTTTTTCTCAATCTTTGACGGCTTTGTTTACAATTATTAAACAGTTAATGAGCTCCGAAGCACCAGGAGGCTGTTTATAACAATAACAACAGTTGATTGGGAAGTTTTCATGCTTGTAAACTGTTTAATAAATGTAACCAAAGTCGTCAAAGATTGAGGAAAGATGTACACGTTCGTAAGTACTTGCGTAACTGCTTCGTGAATCTGGCCCCTTGTGGATCCTCACTGAACACTTTAATATTTTCTTCTCCAACCACCTCTATTCTTTTAGTATGTGTGTATATATATCTAACTTTATTTTAAAATTTCATTACACAAAAAGGGTTACAACATTGGTTACATGCAGGGTACAAGGTTATTTGTCACAAGGTGTAGAACTCCTCCAGCTCCTCAGATGGCGGGCAGGAACCATAGATGCAGTGAGCAGTTCCTCTCTGGATGGCTACACTAAGGCACTGAAAGAGAAAACTGGCGGCTCTAGGGGAATCTAGTTGTTTCAATTAGCTTGGACCCCAACTCCTTCAAAAAACTAGCAGCACTTTTCTCAGGCACAAGGTGTCTCTGAGGCAATGGGGACAAAATTGTAGTGGTGATCAAGGTCTCTGTATTTACATGACTTGGCTGCTTCCCGGTGATTGGCAGCACCTCCTGCTTGTGTAGCACTGAAGTTAACATAGGTGTTGGCTAAAGCTGAAACACAAGTGTAGTCCCACACCAACTGTCTACCATTCTTCCAGGGGTTCACCATGATCCCATCTGGGCGACCGACAGGTTCATCAGAGTTGCGGGGCATTAGGTAACGGGGCTCTCTCTCTGCTGGACAACTGGCTGTGGTAAGGCTTCTCTTAATAATGTCGTTAACCTCATCGTGTCTTGCATACCATCCTCCTGTCCTTTGGCAGAGAAGGCCATGCCGTCCGTACATGTTGCCTTCTGCCTCGCCGCAAATACACCTGTATTCAGTGTGGATTGGGGAAGCGAGGCGGAGAGCCACAGCAATTCGGAGGGCCTGCGGTGTGAGACGAGTGCCAGTTGCTGACATTGGGGTTGCTAATAGGAAGTCACCTGCATGGGGAGCTGTTACAGCTCTAAGTCGGGCAGTGTCATGAAATGTTGTCGCAACTTCTAGTAATGTCACAGCTTCTTGGTGGGCAATGGAACGATCCCAGCTGGATTGCTTATGGGCTTCAGAAGGCGGTGGTTGGGGTGCTGGTCCTGCGAGAGAGACCCATTTGGTGGTGCAGTCTATAAAGCTGGGATCATGTACCCCTGCCCGTTGAACTAGGTGCTCAGGTAAGATTTCCTTCACCAAGTTGTCAGACGCTACTGAAGAGGACAGGAACGCTGGTACAGCAATTTGTGTTGCTGTGCGCACGCCGAAGTCCCCGATCTGACAGGAAGGGAGGCCTGTTCCACTGTGAGTCGCTGAGAGAAAGGTTAAGGGCTTTTTCTAGTATAGATTTCAGCAAGCTGTCGTACTCCTCTAAGTTAATATTATTGAAAGATGGCGAACATCTAAGAAAGTAGGTCAGCCTGGGGAGGGACAAGCATCTGGTGATGAGGTAAAGTGCTTTATATATATACAAGAAGTTACATTAGGTTTATGAGGGTACATAACATTGTGTTTACATTCTTGTAAAACCACTAGTACGCACAGCGTTACGGGCAGGTCCTTAATCTAATAGATAATATTTAGTAGGTAAAATCTAACGAAATTTATAAAATGTTAACAGGTATGTAGCGAGTAATCCTTATACTCGCTCCATTATCTCATTATCTTAATGCATTACTAATCACACAAGCTACAATCCTTTCCCCAATTACAGGTAATACTCTTCTCACCTTGTTGGAGGGAGCTGAGGTGTAATCACCATATAACCCAGCGATGTGAGAACAGCAAACCCAGTACAATCTCCAGTCAAGAATGTAGTACTCGGCGTGGGCAGTTCTAGTCGACCCAAGACGCTACAGCTTCGACGCAGAGCAGACAGCATCCAGCTACAACGCTCTCGCTTCCCGAGTTCAGACACTCGCAAGTCCCAATCGAGCCGCCACGCTCTCCCGCATAGAGCTCCACGACTCCGGCCTCACTCAGCACTCTGCTCTGCTCCAGGCTTCGTCTCAACGTCTACGACACTGCTGTATCCAGGACTACTAAATAAATATGAAACTCACTAAACACTGTGTATCTAATCTACCCAACAACGTAACATAATGGTACGTTACAGTACATTGTAAGGAAAAAAATGAGAGAGATTAGTAGGTATATTAGAGCACATTGATCGCTCTGATTGATAGCAATAACAGCTTGATTGATAATTTGACAAAGATTAATAAGCATAATAAAGCATATTGATAGCAATATATAAGATGACAGCAATGACCACAAGGGTAAAGCTGTTTGGCTTAGATACATAAATATTGGGGGATTGTGTAGCACTAGATACAGTGCGAGTTTAAAGCACTATGTAAGAAACCATGAAGATGAAATTAGGTACTTTTTGTTTGTTTTTGAATGAGGCAAAAGTTGAACAGCTTCAATTCAATAGGGAGTGAGCTCCATAGACTTGGTCCCTTTATTTGCATAGAGTGTTTACACTGATTAAGTTTAACTCTGGGGATATCAAAGATATTTTATTTCTGATGTGGTGATTATGGGTCCTATTAATCTGTGTGCTTGTGCGCTAACTGGCGTTCACAGCTGTTCTCGCCTACAGGCATTTGAATGAATCAAACGAAACGTTATGTATGTATGTACTCACCTAATTGTGCTTGCGGGGGTTGAGCTTTGCTCTTTGGTCCCGCCTCTCAACTGTCAATCAACTGGTGTACAGATTCCTGAGCCTATTGGGCTCTATCATATCTACACTTGAAGCTGTGTATGGAGTCAGCCTCCACCACATCACTTCCTAATGCATTCCATTTGGCAACCACTCTGACACTAAAAAAGTTCTTTCTAATAATCATACATGTATGTATGTATGTATGTATGTATGTATGTATGTATGTATGTATGTATGTATGTATGTATGTATGTATGTATGTATGTATGCATGCTTTTTAATGTCGATAAATGCAAGACCTTGCATGTGGGGCATAACAATCCACGCCACAACTACCAACTTAACATCACTACCTTACAACAGATAGATGAAGAAAAGGACCATGGAGTAAGCATCCATCATTCACTAAAAGTTACACAACAAGTGGGAGCAGCAGTAAAAAAAAAGCAACCAAACAAAAGCAAGAGAGAGAAAGAGAGGGCGTCAAGAAGGTCGACCCAGTCACCAGGTCGACCCAGTCACCAGGTCGACCCAGTCACCAGGTCGACCTGGGCTCCCAACACTTAGATGCGCAACGTTTTACAGTCGACCCGGACACCTCCGGATACTCCCATCAAGTACTTGATCAAGGAATGAGCGTCAAGTGATGTGAGTCCTCCACATATATATCTAATAGAACATGATGAAGTCAATGTCCTTGCCAAGCTTGCAGTACACAGCGTTGAATATAAAACTTGGACTATCAAACAGAAGTCTGAAAACTCTTATCAGGAGATAAATGTTAACGAATCTGAAGGGAGAGCAGTCTAGATCACCTGCTTCATGACGTAATTGATAACCTGATGCTCTTTGGCACAGGTAAATACAATTCCATAGTAGAGAGCATTACCTATACCTTTTCATGAGGTCCCGAGACCAGGGACAGAAAGCTATGCTTATCTAGGTCCCTCCATGGTCAACGAATGACCTTTCCCAGGATACAACCCACAACAATTGCCAAACTCCCGGGTGAACATAGGCATCAGGTGGAAGAAACGTGCCCAACCGTCTTTGTCCAGCCTGGGAATTTATGTTAAACCAACAGTTGTAAGGGCTGTGTAGCCGGCTAATTGAACGAACAAAAATGGAATCGTGCATTACGTATATGTAACTGATGGGTTGATGAGAGCCAATAGTAGCCTAGCAGACTTGTTTGCCGGAGTTATGGGGTTATTAGAGTGGGAACACCTAGCATGGTCGCAGGATACGTGACGGGTTATCTAAATATTCTAAAACTCCAATCAGGATAAATAAACTGCCAGGAGGTAGAGCTATGGAGGAGTTACAGTTGCAAGGAGGCAGAGCTGAGCTAGGGTGGAGTTATAGCTGCAAGGAGGCAGAACTACGGTAGAATTATAGCTGCGAGGAAGCAGAGTTACGATATCACAGTAACCGCAGCAGGAACATGCTGTGATCGTTCAGCGGTGTTAGTCTTACACCGTCCTCTTTCAGAGAACGTAACTTTTCGTGCGAAGGTTTTACATAATCCCAAAAATTGCCGTACTAGAAAATGGAAGCGGCTGGCGAAAGTGACGTTCTGTCCCGTTTTCTGTTTTGGGGTCCTCTGACTTAGTCTGTTAGGTTAGGAGAGGACACTTAAAGAACCTATAGTAGCTCTTACGGTATAGTAATGCACGGTATGGAGTGCAAGAACCGTTTTCTCGACGTTTTGAAACCTTAGGAGGACGGGCTGGTTAGTCAGGCCAAAGTCCCTTATCTGGCAACACAGAGCAGTGTTCAGGGCGAGGCATTATCGGCTTTCTTCATAATCAACAGTGTTTCATAAGCCTCTACGTTGCATGTAAATAACGCCTTAATAACTTGTTTATAAATTTACAAAACTATTTCTCGACGCCGAAAAGCAAGAAAGTGTATTTACGATTTTGTGTTCTTACGCTTGTGTGTTCTAGAGAGAAATGTTACCAATAACTGAAGAGTTCCCCCAATTATCCTTTTGATAAGGTCGCATTTTACAAGCGAAATGATTCGTCATGATTACTTGGCATATGTTGCATACGCAATTTTGATCATGTTGATGAACCTAAATCTCAAATACACTCAGGGGAAAGAAGTGACTGAGTGCGAGTCCATAGATCAGAGTGGTGACGTGAACTCCCGAAAGTGCAGGAGCTGCTCGTGAAGTAGAAAAGTGTGGAAAGAGTGGCAGCGAGGGGGCCAGCGTGCGCATCTGGCACTATCTGGCCCCGTGCTCCTGTGCCAGGTATTAGCGTGCAGCTCCGCCTGCCCTTCACACACACACGCGCAGCTGAGTGCACACGAACATGCACACGCGCGCGTGGTGTGGCATTCCTTTGTGGGTCTAGTGACTGTGCTCTTGTTTATACTATAGTGACCGTGTCGTGTTGGTACTATAGTGACTGTGCTCTTGTTTATACTATAGTGACGGTGCTCGTATTGGTACTATTGTGACTGTTTTTGATGGTACAAAAGTAACTGGACTTGTGACGATACTCGCCCAGAATTCGACTGTGATGACTAATAATTACATTTTTTACTAAAATATAAATTGATATTTTTACATATTTATATATTATTTCTTTAAAATGTTTATTAATTAGACATTTATAATAGTTTTTGAAAATCTTATGCGTATGCATACAACTATAAACAAGAGCGCAGATATACGCAAGTAAAGTGTGTTTGCTGGACGGTGCTTTGGTGAAAGAATAAGTTTACCCTTTAGTAAAGCGCGGGGATTGTCTCTATCGCTACCACCACCACCACCACTACAACCACTATCACCACAACCACCACCAAGAGGTTACGAGCAACACACAGGCACCACGACCCAGCAGTGATTGTAAACAGTGATCATGTCGGCCGGCCACGACAACTTTGGCTACCAGAAGGAGGTGAGTCTGTTTTCTATGTCAGACACACAGCAATGTATCAGTCGCTGATTAATACTAATTACTCGACTGAGGTACCTAATCTATCCACTAATACACATACCAGAGTGATTCAACCAGTCTGTCCATCTTCACAAAATTGCTAACTTCGTCTATCTATAAACGTGATTCGTCTACAGATAGTCGTCTGTATCCTATATATGTTAACTACCGTTGTGTAGTGATGCGAGGATTCTGTATTTGATTGAACACTATTGAATTCAGTAAACTACAAAATTTGACATTTGAATTGTTGAAGCCTGTTGCCATAACTCCACAATGTTACATTATGGAGCGTTAAATACGGTTGACCAGACCACACACTAGAAGGTGAAGGGACGACGACGTTTCGGTCCGTCCTGGACCATTCTCAACTCGATTGACTTGATTCTCAATCGACTTGAGAATGGTCCAGGACGGACCGAAACGTCGTCGTCCCTTCACCTTCTAGTGTGTGTGGTCTGGTCAACATACTTTAGCCACGTTATTGTGACTCATCGCCTGCATATGAACTATACGGTATTGAGTGAGGTTAATTGAGTTTGCTTCTTACCAAATGTGCGGCGTTGTTGTCATCTTTTTTTCCAACCCAAATTGGCGGTGAATACTGTAATCCAGTATAGATCTGATTCGCCACTGCGATATGTCCCTCAGCTGGGCATGGTCTTTGCCCATTACCCGGGGGTATGCTCGCCTCTAGAGCACGTGAGCGCCCAACACACTCGCCCCTAGGATAAGTTCCTGGGAAGACTGACTGTTCACGACAACTTGGAAGGTTCGGTTTTCTAAGCAGTTTTCAATTAAATGAACAAGATTCCTGCCTACACACCAGACGTTTGTATCACTGCTGTAATTAACTCATTCATTCCGCTCTTATTTAATGCGCTTAAATACCAATAAGTATCTATCAATGATACAATTATTTAAAGTATCAATGGTATAATTATTCAAAGTATCTATCAATGGTATAATTATTCAAAGTATCTATCAATGGTATAATTATTCAAAGTATCAATGGTATAATTATTCAAATTATCTATCAATGGTATAATTATTCAAATTCTATTAATGATAAAGTAATTTAGCCTTGTACATGTGATGCAATAATTGATAAGATGTTATCGTGATATGGATGTACCCTCTTAATTGTTGCCTCACAGTTGCTGGTTGTAATCCTCCTGTTGTCTCACAGTTGCTGGTTGTAATCCTCCTGTTGCCTCACAGTTGCTGGTTGTAATCCTCCTGTTGCCTCACAGTTGCTGGTTGTAATCCTCCTGTTGTCTCACAGTTGCTGGTTGTAATCCTCCTGTTGCCTCACAGTTGCTGGTTGTAATCCTCCTGTTGTCTCACAGTTGCTGGTTGTAATCCTCCTGTTGCCTCACAGTTGCTGGTTGTAATCCTCCTGTTGCCTCACAGTTGCTGGTTGTAATTCTCCTGTTGCCTCACAGTTGCTGGTTGTAATCCTCCTGTTGCCTCACAGTTGCTGGCTGTAATCCTCCTGTTGCCTCACAGTTGCTGGTTGTAATCCTCCTGTTGCCTCACAGTTGCTGGTTGTAATCCTCCTGTTGCCTCACAGTTGCTGGTTGTAATCCTCCTGTTGTCTCACAGTTGCTGGTTGTAATCTCTTCTGCTGTCTCACAGTAGTTGGCTGTGACTATTGTGTCGTATCGTACACCAGCTGTCACATAACGCATGTACACGACAATTTAGGACCCTGTACACGACCATCGGCGACCGTGTCCACCTCGAAGGCCCCCCAGAGCCTGGCAGGACGCAAGAGGACGCAAGAAGACGCAGAGCGGCTTGTGTCATGACGCGCCAGCGTTGCGTCATGCTACTGCGCTAACCTTGTCCCGCTGATAAGGCTGTCATATGAAAGACAGCTTGGCGAAGGCCTCGAGCTTTCATCACCTGATCTCCACTATCAGTATCCATGCTTTATTTTGGAATGTGATTACCTAAAGCAACCCGTCCTCGCAAATTCGTATAGTCAATATTGACTTATTAAATAAGTGCATAGGTGATATACTAAACATAATGTTTACCTTGAAAAGCTTCATAGAAAACACCGACCTTACCTAACCTTGTTAGTATGTTAAGATAAGCATCTTATTGCTTCGTAATTACAATTATTACTTAACCTATACCTATAATAGGTTAACAATTGTAATTACGAAGCTATAAGATGCTTATCTTAACATACTAACAAGGTCAGGTAAGGTCGGTGTTTTCTATGAAGCTTTTCAAGGTAAACTATTATGTTTAGTATATCACCTATGCACTTATTTAATCACCTGTGGTTGAGTAATTAGGAACCCTCAACACTGCATGCCAGCGGGCGTGTTATACAATAGTGGCATTGGTTTTTGACGTTGAATCAACGTTAATTCAACGTTAAATCCACTTTGATAATACGTTGAACGGAACTCTTGGATATTGCGCCCTCTAGGAAGTAGTGTAACAGACCTCTAACTTGTAGATATGCTCGTTAGCATCTGCGGTAGAACAAAATTAATTAATTAAAACATCAAATAAATTTGCTGACTGCAAAGGGAACTTAGAGTTACCTTACCTTGGGGGTTACTTTGCGATGATTTTGGGACTCAACGTCCCCGCGGCCCGGTCCTTGACCAGGCCTGGTTGCTGGACTGGTCAACCAGGCTGTTGGACGCGGCTGCTCGCAGCCTGACGTATGAATCACAGCTTGGTTGATCAGGTAGTGCTTATGACACTTTATGGATAACTGAAGTTTAACAATGCCTTTATTGCCTAGACATAGTGTCTCTCCATCAGACATATAAACTAGATGGCTTAATGGTAGACATTTTGAGTCTCTTTGAAGTTCGATCTATGTTGCATGTGTTAGGTGTTAGGAGTGATTTTGATCCTGGAGAGTCTCTGCATGTCTGTTGAGGTAGAGAGCTGAGGGTGCGACAACCCATCCTCCTGTTTAGATAGTACCTATTGTGACTATCATCAATAGTCACAATTCTCTACGTACTTGCCTTTTAGATAGTAGTATACTGACTAGTAAGGAATTCTTCTAAAACAAATGAAGCTAAAAAACAAACAAATATTCCGAGGCCTGGTGTAGCACACATATGTACTGTATTAGGCCTCAGATATCATGCAATAAGCTAGGAAGGTTTGGTTAGGATAGTTTAATTTGTCAAAGCAACACAAATTAAAAAAAAAATAGTTTTCCGCTTTTGTTCAACCCAATGGTTCAGATCTGACTTTCTAATTGTGTTGTACGTCAGTATAATATAAACTATGGTCCTCGTCGTTACTANTATGAATTTGGTGATATGTGAGCACGAAAGGTTGGCGACCGCTGTAGTAGAGGACTTTAGCATTTGTCTGTAACAAGGAAATACTGTATAATTTGATAAAATGAATTATAATCACTTTAGGACACATCAAGATTACAAGAGTAACTTAGACATGTACAATATCGTTTCTCCATTTCCAATAATAATAGGGTGGGGAGGCATCGACTAGGAAAAAATCCACCGTTTAATGTAATGAAATGCCATTTTCTGGGCGAGTCCCGGAGGCTCCCCCGGAGCTTACCAGGCTGATATGTATATATTAGACTGTGACGTGAGTCAGTTCAATTGGAGTTCTTGCCTACCAGGGACCACGAGCCAGAACCTGGCCCCCTCAGAGAGGCATGAGGAGCAATGGTCTATAATGGTCTTCCACCTCCATGTGGGTGGAAGCATTCCATGTTTGCCATCAACTGGGTTAGGCACCCAGAAAGGTAGGCATCCCAAAATAAACTCCACCTGGTTCAAAGTGCTACCGTAAGTCAAACTATTAAAGATCAACACAGGGGCGATCAAGCAGAACTCCCCAATCAGAAAACAAGCAAACAAGCATGATGTCACAAAGAAACCGAAAACCTGTCAGAAACCCCTGCGCCGAAGGAGAGCATGAAATTCACTGACTTGATCCCCTGAAGCCAATAACTACAAGAAAAGAGCCGTATCAAAACAATCCCGAACCGAGGGGGCCACCACAAACTGAGGAGAAGAGAAAAGAGAGCACCCGGTCCAACGACCAGGAAGGCTCAGGGGGCGCATGAGCAGCTTGGAGGCGAAAAAATGCACGAGACAGCTTGCGAAACGGAGCGGAAGTAACATCACCCTGAATGCAAGCTGGAGTGGCTCTGCACTGTGCGGAGCGGAGTCTGCACAGTCGCATTACAGAACTGGAAATGGGCGGGAAACCCACCTGATAGACGCTGTCGTTTCGATCATGCCTAAGCATACCCACTCCAGGATGATCAGAGCGCTTGAGAAGAGGCCTGCCCTGCCAGCCCTGAATCCTCCTGAAGGAAGAGAAGCCACCCAATGCCACTGCAGGCCAGAGAAAACGACCCGAAATGCCCACGAATCGAGGGACCAGGCGTGAGCAAACATTGCGAGCTTTACTGCAAAGGGCCGACGACCCTTACGAGAGCCCGACTGATGCTCAGAGCGAGCACTGCGCTGACCAGACATCGATGGCTCTGCAGGAAAGGCCGGCCCAGAATCTGGGACTACTGGTTAACAATGACCGAAGGAACCTCGAGTCTTGGCACAACCCTTCTGGGCAGGACCCCCCCCCTCCCGCTGGAGAACCAACAAGTCCAAGATAGGCTGGCAACTAGACGAAGTCGCTTGCAGAAAATGCACCACCACAGACTCTGCAAACAGCAACGGACAAAAAGGAGACAAAAATCTAAGAGCACCAGCTGTCGGCACACGAGGTGAGAAGCGAAAAACAGACAGACACCACTTTTTCCAGAATCGGCGCATACAACTTCAACAAGACAGCCTACGCCCAAGCTGCCGAGGCGAGCACACTGGACACTGGCCTGGAACCCAGCTTCTCTACATCCTCCTCGAGCCAGTCCGAAGACAGCTCCAGCAAGGAAAAAGAAGCGCAAGACTGAAGCCAAATGTGCGGAAATCCTCGGTCACCAGGGATGCCGAAATGCAGGTAACCTGCACGTGAAACTGCCCCTGGCTGATATCACAAGGAAGCACAGGGGCGAACAAGAACGCACCGATGTGCTCAAACTTGTCCCCCAGGTAAACCTGAACGACCGTAGTCAACTCCCGCCATTCAAGCATGCAGGTCTGACAGAATGCATGCCACACCCCCCCAACAAAAAGAAAGAACAGTCTGCCAGCCAGGAAGACTCTGGCACCTCGTAACACACCTAGTAAGGAAAAGAGGAGCCAAACTCAAAAGAAGAAGGATCCATTATTGATGCATTAATCCGGGTTTTGCAGGAGGTAAGCCGCAAGGGCCTCCCACGGCGGGATGCGGGAAACCAAAAACCTCCGGAAGGAAGGAACCGATGAACCCAAGGGAACCCGGAATTAAACCCAGAGAGGAGTTGAACCCATATCAAATTCACAGAGGGAGAGGGGATGGGAAACCCTTTCCCCTGTAACAACAAGCCCTGTGTCGAGGGTACCAACAGCCAAGTAGGGTCAAACGGGGCCCAAGTCTTCCCCCCTGAATCAAATCCTCCCCAGCCCCAGGATCCTTCACGTCAGGACCCAGAGCCGAGCCGTCCTCCAAACCCTCTGTCTACGGAGAACAGGCAGAGTCCAACAAATAAGCAGGGATGAAGGGGTCCTCTGGTGCGATCCAAAAGCTCAGGCAGGAGGAACAGGCTCGAATGCCTCTGCCGCTGATCCAGAAGAGGCTGTCCCCGAAGCCGCCCAAGTCTTACAGCCAAGAAAACCTTGCCTCGACTCCGAAATCCTCAGACGTTTGGGAGCCGGAAGCAAGGGGTGGGGGGAGTGGGATGAACCACAGCAGGGGAAGACAAGGGAGGGAAGAATGAAACCAAAGTCAAGGCGACTAACATCCCAAGTCCGGGTCACTATAAACCAAACAGGGCAGCCTGCGGGGCATCCGGAAAGGCAACGAACCGAGCACGTCGCAGCAACCTAAATCTCGCATGCAACGCTGAAGCTGCCTGCACCCGAATATGGACTTGGTGGAACTGGAGTACATGCAATGAGCACCGCTCACAAAACTCCTGGTCAAAGGTGTCATCGACCCAACAGGCAGCATGGTGGAGGCAAAGACAGTGAATGCCACCCTGAGACAAGGGGACAGAGCAACCTTCAAACTCGCATGAGGTGAGGTGGGACTCGGAGGTCTCCTTCATCAGACCAATGAGCCCCAATGGAAGAGTCCAGAGACCTTAGGCTGACTGCTAAGGCAAGCCCAGGCAAGGTACTGCTAACTGGTTATCCCAGAGCTACCAAGCAAACAAACTAAAAATTGAACCCCTGCGACGTGTAAATCATGGGGGAGGGGGGAAGGGGCCTAGAGAAAGGCCACCAAAAATACAAGAAGACCTACAAGCCACACAAGGCAGACCCCTCACCAGACAAACAAAACAAAAAAGAAAAAATCCAGCAAAACCACAACATCCCCAGGGGAACAGAGCTGGCTGCATTGTGCATATCAGACAGGTGCACAGTACTTTGCACATCAGCCAGCGACGATACTACCTCCTACCCAAGGTCAAACAGAGGCAGGAACAACCCCAACTGACCCCAAGGGCGGGCAATACCCAAGCAGCAAAAGAAACTTATGGAGGTAGTTCCCGAACGGCTTATGGAAGATAACCCTAAATCGCAAGGGAAGTACTTACAGGGCACCTAAGGAAGGGCACCTAGGGAAGGGGACCCTAGGTGCATTCAGCCCCAGTACTTCACGAATTACTCCTGACTTGCACATCACCACAAGGCACAGCACTGCTCAAGGATTGGAGCCAGAGTCGATCAACTGCCACCCAACACAACAGCCTCAGAACTGGGGTTAGGTAGCCAGCACGGGAGGTCTGGGACCCCCCCTTCCCCCTCCTTTGGAGGGGGGAGTTGAGCAGACAGCAACGCGGTGGCTGAGATGACGTCATGCCTGTTTGCTTATTTTGTGATTGGGGAGTTCTGCTAGCTTGTTCAGCTTTCAGTTATCAATTTTTCACCAGCTGTAGTTTGTTTTGGGATTTCTACCTTTCTGGGTGCCTGATCTGGTAGGTGGCAGATATAGACTGCTTCTAACTACACAAGGCTATCTATAGGCCATTGCTCCTAGTGCCTCTCTGAGGGGAGGGCCAGGTTCTGGCACTGGTCCCCTGTAGGCTTAGAACTCCATCGATTGACTGTTGCCACAGTCTAATATATACACATCAGCCCAGTATAGTTCCGGGAGAGCTGAAGGGGGTCTCCACAAAAACATTATTTGCCTTAATTTCAAATACTGTACAGTGGTACCTCGGAATGCGAGTGTCCCTGTATACGAGTTTTTCGGAATACGAACAGGATTTGCTCGGAAGACGAGGGTGTTGATATGCGTACAGGCCGACCTAGCGCATGGTGGCATGGCGATCGCCCATCAGTTTACCAGTGCCTCGCGCCCAGTGACTATCCCGCCTAAATTCTTCTCCAGGATTTTCAGTGGTCTGTTGGATTTTTGGCCATTTGACCATAAAAGTTGTTATTATATATCTTACCATGGGTCCCAAAAAAGCCAGTGGTAAGGATCAAGGCTAGAAAGTGCATGTGAGGATGACAATAGAGAAAAACAAAGAGATCATTTGGAAGCATGAAAATGGTACACATGTTGTTGAACTTTTGTAGGCAGTACAACAAAGCCACGTCAACAATATGCACTATACTTAGCAAGAAAAAGGACATTATGAGTGCTAAAGTGGCAAAAGGTGTAAGAACAATCAAAGATCACAAATAATTCATGAAGTGGAAAAGTTGTTATTAATTTGGATACACAACAAGGAGTTAGCGGGTGATAGTGTTTCAGAGGCCATCATTTGTGAGAAAGCCAGGGTATTGCATGAAGACCTTGTAAAGAAAACCCCTGGAACGAGTGCAGATACAATAGACTTTAAGGCAAGCAGGGGATGGCTTGAAAAATTTAGAAAAAGAAGTGGTATCCATTGTGTTGCGAGGCATGGGGAGGCTGCCAGCTCAGACAAACCAGCGGCTGAAAGATTTATTGAAGAATTTAAAGAGTTTGCAGAGGCTGAGGGATACCTACCGCAACAAGTTTTTAATTGTGATGAAACAGGACTGTTCTGGAAAGATTGCCTAAGAGGACATACATTACCAAGGACGAAAAATCATTGGCCAGACACAAGCCTAAGAAAGATAGGTTTATGCTTGTGCTGTGTTCAAATGCGAGTGGCAGCTTGAAAATTAAACCCTTGCTCGTGTATCATTCTGAAAATCCAAGGGTTTTCAAACAGTATAAAGTGCAGAAAACCCAAATGTGTGTGATGGGGAGGGCTAATAAAAGGGAATGGGTGACAAGGATTTTTGTTTGGAGTGGGTGAATGAAGTGGTGTGCCCTGCCATAGAAAAATATCTGCAGGAGAAACATTTGCCACTCAAGGCCCTGCTTCTCCTCAACAAAGCTCCTGCTCATCCTCCAGGCTTGGAAGATGAATTGTTGCACAGATACAGTAAATTTCTCACAGTAAAGTTCCTTCCTCCTAACACCACTCCTCTAATTCAGCCTATGAACCAGAAAATCCTAGCGAATTTTAAGAAACTTTATGAAAGGGCACTTTTCCGGAAATGTTTTGAAGTGACTGAAGCCACAAAACTCGCCCTCAAAGAGTTCTGGAAAGACCATTTTAACATGTGTAGTGCTTTAAACCTCATTGACAAAGCCTGGCAAGAAGTGACTCAAAGAACCCTGATCTCTGGCTGGAGAAAATTGTGGCCTGAATGTGTAACAGAACTAGACTGAGGGGTTTGAGCCTGTAAATGATGTGCCTATTGTTGAGGAAATTGTTACTCTGGGCCAGCAAATGGGCTTGGAATTGGATGGTGATGATGTGGAGGAGCTGGTGGAAGAAAACAATGAAGAACTGACCACCGAAGAACTCCAAGCCTTCAAAAGGAACAGCAAGAAGACCCAGCTGAGGATGTTTCTCCAGTGGAGGAGGATGAGGCAGTACAGAATATCCCTTCTGCAACCATTAAGAAGTGGTGTCAGATGTTGGAAGAAATGCAAACTTTTATTGAAAAGACTCACCCAGACAAAGCTGTAGTAGGGCGTTGCATTAAGCTTTTCAATGACAATGTGATGCCCCATTACAGAGACATCTTGCGAAGAAGGGAAAAACAATCTTCCATGGACTGATTTGTTGCGGGAAAATCGAGCAGTGAGCCACAACCAGGACCTAGTGGTATGCAGGCAAAACGTGCCAGAGAATGCACCCCAGAGAGGTCCTCACTGCCTGATGTTATAATGGAAGGGGACTCCCTTTCCAAACAGTAACACCTCTCTTCCTCCCCCCTCCTCACTATCTTCCATTCATTCTACAGCATTCATCAGCAAGGGTAAGTAATAACTTGAACATAGTTTTGTAGGTTTATTTAGATGAATTAGGTATAAAATTTAGTTTGAAGTGAGGTTTTTCGGTAGTCAGGAATGGATTAATTCATTTCCCATTATTTCTTATGGGGAAATTAGCTTTGGTTTAC
>WNGS01135237.1:18445600-18467467 GCA_020271785.1 Procambarus virginalis
GTTGTTCAACGTCCTCCAGCAAGCATAAGAAATATTGCCGGAACAACCGTGACATCTTCAAGAGGAAACTAGATTTATTCCTCCAAGGAGTTCCGGACCAGCGGGCTGTGGTGGGGTTGTGGGCCTGCGGGCCGCTCCAAGCACAGCCTAGTGGACCAAACTCTCACAAGTCAAGCCTGGCCTCGGGCCGGGCTTGGGGAGTAGAAGAACTCCCAGAACCCCATCAACCAGGTATCAACCAGGTATATGTCGTCCTAACTACCATTGATGGGAGTGTTTGTTTTTGGCTGCCAAAGACCATAGTAAATTTAGTTTATTTAAAAATACATTATTGTGCCGTATCTGTAATTATGTAAGTGTAGTTGCAGGATGAGAACTGCACTCATGATGTCCTGTCTCCACCTATAAGCTTTATCATTTGTTTTGAAACTTACAATGTTTTTGGCATCCACCACCCTCTCGTCTGACATATTCCAACCATCCACAACTACTGTATTTGCAAAAGAGAACTTTCATGCATTTTTTCAGTAACTTTCTTCCCTTACTCTGAACCTATAGGCACCTCTGTTTTTGGAATTGCTGGTATTAAAATATCCACTCACAGGATGTATATAGGGGTTGCACAATAAACTACTCTGCTGTTCATGGCGACAATCAAAATTTATTGTCTGGGTGGGGTTAGGTGCCCAAGGGTCACTTGCCATCTGCCAATGTTTACCTGCTGCAAGGCAGAGCGCGGACCTCTGATGTTTATACAGTGTTCTCTGATTGTGCCTATGGCACCCCTGCTCTTCACTGTTCTATTCTGCATTTTCTTCCATATCGTTCACTCCAGTACGTTGTTATTTTACTGTGTAGATTTGGGACCTGGCCCTCCAGTATCTTCCAGGTGTATATTATTTGATATCTCTCTCGTCTTCTTTCTAGTGAGTACATTTGGAGAGCTTTGAGACGATCCCAATAATTTAGTGCTTTATCGCGTCTATGCGTGCCGTATATGTTCTCTGTATTCCCTCTATTTCAGCAATCTCTCCTGCTCTAAAGGGGGAAGTGAGTACTGAACAGTACTCAAGACGGGACAGCACAAGTGACTTGAAGAGTCCAAGCATTGTGATGGGATCCCTGGATTTGAAAGTTCTCGTAATCCATCCTATCATTTTTCTGGCTGTCGCAATATTTGCTTGGTTATGCTCCCTAAAGTTAGGTCGTCAGACATCATTATTCCAATCCTTTACATGTTTTTTCCTACTATGGGCACATTTGATTGTGTTTTGTACCCTGTAGTATGTTTAAGGTCCTCATTTTACCGTACTGAGTACGGTACGTATATGATCTACTAAAATATTGCAAGTGTGATTTCTTTTGTCAGAGCTGAGAATCAGTTACAAGATTCATTTTGTCTCAACTACCCAGTACATAATTTGGAAAACATATAATACCAGATGAAAACTGTAGTGAAAAAGTGAAACTCATACTTGCACGGGCCCTCCAAGTGTTTATTAAAAACAAATACAGTACACTATGTGCCAAAAATATATGTTTTATATTATTTACAACTTATACATTACCTCTTTGATCACAGTACTGTGTGTTCACAGTTATTTAAATATATAATTAATTTCGTCTTGGAAAGGCTGCCTGTGTATGTATATACTGTATGTTTATAGGCTATATAGAGATCTGCCCCCCAGGATGCAACTCCACAACAGTTGACTAACTCCTGGGTACCTATTTACTGCTAGGTGGATTATGGTGCAATATGTGAGAGGAAACGTGCCTAACCATTTCTACCCCACCCGGGATTCGAACATGGAATTCCTGATTGCGAGTCGAGAACGAACAAGTGAAATAACAAGTGTACATGCTCATACAAGGCGGAGTACTGAATCGGCAGGGGGTACTCTTAACCCTTAAACTGCTAAGATCACCCTCAAGAGATAGATGACTGGTGGTGCTCCTGTCATCTGTAGAAGATTTAATGTGCCTCATAATATCCAAAATTCCTAAAGATTCTTTCCTGACAGCCTTAGTTACCTTTCTGGGCACTATTACAAACACAGGCATCAATCATCCATTTATTGATGCCTATAATAGGTGCTATTGACACTGCAAAATTTCAAGGGTTTTTATGGACCAAGATGATATTTGTGATTAGAAATCTATCTAATAGTTCACTTGAAAATTAATTCTCAGAATTTAACATTTTAAAAATTTCTTTAGCTCACTACGACCAAATGTAAATGACTAGAATTTTGTTTCCAGATATCAAACAAAAATGTTTTATATAGAAAGGAAAATAATTTTCACATTTTTTTTGCGCACAAGGAAATCAACCTAAAATAGGTGTTAGGTTTATGGGTTAAAAAATTAAATCTGCCAGAGATACATACTGTATCACCAACTTTATGAAATAACTACAGTACATACAGTATTAATTTATAGCAAATAAATATCCAGCTGGTCTATTATCAGTGACAGCAAAAATTTGCATCATAAGTTTAACAATAATTAAACTCTACTGACGAACAAATGGACGGGGAACAAACTTCATGACATCAAGAAACTTGAGTGAGAGATTCAGCCCAATGGTCATCATCCTCATCTTCCAATTTCTGATAGCAGCCGCGCTTCAACCTCACCAGGTCCCCCCACAAGAGTGCGCAGTTACACCTAGGGCAGAATCCATCCAAGGGGAGCAGCATTCCAGGGGTCTCCTTCTCTAGCATGTGGCTTGCAAGACATTGGATGTGGGCGATCAGTGGACACGAAGGAGACAGACATCTGGGAAATTTAATTTCAAATGTTTCAAGTATTTTTGCATGCTTATAATTACTGTATCTTCATTTAATTTCTAATCACATGTGTCTATAAGAAAACTCAAGACAACCAGCATATTGTGCTTCAATGTGATACAGCTAACCTATTCTCCTACTTGTGGCAATGCTGAAGGAGGTTTCAAATATAAAACACTGCTGTTTTACAGCAGTAGTGTACAGTTCCTTGGCCTCTCGGGACTGAACAGCTTCATTCTGTCTGACCTTCTGCATGATCACTTTAGCTCGAAGTTCATTTGGTTTTGCAAATGGATTCTTGGAGGGTGTCCCTGGACCTCAAGAACACATGCTGGCAGGTTCCTACTCATCCGAGTTAATGAGACTGGATAAGGTTTGTTGTGGGACTTAACGTTTCGAAGTTCTGCCCTTAGGCTTGAATATGGCTCCTTGGATATTTACCAAGTTTGCACAAGTGGTTGTGACCTGGCTGCATATTTTTGGAGGTGACACTATGGCCTGTCTTGATGGCTGGCTGGTTAGGTTTCCCTGCCAGTCCATGTGTCACCTTCCCAGGGATCTTGCTAAGTTTGTTTTCTTTGTGAACTGGGAAAAGTTCCAGTTGGTTCCATCCCAAGTTTGTACCTGATTATGTCTGATTTGGGATTCCTGGTTGGCATTCCTTTTTCCGCTTCCTGTGGCTCTGCTCCACAGCAGCACTGTCATCATCTGGTATTGGATCATTCCCGGATGAGTTATCAGTTGGTCAAGCAGATGTGGTATCTGCTTGACCAACCGATAAGGCTAAGGTTTGACTTTGGGTGCTGTTCTGGTTCATCCAGTTATGCCTGTTACCCCTGCTGCTTGAACCATTATATTTGGGTCCTTCCCACCCTTCATTGGGTCTTGCATCACTGGCTTCCTCTTCAGGCTTCCCGAGGCTTGGTTCCATAGGACTATCCTCCACCTCCTTGTGTGAGCAGCGTAGCCTGATGAGGAAGAGGAGCCAGGTGAAGCAAGAGCCAATGAAGGGTGGGAAGGACCCAAATGTAATGGTTTCAGGAGCAGGGAAACTGGCAGAACTGGAGGAATCAGAACAGCACCCAGAACAAAACCCTACCAATGGGGTTATACGATATCCACTTAACCAACTAACAACTCGTCCAGGGGTGATCCAACACCAGACGGTGACACAGCTGCTGGCAGAGAAGAGCCGCAGGAGGCAGGGAAAGGTATGCCAACCAGGAAACCCAAACCAGACATAACAAGGTCCAAACTTGGGATGGAACATGGGATTTAGGGTCCCGGTAGTACAGTTGGGTTTGTTCTCGATGCACAATCAAGAATACCAGGTTCGAATCCCAGGCAGGACAGAAATGGTTGAGCACATTTCCTTTCGCCTAGCGGTAAGTAGGTACTCAGGAATTAGTTAGCGTGTTGTGGGGTTGCATCCTGGGTGGGGTTAGTAATTCGACCTTTGGACTTCAATATAAGCTTAACGTGTATGAATACATTCTGGCTTCCTGTCCCCAACACAATGAATTATTTAACCAGCTGGGACTTCCACCAGTTCACCAAGAAAACAAACCAGGCAAGATCCCTCGCAGCTGTCACAGACTGGCTGGGGAACCAAACCAGCCAGCCGTCAAGACAGGCCATGGTATGACCACCCAAAATATGAAGCCAGGTCACAACCACCTGCACAAACTTGGAGAATATCCAAAAAGCCATATTCAAGCCAAAGTGCAGAACCTTGAAACAGTAAGCCTGACATCCCACAACAAACCCTAACCAGTTTCATTAATTCAGATGAATAGGAACCTGCCAGTATGTGTTCTTGAGGTCCAGGGACACCATCCAGGAATGCATTTGCAAAACCAGGTGAACTTGAGCTAACGTGGTCATGCAGAAGGTCAGACAGGGAATGAAACTATTCAGTCCCGAGAGGCCGAGAATGTACAGTAGATCTGCCGAGTCCCATTTGGGAATCAGGAAAAACTGAGACACCAACTTAAGAAATGTTGCAATGAACATGTGGTGCTGAAGGGTGGAATCAATCCAACGTTCCTGAACCTAACAGGGTAAAGGAGTAGACCAACCTCACAGAAGTCCCTGGAAGATGACCCAGTAAACCCATGAGTCATGGAAACAGGCAAAACAGGCCAGAAGTGCCCCCACAGCACTGTCAAAAGGGTGAATAGCAAAAGGGCCTGCATAAAGACCCACGAGCAGAGCAACTCTCCTGCAACATATAACTGCACCAGTGAGCAGAGGATGCAACAGCTGAAGGAAGTTCAAGGATCTGTGAATCCGACTCCATTGGAGGGCTACCCCAAGCCAACAGCAGACAGGGATTTAGACCTTACCAAACTGCCTCCAAGCCGAAGGGACAGAACCTCTCTGCAGAAAAACCTAAACGAGAGGCCACAGTGGCCGAAATAACCTAAGATACAGCATCCTCAGGAAAGAGGAGAGATGAAAGGAGGGAAGCAGACAAAAGTGTTAAGGACCAGGGCAAATCTAAAACCCCAAGCCAGCATGGTTTGCTGGCACATGAAACAAGTCAAGTAAAAGGCGCCACTATTGCTCAAAAGATGGGGGCAAGCAACTTGGACAGAGCCACTGAAGCTGAAACTGTAAGCAATAACAAAGTGACTACACCGAGAATAGATGCTAGAATGTCCAAAGCCACCACGAATCTGATTTGAAAACAGTTCCACAACAGCCCAAACACACATGACAGCTGTCAAGTGTGTATGAGCCCTGTGGTTCTTCACAGTAAGGGCTCCAGAGAGCACAGATGGCTGTACACGGAGCTGCCACTTGCCCATGTCCTTGGGGAGCACCGGCGCAAACAAGCAGTCCTCAAGCAATGCGTAAGGAGCATCACCTAAGAAAACTTGAAAGATAGAACTCATTTCCTGCCAATGAAGCATCCAGGTTAAGCAAAATCCATGCCAAGCCCCAAGAAGAGAATTGTCAACCAGCCAGGATGAATCGGGTACCTTTTACCAAAGCCAATAGGCAAAGGCAGACCCAAACTCAAATGAGGCTGAGTCCGTCAAGAAAGCAAGGTCAGACACCCACAGAAGAAAATTAAAAAGTCTGCCCACTCCACAGAAGGTGAAAATGCAGGATGACAGAAACCTCCAAAAATAAGCAGATTAGTAGAACTTGATTGCACACATAAGTGCACCCAAGGGGAAGCAGTCAAGTAATCGAACTCAAACATCACAGGGGTTATAGAAAAAAATCTCTCTTGGAACAAAAGACCTCATCAGATTGAACCAAAGACCAGGAGTGGTTGAAGAACACCCATGTACCCTCCATGGGCTCCTCCTCAGACCCAGAAGCGAGCCATGATAGCTGTGAGGCAGAGCTGCATTCTGCGCTCAGTGCCTGNGGCACTTGCTGACCTACACCTCCGTGTCCACCACACTCAGGACACGGCACTTGCTGACCTACACCTCCGTGTCCACCCCACACTCAGGACACGGCACTTGCTGACCTACACCTCCGTGTCCACCACACTTAGGACACGGCACTTGCTGACCTACACCTCCGTGTCCACCACACTCCGGACACTTGTTCACCTTGCCTCCGTGTGGACAGTTTCACCAGCATCAACGGGTGAACATTCTGTTTACATCACTTCTATTAGGATATTGATGTGGCTTTTGTATAACATCAATAAAACATCGGGCAGGAGAGACGGGGAGGCAGTAGCCGTGTGCCCTGCATAAACACGCCTTGCCGGACACGGCAAGACATATGTACCACCCATAACTATTTATCGACGCAGACAAAGACAGAGTGTTCAATTTGTCTCTCCCGGCGCGGAGCTCATCATCTTGAGCCGGCCATTGCAGCGTCGTCTTAACTAAGTCCCTCTTATAGACACAGCCGAGACTATATGCTGAATCTAACAGGGGACTATAGGAGCATACATAGATGAAGGCTGTAGAGGGGAACACTATACGAAAACGAGGTTGCCTTCTTACACCCGCGATGTCTCTATTTACTATTTGTGCCTACAGGGGTCGAGCTGTTAGCTCTCAGACCCCGTCTTTCTAACCGTCAGTTGTCTAATGTACCAACTCCCGACCTAATTTTAGGTATCATATCTATTATATCTTGATGAGAGGATTTCGGGGCTTAGTGAGCGGCCCGGTCCTCGACCAGGCCTCCTTGTTGTTACACATCCCATCAAACTAACTCCCGGGTACCTATTTACTGCTAGGTAACAGGGGATCAGGGTGAAAGAAACATTTTGCCCATTTGTCTCTGCCTCCACCGGGGATCGAACCCGGAACTTCAGCACTACGAATCCGAAGCGCTATCCTCTCAGCTGTCAGGGCCCTTATGCTCGCCAAGTTTGAATGATTCCCAAGTAAACATGCCTCAGAAAACTCTTGACCCCCTGAACGATTCGACTTTGTCAGCCAGGGCCTCCATGGCTGACATGGGCATGTTCAGTACTATAATCTTTGTATGTTATACTTTGGCATGTCCAGTACTATAATCACTTAGCCACAGACTGTACGCAAGTATTGTTCAACCTCAATACCGACAGCGTTCGTGACTATTTTGGCACATTCATCAAATCACTTCAACATGCTAGGGCCCTCGGGAGGAACACACGGAAAGAGCCCTTGGGGAGAGCCCACGGGGAGGGCCCTTGGGGAGAACCCACGGGGAGGGCCCTTGGGAAGAGAAGGAAGTGTAGGGTGGACGGCGCAGGCGGCTAATATGTTGGTGTCTGGCGGGGCTGAGTGAACCCTCACCTGCTGATTAATGCACTCTCAGGCACCAGGTATCGGGGTAGGTGGGCACGTGAGGGGGAGAGGGGGAAGGGAATACTCTGTAGGTACAAGCTGAGGGAGGGGGTATGAGGCATGAAGGGTAGCCGTAGTGTGGAGTGTAAGGTAGTGGTATGGATAATTTAGGTCTTGAACAAATCACAAGGGCCGTGACGAGGATTCGATTCGATTCGAGAGCCCAAGAGCATCACAGACGCTGCCTTTATCGACTGAGCTACGACATGGTCAAAGAATTGAAACCAGAAGTTCTACTGAACTTACTTGGATCCTGCAGCCTCTCGAGACACAAACCAGGGTTTTACACAATACCCCCATGCACTCGAGCTATGTCAATAGGCCGTTCTACCTCTTCGTCCTTATTTCATTACACAAATCGTAATTCATTCTTACTTCATTACACACACGGCCTATTATGTATTTGTTCATTTGATGCATCACGCTAACGAGGCGAGCGGGTTCCACCTACGACCGGAAACAAATCAAATCCAACAATTTCCCATTAAGAGAAACATCAATCTTGTAACCTATGGTTCAAGCCCCCGTCTCCACCTGTCTCCTGGCCACGACGGCATAATGTGTGCCCCCTGTCTTCAGCAGTAAAGCTCTGGCCTCTGCTTACAAAGCAAGAGTTCAAAATAACAATTTTTTTTTATTTATCAGATATGTAGTTAAAAATAAGTATATTATATGCATTTATGCTTCTAAACTCTTTAAATTGCTAAAACTATAGCTTCTATAATAAAGTAGTGTACGAATTTCACCATCAAATATTACCTGAATTTACCTGAGCCACTAACTCCAGTGGCCTCGATGAGGACAGGAAGCCCGAAGGTCCCCCCCCCAGTGCCTTGAAAGATATTGTATATTATTTGTATATTCTTGTACTCTTCCCAAAATGCTTTATGCACCTGTGGCTATATTAAATAAAAATTAATGGAACTATAATTTAACCACTATATCAAGTATGTTTATTGAGACAAGAAAAAAATACATCTCAAAGAGATAGAGTAGCTTAGGCTATTTCTATCCCCCCCCCCACCACTATATCATGTTCGTGTATTTTGTATATATATATATATATATATAATATATCGGTTATGGATACATGAAGAGTTTACGAAACTTAAAAAATATATTCAGGAATGACGTAAGCTATAGTGATGGTTTTCACCCTCCACGGTTGACAGGCCTTAAGCCTAACACCAAACCATTCTCATTAGTTGACCTTCAACAGTCAAAAGCTTCACTTATCAATAGTCCCTCCTTTACACATCTCCGTTTCTACAGATCCTCTTGATCAACTGCAGTCCAATGATTCCACATTGATATTGCACTCAATACCAGCTTGGTTCTTATGATTGGCATTAAGCCTACATTTCAGCATCACACACAACAAAGACAATTGCATATTCAAACATGTCTGTCACTGGTACTCTTAGCTAGGCCTACAGTAAGGCGAGGAAGGCTACGATGTCCTCCAGGCATAGTGAAGGAGGGTACCCTTGGTGACCCTCCAGACATGTGAAGGGGGGGGGTATCCTTGGTGAACCTCCAGGCATAGTGAAGGGAGGGGGGGGGGTACCCTTGGTGAACCTCCAAGCCTAGTGAAGGGGGGGGGGGGTAGTACTCTTGGTGACCCTCCAGGCATAGTGAAGGAGAGTACCTTGGTGAACCTCCAGGCATGGTGAAGGGGGTATCCTTGGTGAACCTCCAGGCATAGTGAAGGGAGGGGGGGGGAGTACCCTTGGTGACCCTCCAGGCACGTGAAGGGGGGTATCCTTGGTGAACCTCCAGGCATAGTGAAGGAGAGTACCCTTGGTGACCCTCCAGGCATGGTGAAGGGGGTATCCTTGGTGAACCTCCAGGCATAGTGAAGGGAGGGGGGGGGGAGTACCCTTGGTGACCCTCCAGGCATGGTGAAGGGGGTATCCTTGGTGAACCTCCAGGCATAGTGAAGGGAGGGGGGGGAGTACCCTTGGTGACCCTCCAGGCACGGTGAAGGGGGGTATCCTTGGTGAAATTCCAGGCATAGCGAGGGTGGTCCTCCAGTAACTAATAAAATACACTCATGGAAGAATGTATGAAATTCCTAATACGTACATAAATACAATGAATAAATAATGGCGGCCACATAACCTTCTGGTTGCTAAGCCATAGTTATCAGATTCAACCAGGCAAGTTAGTACGTATAGCTTCGATCAGTGGACCAACATGTGTGACTTCAACACAGATGGAAAGTATTTCGTGTCAGAGAAGCGGTGGCTAATGAGACCACCGTATGACTGATATTTTACCTGGAGGTTTCCTGGAGGTTACCTCTAAGTGGTTCCGAGGAGGAACATCCCTGCGGCCTGGTTCCTACAATTAACAAAGGGAGAATACTACAGTCTTCCAAAGTCGTAGTAATTTAGCTGATGTTAAAAGCGATGATCGCATGTGCTTCCAACTGTGTGCCATGTGCGTGCATGCTACTCCCTTTAGAAAAATACTGGGCGAGTGAGGTCCTCGCGGTGTTTTTGTATATCGCAGCAGCCAATGGTCCTGGATATCACGTCTCTTGTCAGACCAGGAAGAATTTTCGTGGACTTCCTGTGATAATGTTTATATGCTATAAAATGTGACCAAATGGAATGTATTGTCTGTGTTGAGTATTACCAAGGGAGATGGGATAGCTCGCCCCTATAGCAGACTCTGACATCAGAGGGCGGTTATGCAGGCCGAGCCGTTAGAACGAGGTATGTTCTAATGATAAACAGAATTGGCAAGCAATTATTTTGGTGGGAGTAGTCAGTGCTAGGTGCCTGCCATAGTTGACGTGAGATATTCGTCACTTTCAAGGCTGACAAAGATGTTGTGTCTGAAGGGTGACTAGTGGCTGAAAACATGTGCCTAATAACTACTACGTGGCAGTCCACATACGATGGCACTGCTCTGAGGGTGCCCCAAGGTCATGGGCTGGTCAGTAGCCCTTCGGTGCCAGGCACCTTGACGGGTACACAAGTAGACATGGTGCCGTAATGTGTTGCTAGGATAGCCGCTCAATACCGAACACCTTGTCGGAAACGCCCTAACCTAACCTAACCTAACCTTGCCCAAACGCTATGCGTATTAGTGGCTTTAGGTATTGTATGTACTAGCTCTATCTATAAATCCAACTTTATGTTTGTAAATCAACTATGTATGTACTTTTCCTGAATAAATTTAGAATTTGAATTCGGAATTTGAATTTAGAAACTTGGACATTCATGTTGGCTGGAATGGCTGCAAGTGTTCGTAGCCTCCTGCGCTCACTGGTGCATGTAATGATTGCGGTGCCCTTTCTGTTGGGCAACTACAAGCTGATATTAATAGTCATCCAATGGGCTATGGAAAATAACATGATGTTTAACAGTAACAAATTCCAGGTACTTTGGTATGGGAAAATAAAAAATAAAATACAACACAACCAAAAAAGTATAAAAACGGTCGGTATACTTTCTAAAATCTGATAACTCTGCTCTCCTCTCATTATACTATGCCCTAATCTATCCCTATCTTACATACGGTATCTGTGCATGGGTGTTCAAACACTGCAAACTCCCTCAAGCCCATCATCATCCAACAAAAATCTGCTATCAGAACAATAAAAAACTGTTTTCTGACAACACACAGCCCCCTCTGTTTAAATTTCTAAACATGCTAAACATAAACTCACACCACACATTCTCTTGTGTCATTTACATGTACAAAACCATGTTCCCAGATGCAAATCCCGATCTGAAACTCTTCCTTGACACATGTAATAGAACCCATAATCACCACATCAGAAATAAATCTCGCTTTGATATCCCCAGAGTCAAACTAAATCTGTGTAAACACTAAGCAAATAAACGGACCTAGTCCATGGAACTCACTCCCAAACGAATTAAAAAGCTGTCAAACCTATGCCTTATTCAAAAGTAAAACCAAAAATTACCTAATTTCATCCTCATAGCTTTCTACCAAGTGCTTTAAACTCGCACTGTATCTTGTGCTACCCTAAAGTATGTACCTAAGCCATATAACTTCACCGTTGTAATCACTGCCATCATCTTATACCATGGTTGTCATGTGAACGCAAATGTTACTACAATGTAACCTAGAAATAATCCTCAAATTATGTTATAATATACCTGTTGATAATCCTCAAATTTTACTATAATGTACCTACTAATTTTTTTCAAATTTTCTTACAATGTACCTGTTAACTTTTCCATTTTGTTACAAATTACCTACTTAAAATTATATGTTAGAGTAAGAACCTGCCTGAAATGCTATGTTTTAGAGGCTTTACAAGAATGTAAAAACTTTAATGCTATGTACATAAACCCAATGTACCTTCTTGTATATATATACTGTATATATAAAATAAATAAATAAATAAATAATAAATGAAAGACAAGATAGAGGACACAATCAAATCTCCTCATAGTAGGAAAACTAACATGTAAAGGATCTGGAAATAATGATGCCTGACAACCTAACATTTCATGAACATAACCAAGCAAATAGAGCATTAGCCAGGAAAATGACAGGATGGATTATGAAAACCTTCAAATCCAGAGATCCCATCACAATGATCATACTATTCAAATCACTGGTACTGTCCGCCCTGAGTAATGCTTGATACTCAGTAGCCCCTTCAAAGCAGAAGAGACTGTTGGAGTAGATGGAAATACAGAAAACATATACAGCAGCACACATAGATACTATAATGCACTTAAATTATTTAAACCCTGAAATCTCTCAAAGTGTATTCTCTGGGAAGGAGACAACAGAGGGATCACATATATACATATACAAGTACAGTACATGGAAAATGCTGGATGGCCATGTCCTAAATTTTCCTGGTAAAATAACAACATAGTGGAGCGAATGATATTTTATGAAATGCAGAATAGAGCCAGTGAAGAGTAGAGGTGCCATAAGCACAATCAAAGAACACTGTATGAACCTCAAAGGGCCACAGCTGCTCAATATTCTCCCAGCAAGCACAAGAAATATTGCCAGAAGAACAGCAGACTGCTTCAAACATAAATTAGTTTTCTGCAAGAAGTGCTGGATCAACCGGGTTGTAGTGGATATGTGGGTCTGTGGGTTGCTCCAAGCAGCCCAATCCAACATCTGTTGGATTTAGCAATCATAAATTAAGGCTGGGCTTTGGGAGTAGAACTCTCAGAGTACACTCCAGGTACTCTGAAATGCATATTCAGTGTTAGTAGTGTGTCTAATATAGTATACGTTTCAGAGCACACAATCTCCAGTTGCATTTGAATTCATATCAGTATAATATATAGCACTATATTAGTACTATTCAGTTTTTCAGAGGCAGACATTATTTTTCATAACAAGGAAAGCAGTACGAGGGTTGTTATAGCAAATCATAGGACGAATCTGCACGTTTTCACAGCATGGTTTGCAATTCCCGTCAATAATATACCACATAGCCTTTTCATCTCTTTTCATAGACCCGAGATAATGTATTTTTATAATACACTACAATGTCTTCCCCTGGAGGCCAATTATCCCCAGTGCAGTGGTTACTTAGCTTTTTACTATTTTGTAATTTTTTGGCATTACAGTACTGTAATCAATATTCAAAATTACTTGGTGGATACATTCGAGTTTATGGTGCAAGAGCTGCCAAAAAGAGCAGGTACGAACTGCACTTCCTACTTATGCACTGATGACACTTTTCTTATATCCGTCAGTACGTTCACTCTTCCAAAAGTACCATCCACTAGAGCATCTAGGAATGGTATCCTGCCTCCTGCACTTTTGTCTACAGTCAAACTTAGGCCTAGGGTAATAGAAAGAGCCAACAAGGAAGCTATTTAGCAGAAGTAATACAGGAACAAAGAGACAGATGAAAACTAAGTACCCAAATGAGCCACAGAGACACTAGATAGATTTTTTCAGTGCCAGAGTAGATAACACTTGGAATGCGCTAAGCGATTTAATTCAATTGAATTTTTCCCTGACGGGGAAGTTTATTGGGCAGCGCCACTCATCCTGTGAGTGGACATACCGCCATAGCAGCATGTACAACACGCCCCAATAGGGAGAAAACTCGCTGGGTTGTTCATTCTGTCACTTTTACCCAGACTTGCTTAACTGTCTCAAGTGAACAACATATGAAACAAGAAGATTAACATTTGTCAACTCTTAAAACTTACGTTATCTTGCAGGTGCAAAATAGGGAATTCTTTTGAGAACACCATTTATATTTGACAGATAGTATTTTCCTAGCTCAAACAATGTGGGGTTCATTACTCTATGCATATTTCAAATGTATTAGATGTTCACATTCTCTCAGGTAGTGGTCAAGGCAGTGTCTGTCAATCTCACCACAGATTCTGCACATGGAGCCAGGCTCCATAAACAGTTTTATGGAGCCTGTTTTAGCATCGCAATGTTGCTTTTCAATCCTGGCTAAATCATTTATAATACATACATACAGTGCTGTATATTATAAACGGAGGTCCCACCACTCACAATAGTCTCCAACTTGGATTTAACTCAGTTATGCTAACTTTTTTTTTTTTTTTTAATTATCAATCAGCAGTAGCTGCTGCTTCTGTTTTCAGTGAACCCCTGAACATATTGCAGATCGAAGATCCAGACGAATTTTATATGAATGTAAAACCACCATTGAACCATATATAGTATCAGATGTCACCCTAACCCCACTCAGCTTTGAAGTAGCCATAAACAGAATGGCCATGCACTCTGCACCAGGCCCAGACTCCTGGAATTCTATATCAAGAATTACAAAAATCCAATATCACAGGCCCTAAACATCCTTTCGAGATGTAGTCTAGATACTGGTCTTATCTCTGACATAGTTAAAACAGCAGAAATTGCACCACTTCATAAAGGAGGTAGTAAAGTAGTGCAAAAAAATTATATACCAATAGCTCTAACATCACACATGAAAATCTTCGAAAAAGAGTGCTAAGTAGCAAGATCACAAAACACATGGAATCACAGTGTTTATACAACCCTGGGCAATATGGATTCAGAAAAGAGCGCTCTGCCTCTCACAATTGCTATACCATTATGACATGGCCTTAGATGGCATGCAAGATGAACAAAACACTGATTTAATATACATAGATTTCACAAACGCTTTCAACATATGTGACCACGATGTCATTGCTCACATCATGTTTCTTGGTTGGAATAGGATCTAATAAAGAGGAAGTAAAGAATTTTTTTTTTTAAATTGAATGTTGCATAAGATTGTGAACAAAGATAGTCTAGAGAGATCATGACCATAAGAGTGGACAAAGGGGTGCATCTGTCGAGGGTATGAAACAGGTGGAGTTGATGGGCAAGTAAAACACACCCTACAACATACCACTTCTCTGCCAAGCATCTCATCACTCTCACTCTACTCCTCCTCCTCATGCCGAACACCCATCCCACACATCTTGCTGATCGAGCCAAGATTATGTTTATTTTTTTTAATTATATTTAAGAAGATATATTGGGTTGTGCAAGTACATAATATTGGTGTTCTTACATTCTTGCAAAGCCATTAAAACGCGTAACAATTCGGGCAGAATTTAGTCTGGTTTCGGACTAAATTATTTATAATAATAAATAATAAATTTTTATTCAAGTAAAAGTACATGCATAGACTTTTTTTTACGAGTCCTGGGGAATGCTCACCACACTCACTAGAATGCAATGCTGAGAGGATCATCCCCTGCTCTCAACCATGGGGTCATATTTTATATATTATGGTAACCAATGTTACAAGTGCAACCTACTATGAGTCATACTAAGGCAGAGTTTGTATGTGACTCTGGTATCTGTTGTCTATATTTGCTACAACAAGTGATACAAGGCCGTACTCTTGAATGTTTTCTGTGAATGATGGTAATTATGGACAATTTGTCCTAATGAGCAGCGTCAGGTATAAGACCTAGGAAGATACCCAGCAGACTCTGGGGGCTGCTAGGTCAAGCACCAAACTCCGAGGTTGGGTCAGGTGGCTAACTCCGAGGTTGGGTCAGGCGGCTAACTCCGAGGTTGGGTCAGGCGGCTAACTCCGAGGTTGGGTCAGGCAGTTGGGTTACATTTACAAAATACTACAGTACATATACTGGAATGGTAATTCCTGCATACAACACTTCCTAGAGAGATGTAATGGACCTAACTGACATTGAACATAAAAAAAGTACAGTATCATCCTGTTTTTCTTTACCATTCTAGGAATCGTCCCGCCTCCTCAACTAAGGCAATTACAAAAAGAAAGCACCAAGCACTATGGCTATAAAATACTATCTATACTGTACCACAGAACATTCAAGTTCCTAGACATCATTCAGGATGCCAATCCGAGAGCGAGAATATATACGATATGCGATATCCAAGGTGACAAGATTCATCAAAGATTTTTATTAAGGAACAGATGGAGAGAAAAAAAGTGGGAAGCAAAATTTTTCATCATGAAAATCAGGACACTTAATGAGGTGGTGTTTGACTATTAGTGGAACATTGCAGTTCTTACACTAATTTAAATCTCTGTTGTCAGGAACAGACTGTTTCTGGCAACTTTGTCAGAAACAAAGTTTCCTGTTCCTTTGTCTCCCTAGGCAAATGACTGATACATAGGCACCTGGGAGTTACCTAACACCTGGGTACCTATTTACTACTAGGCAAATTAGGTATGGGGTGAATGGAAATGTGTTCGATTGTCTATGTCCCTCCTGGAGATTTAACCCGGGACCATCAGTTGTGAGGTGAGAACACAAACCTGTGCCACAGGTCTGTTCCATTAAATGCTCATGAGTTAATCTTGTGTAGCTAGTACATAACTGAACGTGAAACACTTCCCCTTTTCTGTTACAGTGGCAAGGAGAAGTAAAAATACCAAGCAAATATAGGGTATAAAAAGTGTCTTCGGAACAACCTAACATTAAATAGTGAAGTGTGCATTATTGAATCAACAATACTATAAAAAACCAGCGTTGAATGTAATGAAACGCCATTTTCTGGGTGAGACCCGGAGGCTCCCTGGAGCTGACTAGGCTGATATGCTAATGTCAGACTTTGGCATCAGTCATGTGTATGGAGTTCTGTGGGCCTACGAGGACCACGAGCCAGAACCTGGCCCCCCCTCAGAGAAGCATTGGGAGCAATGGCCTATAGAACCCCTGTATGGTTGGAAGCATTCTATGTCTACCATCAACCGGGTCAGGCACCCAGAAGGTAAGCATCAAAAAACAAACCCCTATTCTGGTGAAAATATTGCTACCACAGGCCAAACAATAGGATAGAACTCCCTAAAAGAAACGAGCATGACGTCACACGTTGCCGCGCCGCTGTCTGCGCAGCTCCCCCCCTCCCCGGGAGGGGGAAAGGGGGAACTCCAGACCCCCATGCCAGCTATCCACCCTTCAGTTCTGAGGCTGGATGTCAAAACATGCGAAAAAACCACTGACCAGAGGGAGGGAGGGATGCCGGGAACCTCCGGGTCTCACCCAGAAAATGGCATTTCACTACATTCAACAATGATTTTCTGGGGGAAGCCCCTTCGGCTCTCTGGAGCTAACTACCCACAGAGGAAATAATAGGGACTTACCCGGGAGGCAGTCGCCACTCATTCCTAAACTCAAAGTCGAGACAACTGGCTGCAACTGCCAACTCAAGCGACACGAGGTAACGAGGTTACCTCGGGAATGACCACGAGGTAACGAGCAGCCAGAACCCCATACGACCGCCAAAAGCCCCGTGCCCGAATGTCAGCCAGGACATGTCGCCAAAGACGGCAGCAAGAGCAGCGAACCTACGAACGTCATGGGCACGGGGATAGAACTCAGGCTGGTTAGCCTCAATAACTCGGCGGACGACCTGGGAAACCCTCACCCGCGAACAGGGAAGAAGGGAACCGGATCAACCCAAAGCGCGTCCCGGACACAGAACCCGTGGCGCGCAAAGGACAGCGGAGGGCTGCAACCGGACACAAAACATGATGGATCCCCAGCCCGACCAACCAAGCACCAACAACCCAATGACCCCACCAGAAAGCAGCACTCTCATTCTGTGCCAGAAAAGAGGGAGATGGCTGCAACCGAACAAACCTATCGCCACGACCTAAGGAGCAGAAACCCCTGCGCTGGAAGAAAGCAGGAAGCCCACCGACCCGACCTTTAGTGACGAATACCAACAGAAAAAGAGCCTGCGAGAAACAATCCCGAACCGAAGGGGCCACAACAAACCGAGGAGAAGAAAAGAGACCACACTGTCCAAAGACCAGGATGGCTCAGGCAGCACAGGAGCAGGCAGGAGGTGAAACAATGCACGAGACAGCTTACGAAATGGCGCAGATGTACACCAAGACCGAAAGCAAGCTGAAGTGGCTCCGCCAGCGCCGCACGATACGAGGCGACAGTATGCGGCAAGATGACGGCCCCGAACCTCCACAAGTGAAGGACAAGCCGACGCCAACAAATGCAGACACCTAAGAAGGGACAGAAGGAAAACGGAAGGACTGCCAAAAAAACCCACACTGCTGCCAAGAAGAAGCACGCAGGTGGGACACCAACAACGAAGCCACTTGACCACCAACTGAAGGCGAGAGACTCAAGGCTGAACCGAACCAGCCCAGCCTTGGACCAAGCGAGCCTAGGAAGAGGCGGAGCCATGGGAAGATCTCGAGGGCAACCACCGAGCAAGCAGAGCCAGAAACCCAAGCTGGCAAAGAAGGAGATGGAACACCTGCTGAACAGAAAACTTCCCAACACCAGCGAGCTCGCTAGGAGATCGGAGCCCATGGGTCCAATGCGAGAATCCAAAGAAGAGACACCGCGAGAGCCTGAAAACGCCAATAGGCAGGGCAAGCCAGGAAAACAGGAACCCAAACCTGGCAAAATGAGAGCCAAAAGGCACAAACGAAACACACAACAGTGCGTTGGATAAAACGAGAAAAAGACCAGAACAGCCCCCAGCACCAGCGGCCAGGGACAAGAATGAAGCAGGAAAATGATGAACGAAGAAGGCATGCAGCAAATTGGGAATGAAAGGGAAACGACCAACCCACAGAGCTGCAGATCATGTCCCAACAAGTCATGCCAACAATACAGAGTTGCAGGCCCTGACCCAATAAATAAAACTGAATAAGGTGCAAAGGTTTGCTACCAGACTAGTACCCGAACCAAGGGGTACGAGCAACTAAGACAGACTAATGAACACAAGGGGCACATGCACTATGAGACACAGGTGGAATAGAGTGCCCAAAGGAGCCATAGAAATGCAAGAAAGAAACATTCCAGTGTCAGAGTAGTAAACAAATGGAATGCATGAGGAAGGGAAGTGGTGGAGGGTGACTCCACACACAGCTGCAAGTGCAGACATGACAGAGCCCAGTAGATGTCATGTAAGTAACAGGGGAGAGGCAGGACAAAAGAGCCAAAGCTCAACCCCAGCAAGTACAACCAGGTGTGGACAACTAGGTGAGTACAGAGAAACCAATGTACATGGAAGGGCTAAGCCAGGCACTCCAAGACGAGAAAGGAATGAGGGACCCCATATAAGACCACGAAAAATGCCACAATCGATCCCCAGTCATAAAACTGCAGCAAAATGTTACCCCACAACACTCTGACACAGCTCCCCACCTTCCCCCTCCCGGGGAGGGGGGGGAGCTGCACAGACAGTGGCGCGGCGACGTGTGATGTCATACTCATTTGCTCGTTTCTTTTAGGGGAGTTCTATCCACTTGTTCGGCTTGTGGTAGCAATATTTTCACCAGAATAGGGGTTGTTTTGGGATGCTTACCTTTCTTGGTGCCTGACCCGGTTGATGGCAGACATAAAATGCTTCCAACCATACCGGGTTTCTATAGGCATTGCTCCCAGCATCTCTGAGGGGCCAGGTTCTGGCTCGTGGGTTTTCGGTAGACCACAGAACTCCATACACATAACTGATGCCAAAGTCTGACATTAGCATATCAGCCTAGTAAGCTCCCCCCAGAAAAATTATACAAGTAGTTTTACACCAGTATCAGTCATATATTCATGTACTGTACATTCAATTCAACTATTGAAACTTTTCAATTCCCTCATACCCCCATCAGAGGTATGTATATGTACATATACATGTATACATATACATATGTACATATGACAGTGTCAAACCACGAAGAATTGAACAGGAATTTCCTTAAGTACTTTCCTATTTAATAATACATCTTTAGAAGAATCTTCATTCCTTCTGAAGATGTATCATTAAATACGAAAGTACTTGAGGAAATTCCTGTTTCAATTCTTCCTTCCTGGTCCGACACTGTCACATTTTTCATCTCGTGTTAATTTTCGTGATTTACATACATATAGCAAAGGCCCATCATCTCACCATTATAAATTCACATTAATGCATTCATAAATCTGTGTATTTATGTATTTACGTATGTAGCTTAGCCTAACATTTTAAAAGCACTACGATCACCTTATGTGGTTATTCAATAAATCTCTGAACTGTATGTTTGACAAATCTTTCACCCTGTCCATGGAGGACAGAAGAAAATGTATATACACTAGTTAGCATTGTAAATGGTGGCCACATCTGTGGTAGAATAAAAAAAAAATCATCCACCACTAAATGTTGCATGCAATCTCACATTCCCTTGCAAGATAGAAAATGCAAAAGCCGTGCAGCAACATGACCTGTAAATAACTCTGCCTTGCAGCAGGTAAACATTGGCAGATGGCAAGTGACCCTTGGGGCACCTAACCCACCCAGACAATAAATTTTGATTGTCGCCATGAACAGCAGATAGTTTATTGTGCAAACCCCTATATACATCCTGTGAGTGGAATTTTTAAACCAGCAATTCCAAAACAAGGTGCCATAGATTCAGAGTAAGGGAAGAAAGTTACTGAAAATGCATGAAAGTTCTCTTTGCAATACAGTAGTTGTGGATGGTTGGAATATGTCAGACGAGAGGGTGGTGGATGCCAAAAACATTGTAAGTTCAAAACAAATGATAAAGCTTATGGGGAAGACAGGACATCATGAGTGCAGGTCTCATCCTGCAACTACACTTACATAATTACAGATACGGCACAATAATGTATTTTTTAAATAAACTAAATTTACTATGTTCTTTGGCAGCCAAAAACAAATACTCCCATCAATGGTAGTTAGGACGACATATATATCTACTAAATATTGCAAGTGTGATTTCTTTTGTCAGAGCTGAGAATCAGTTACAAGATTCATTTGTCTCAACTACCCAGTACATAATTTGGAAAACATATTAATACCAGATGAAAACTGTAGTGAAAAAGTGAAACTCATACTTTGCACGGGCCACCTCCAAGTGTTTATTAAAAACAAAATACAGTACACTATGTGCCAAAAATATAATGTTTTATATTATTTACAACTTATACATTACCTCTTTGATCACAGTACTGTGTGTTCACAGTTATTTAAATATATAATTAATTCGTCTTGGAAAGGCTGCCTGTGTATGTATATACTGTATTTTATAGGCTTATATAGAGATCTGCCCCCCAGGATGCAACTCCCAACAGTTGACTAACTCTGGGTACCTATTTACTGCTAGGTGGATTATGGTGCAATATGTGAGAGGAAACGTGCCTAACCATTTCTACCCCACCCGGGATTCGAACACTGGAATTCCTGATTGCGAGTCGAGAACGAACAAGTGAAATAACAAGTGTACATGCTCATACAAGGCAGAGTACTGAATCGGCAGGGGGTACTCTTAACCCTTAAACTGCTAAGATCACCCTCAAGAGATAGATGAAATGGTGGTGCTCCTGTCATCTTAGAAGATTTAATGTGCCTCATAATATCCAAAATTCCTAAAGATTCTTTCCTGACAGCCTTAGTTGCCTTTCTGGGCACTATTCAAACACAGGCATCAATCATCCATTTATTGATGCCTATAATAGGTGCTATCTGACACTGCAAAATTTCACAGGGTTTTTATGGGCACCCAAGATGATATTTGTGATTACGAAATCTATCTAATAGTTCACTTGAAAATTAATTCTCAGAATTTAACATTTTAAAAATGTTCTTTAGCTCACTACGACCAAATGTAAATGACTAGAATATTGTTTCCAGATATCAAACAAAAATGTTTATATAGAAAGGGAAAAATAAGTTTTCACATTTTTTTTGCGTGCACAAGGAAATCAACCTAAAATAGGTGTGAGGTTTAGGGTTAAAAATTAAATCTGCCAGAGATACATACTGTATCACCAACTTTATGAAAT
>WNGS01135237.1:18472041-18525291 GCA_020271785.1 Procambarus virginalis
GATGTTAATAATAATAAATAATTGACACTTCATATACTGTCCCCAGTACTTTACACATTGTGGTGTGTGTAAGCAGTTCACAATGTTCTCCATGAGAGTTCAATTCGTCAAGTTTGGGGTTGTAGCCTCTCCTCGGGTCTGGGGTTGTGGCCCCGTCAGTCCTGTTATCAGTCTGGTGTTGTAGCCCCGTCAGTCCTGTCCTTCAAGTCTGATGTTGTAGCCCCCGTCAGTCCTGTCCTCAAGTCTGATGTTGTAGCCGCCGTCAGTCCTGTCCTCAAGTCTGATGTTGTAGCCCCGTCAGTCCGTTCCCCAAGTCTGATGTTGTAGCCCCGTCATCCTGTCCTCAAGTCTGGTGTTGTAGCCCGTCAGTCCTGTCCTCAAGTCTGATGTTGCAGCCCCGTCAGTACTGTCCTCAAGTCTAATGTTGCAGCAAGGTTGGAGGCGAACCAAGACAGGTAAACAGACTAATGTCACAACACTCGCTGGGAGCCAAGATTATGCATTGTCTCGTTGTTTTGTCTTGGAGGAAACACTTATTCCTGGAGGATTATTATCAGTTATCTTGAGTTTATTCAAGATGATTTCGGGGCTTAGTGACCCTCGGCCCGGTCCTCGACCAGGCCTCCACCCCCAGGAAGCAGCCCGTGACAGCTGACTAACATCCAGGTACCTATTTTACTGCTAGGTAACAGGGGCATAGGGTGAAAGAAACTCTGCCCATTGTTCTCGCCGGCGCCTGGGATCGAACCCAGGACCACAGGATCACAAGTCCCGCGTGCTGTCCGCTCGGCCGACCGGCTCCCTCGCAGTTCGACAGAGTGCCAATGCTTTAATGATCCTGACGTTTCAGTGTTGCCAAGTACGTCTTGCGTGGTAGTATTGGTGTCCCGTGGGCATGTAACAGCTAGGGAATACAGTATAATTCTTCCTTCTTGTCCTCCCTTCTTTCTTTCTCCCCTCTATCTCCTTTCCATTGTTCTCCTCCTCTCCCCTGTTCCCAGCGGGTCAAGTTCCACAGGAAAAGTATCATATATTTCTGTGACAGTGGGTCAACGTGTACGGTAATTTGAAGCATACTTGGACTCTAGTCCCTCTTAACTTCTCTCGACCTGTGTCTCTACCTCTTGACCCTGGCGGCTGGCTCCCCTCCCCTCAGTGTGTGGTTACGACAGGTTGGCAGCTGCTAAATCTTCATGTACAGGGACAGAGCCCAGGGCACCAGGCTTTATGGGGAAAATCACGCCCAGCAAATAGTAAATAGGTCTAGGTTCTGTGATTGGCCCCTGGGTGTCAGGGGCATGGCCAGACGACCCTTTGAAGGTGGAGTTTCATAGCAGTTCCATGTGATTTCTTCAAGGGATCTTTAGCGTGAGCTAAACTTTAGTTTGGAAAAGGTTTGTGCGAAGATCTCTGAAGCGGTTGTAACATCCACTAGCGGAACTAACATAATGATGGTATTGCTTGAGTTTTACTTATTAGTGTACTAAGTAAACTTATTTTAGAGGCAATCAATTTTTAATTATCAGGGGAAAGCGCAAGTCATTACGACTTTATAGCACTGGAAGGGGCGGGATAAGGATTTGAAATGGGACGAGGGGGAATGAAGGTGCCCAACCACTTGGACGGTCGGAGATTGGAGGCCGACCTGCATGAATCGAGACCGTCGCTCTACCGTCCGGTTAAAGTGCGGGTTAAGAGGCAATAACTTATTGCCTCTAAGTACGAAGTTAGGATAAATTATTAATTCTTTTTAATAACTGTCATTAAAGTTAATTTAGTATTTTAGTTAATTTTTCCTATCTTTCTATATTTTATATATATTATATAATATATATTATATATATATAATATATATATTATATATATATATATATATTTCCTATATTTCGAGTATATACCACCTTGAGCTGACTGGGTCTGAGGCTTTTCCAATGCTATTCTAAGTGTATTAACAACAAATGTAATTATCAACAGTACAGAAATTAATAACTCATAATTATCCCAAATTATTATCAAGAAAAATTTATTTTAGCTCCTGGTTTGTATGTCTTTCTAATTCTTCCTCACGAGTTAGGGACGAATATGTTAGTAAATATTAATGTTTAACGTGGCATGGTGGCAGCGAGAACAGCTGTGACAGCAACTACATCAATTAGTGTTTTTATTTAATTATCCTCTGGGGGACATACCAATTATGACAGCTCAACCGTACGGTTGGCTGCACTCTCATGACACAATCTGACGAGTTTCCACTGCCAGGGTGGACCGCGTGCTTGTATTCATTGTATATATACTTGATGTTAAGGATAATTATTAAGGCTACAAATGGTGAAGGTAAGATCGACTTCGTTGCAAATGGTAACAGCGGTGTTGACCCCTGTTGGTCTTTACAGGACTGTGTTACGGTGGACAGACTTGGGGACCGGTGGACAGAGGACTGTGTTGGGGACCGGTGAACAGCGACACACCAAGGGTGGCCGAGAGTCCACACCATGTATCACAAGTCACTACAATAAACAATCAATGGTTTTATATTTTCTCTAAATTTACTCTCTGACATCAGCAGTTATGAAGTGGCAGCGTTGGTTTAACTAAGTATTGAAGCATTTATAGCCAGAAAAATATGTTATATAGAATACTTCCTCACCAAACAACTTGACCTTAGTTGGGTCTGTTGTGATAATTGTTTATTTATTCTGCGGACGACAACAGAACCACTTTCACATGCACCCGAGGACGGAGAGTATATGTGTATTCCCGTACTCACGCCGATCATAACATGACTCTCAAAGCAGGTAGACTACAGTCTACCCAAATGAGCCCAAAAAGTACCCAAATGAGCCACAGAGACATTAGAAACAACTTTTTCAGTATCAGGGTAGTTAGTAAATGGAATGCACTAGGAAGTGATGTGGTGGAGGCTGACTCCATACACAATTTCAAATGTAGATATGACAGAGCCCAGTAGGCTCAGGAATCTGTACATCAGTTGATTGACGGTTGAGAGGCGGGACCAAAGAGCCAGAGCTCAACCCCCGCAAACACAACTAGGTAAGTACTGTGTAACGATGTACTGTGTATCTTAAAAGTACACACAAATTCGCGCGCACATCTCTTCCTCTGGTGAATGTGAAAGTGGTTTTGGTGTCGGGTGCAAAATAAACAAGCAATTATCAAAACAGATTCAACTAAGTAAGGTTAAGTTGTTTTGTGTGGGTCTGTTTTGAGAGTCACGTTACGATACGCAGTATATCTTGACACCACTCGGCTGCTTTAAGTCATATTCGCTCATTTCCAGTATGCTGAACTGACAAAGAATATTAAGTCAGGATCTATAAGTTTGTACAAATGTTATGACGTGAAATCTACATATTTTGCATTATTTTGGGTCAAGATTTTTTTTCTTAGTTTTTACTTCACGTCTGACGGCGCTTAACAGGTCACATTACCTGAAGTGACCAATAGAGATAACCTATTGACGTCATATGTCAGTGACCCTGCCCGTGATTAGGGCTCTGCTCGCCACTTAAATTGCAGTCTTGATATCACTGAGGGCAAATACTCACTCTCACTATAGTAAGGTGTTCACTATAGTCAGGCATTCACTAGTCAGGTATTCACTGTCGGTATAAGGTGTTCGCTGCACTTGCAATGAAAGAAATCCTTCTCTGTACTTCTATTTGTTTCCAGTTTACTCCTATGACCTCCCGTTTTATTCCCACCAACGGAGAAACATTTTTTCCCTCCACCTCATATATTCATATATTTTTACCAGAGTATTTACGATGTAAACAAGCCTACTGTAGAACTTCTCCATTCTAATAATGCAATGTTCAGTTTCCTTAACATATCCTCGCATCCAGTTACCTTTTTTAAAACTATTTGTACCAATAGTTATCTCAACTGGTACAAATTTGTATGAAAATATTTGGGCTTCAGCAATGCTATCCTGGCGAGGTAGCCTAGCGCAACCTCCTGGGCTGAGGTATGCTGAATCCTGTAAATACTAGACTTGTACCCAAGATTGACTATGTAATACATCTGTTATACAATGTATTGTACCAGTACAATACAATGAGGGCCAAGCAGGGGGAGCCACCCAGCACGTGAAGGCCAAGCAGGAGGAGCCACCCAGCACGTGAAGGCCAAGCAGGGGGAGCCACCCAGCACGTGAAGGCCAAGCAGGGGGAGCCACCCAGCACGTGAAGGCCAAGCAGGAGGAGCCACCCAGCACGTGAGGGCCAAGCAGGGGGAGCCACCCAGCACGTGAAGGCCAAGCAGGAGGAGCCACCCAGCACGTGAGGGCCAAGCAGGAGCCACCCAGCACGTGAAGGGCCAAGCAGGAGGAGCCACCCAGCACGTGAGGGCCAAGCAGGAGCCACCCAGTACGTGAAGGGCCAAGCAGGAGCCACCCAGCACGTGAGGGCCAAGCAGGAAGAACCACCCAGCACGTGAAGGCCAAGCAGGAGGAGCCACCCAGCACGTGAGGGGAGGTGAGGGGAGAGAAGAGAGGCGAGAAGGAGAGGGTGGGATCATTGACGTACAGGCTAAATGCCAGCACAATACCAGCTGTTATACAATGTATCTACCTATAACCTGAGCTTGTAAAAGCATCTGAATCACCTTCAGTGGTGAAGTGTTTAATATCACACTAGTTTCTATAGAAGCTATCTTACCCCGTCAGAGTAGGAGAGACATAGGTGTATGTATGTATATATATGTGGATATGTATATATATGTATATATGTGTGTGTGTATTTGTATACAGGGTATGTGGAAGTTCGTCAGAATTGTATTTCACCTTTGTAAACGCTCATTACTGACGCTATGTAAAAAGACACCTCGAACACTGTTTATGTAGGACAGACGTAAATCTGCGCATTTATTTGTAGGTTAGATTAGCATTTTAAAGGCACTACAAACACCCTTCTGTGGTTGATTGTTCAATAAATCACTGAATTATATGTTTAACAGAAAAAAACAGATCTCTAATCCTGTCCATGGAGGACAGAAGAAAATGTATATATGCTGGTTAGCATTGTAAATGTGTGGCCACGTTTGTGGTAGAAAAAAATGATAGCTTGGCGAGATAGTTTGTGACTGTACCCTGTGGGAGGTACCCTGCGGGTGTAGCCGGGTGATAAGGATATTCTGGCAGGGTGTGTTAAAGGGGCAGGGGTGTCGGTACGCCACCACCCGCCGGGGGATTAGTTCCCCCTGCGTGCTAGCGGAGACAACAGAGTGTCGGCCGCGGTGTTCTGTTACCGGACGCCAGCACCTCTGCTACTCGCCGGAGGCCCTGAAGGTACCGGATATAGAATATCCCTCTAGCTCCTGCACGGTCTACCCCGCTTTCCTGTCTCACCACCATGCATATATATCACAATGGCGTGATATATCAATAAAAATCCTTTTGAAGCAACGGAGTGACTTTAACTTGCGACCTGGTGATTCCCAGATGCTTGCCTTAACCGCTCGGCCACGGTGGTACAAAAGTTGACCAACCCCTGAGTCCTCTGGAGGCCCAAGTAAATATAATTAGTAAATATAATTACCAAGTCGAAGTTCAAATTTTCTGTCTACTGATCCATACTCAGTATATATTTCCTTATCAGGACACCACACCTGGTCCTGCAATCTTCCGTCACCGAAAGATCACAATATATGTGTGTAAATTATTCTATCTTGGTAACCAAGATACTTATGGTGAGTACACAGCCGCGCTCCTCTCACTCCACTGGCGGTACACCAGTATTGAAGCGTCACCCGTGTCACCCTCCAAGCCAACAGGAATGAAAAATATGTTCACAATTGGATTAGATCATCTTCAATCATCTTGTGATGGTAACTGCCCGAGGGCCGAGCAGGAGGAGTCACACAGCACGTGAGGGCCAAGCAGGAGGAACCACTCAGCACGTGAGGGCCGAGCAGGGGGAGCCACCCAGCACGTGAAGGCCAAGCAGAGGGAGCCACCCAGCACGTGAAGGCCAAGCAGGGGGAGCCACCCAGCACGTGAAGGCCAAGCAGGAGGAGCCACCCAGCACGTGAGGGCCAAGCAGGAGGAACCACCCAGCACGTGAGGGGCAAGCAGGAGGAACCACCCAGCACGTGAGGGCCAAGCAGGAGGAGCCACTCAGCACGTGAGGGCCAAGCAAAAGGAGCCACCCAGCACGTGAGGGCCAAGCAGGGGGAACCACTCAACACGTGAGGGCCAAGCAGGAGGAGCCACCCAGCACGTGAGGGCCAAGCAGGAGGAGCCACCCAGCACGCGAGGGGAGGTGAAGAGGAGAGAAGAGAGGCGAGAGGGAGGGAGTGGGATCACTGACGTACAGGCTAAACACCAGCACAATAACATCCACCACAGCTAAAACAACAGCAACCCCCCCCCCTCTCCTCCACAACCAACAGAACTACAGACGTTGTTCTTGTTTAAGATTTGCTACTGGGAACAAAAAGTTCTAAGTAGCACGGGCTATGGCGAGCCCGTAGTTATTCTACAGACAGCTGTACACAGAACTTCGTATATAAAGCAAATATCTTCAGACAGAGCAAATTTTAAAAGTGACAACAGTCTTTATACTTAACTATATGTGGTACCCGGCGGTATCCGGGCTCTAGCCCAGCTCGGAGTCCAATATGGACTCGGAGCTGAACATTTTACACCCAAAGACATCACGAAGAAGGGGCATTGGGGCCGTGCCTCCCTCCATAGGGGATACTGAGCAGACCCTTCCCTCTCCCCTGTGACACTCGCGATAAAATCACCACTGATCCGGCAAAGTGTAATGTGGCTACTCCCGAGGGTCTGCTGCTTCGTGAATCTGGCCCCTGCTGGCCTCGGTCCTCGGACATACGCAGACACACACTCTTTTGGAGATACAAACAGTGCTCACTGGCCCTTTGCAATCTGTGTGATCTTGACCCCGTCGTCCTTGGGAGCGTCACACGACGTGATAATGGTCCAAGATGGACCGAAACGTCGTCGTTTCTAAATTTCCTGATGTGTGTTTTGATCATTATAAATTTAGTTAAATTTAATTCCAGTGAAATATAAATGTTAATAATGACAGTAACGCAAACTCGATTACCAAATTTGTTTACCTCCATCTATACATTCCTCCATCTCACACCTCAACGATGCTAAGAATGCTTCTAAGACGTTAGTTGTCTTCTGGTTTAAATCATAAATTCACTGTACTGCGCTCAGCTCTGTCCTCAGCTCTGTACTCAGCTCTGTCCTCAGCTCTGTCCTCAGCTCTGGCACGTTGCTCATGCACCCGAGGCCACTCCCACACCACCAATGACATGCACCACAATGGTTAGCGTTGATTCACAGCTGATTACATCCAAATTCTACTTCCGGGCAGAGCGAAACGTTTGGGCACTTTTCCTTACACCTAATACCTGATTTCCTCTACAGTTAGCTAAATGGTGTGGGATGCATCCCAGGGAACGTCTGTAATTGGCTGAGGCCCTAGAGCGGGAGGGAAGGAACTATCAGGAGAAAACACTAGGCCATTACGACTATAATATATATTTATATTTATTATATATATATATATATATATATATATATATATATATATATATATATATTATATATATATATATATATATATATATATATATATATATATATATATATATATATATATATATATATATATCCCTTAGAAAGGGTCAGGATAAGGATTTAGGATGGGGCGAGGGAAGGAATGGTGCCCAACCACTTGGACGGCCGGGGGTTGAACGCCGGTTTGAATGAAACGAGGCTGTCGCCCTACCCTTCAGCCCAAACGGTTGGGCGCCCTAGAGCGGGAGTTCGTAGTCTCTATATAATTACAGACTCAACTGGATTATACCAATATGTCCCCCATACCCCTTCACCACACTGTCGAGATCACCCCAACACCACCGTCCTATCAGGCACCAGTACGACAGATGCCAACAGCTCGGTTTTACTTTACATATGGATGGCTGGGCTCAGAACAGTTGAAAGAAACTCATTAGGATTTGATTATAATTATATATATATAGTTAATTCTAATCTAACAGCAACTTTTTCGTTAAATTGTTCGGAGATGGAGTCCCAGGCCCCAGTATTTTGTCCCCATACTCCCCGGTGAAGAGCCCCTGTCCCTAGAGGGACGTGGGAGTTGTGTGCTCCTTGGAACATGTCTTCACAACATCTTCACACCATCTGGTCACCATTTGGTCCGGGAGACATCTCCCGTCACGCAGGGTGCAGTCGCGCTTCCACAGATCTCCAGTATCAGCTCTTGATACTGGTAATGGCTCAAAAGGGCCACCACTTACGAGCTATTCATGCCCGTGCCACCTCTTTGGTGGCTTAATCTTCATCAATCAATCAATCAACATCTTCAGCGCAGCTCCTCAACGCTATTACTCTCTGTTACCGCCAGGCCAACACTTCTCAGAATCCATGTGGCAACGCTAAGCCTCCTATATTGTTGTTTCCATTCCACAACCAATTTCTGGAATGGCCTTCTTATGTTCCGCCAGACACCTTTAATCTTAATCTTGCAAGAACTGTCTGTGGAACTTTACCTCGAGCTCTGACTTGTGGAAGCCGTTAATTATGTTGATAATAATATTGTCTATTTTAAATGAATATGAACAATAGAGAACATTAATATTACTTTATGTAGTGTCTTGTGTAGTGCCTGTGACGTAACAGCTGCTCCTACCAACAGTCTTTCCTTAAATATATTCCACCAATTAAGACACTACATAAAGTAATATTAACGTTCTCTATTGTTCATATTAATTTAAAATAGACAATATTATTATCAACATAATTAACGCCATTCCTCACAAAGTTACTGTTCTCGAATTCAAAATCAAACCGTCGTGTAACGGCTTTAGCCCCGGGAGGGACATGAACGAGGGGACAAACTCTCTACCGGCTGGAACAAGAGACATCCTGGAAAACTTCAGCGTTAGAGTAGTGAAGGTATGCACCTGGGAGTGTAGTGGTGGAGGCATGACAGAGCCCATAGGGTTCGGAAATGTATCCACAAGTTGATGTTACTGGCTGTCAATATAAGGTAAGCAGATGGATAGTAAATAATGATGTTAAAAAAAATCAGCTGTGGCATGATTAATAAGATCTATCGTGTCTTCTGCAATCCTCTTTCGTACACAAGATGATGAGTGTGGGGTGCACGGTCAACCTGTCCTCTTAAAAAGAACGTTGCTTCTGGCCGTTTGCCCGTATGGCCGAATATGGACGTAATTTGAAAATGAAAACAAAAATGAAAATAAATTTTGGATTTTTTTTCAACAACAGTAAATTAAGGGTCCTCTGATAGGATAGGTGGGCAGAAAATTCTCATAAAGTTTCAAAACGGTATGAAAAACGTTAATGGAAAGAATTCTCTTCTAAGCTTGCCAAGTAAGTCGGACGACTCAAACAGAAAGCGGAACAGTACGTCACTTTTGTGAGTCGATTTCATTTCAAATTACGTCCAAATTTGGCCATAGCGCGCATACCAGCGAAAAGTGACGTTATTTTTAAGAGGGCACGGTAGACTAGCCACCTCTAGCGGCAACAATCAGATGATTGATATTTGAGAAGTGGAGCTAAACCTCGACCCCCTGCAAGCACAGCGAGGCGAGATCAATCAGAGGTCAATACAGACTCGAGAGTGCTTAACAAGTACACTTGTATGATAAGACACTTTTTTTTGTATAGAGAGGTATAAATTCGAGGACAATGGAGGGTGGTAGTTGGTGGGGTGGAGGGTGGTGGTGGTGGTAGTTGGTGGGGTGGAGGGTGGTGATTGGTGGTAGTTGGTGTGGGAGAGTGGTGGATGGGGTTTAGAGGGTGGTACTTTACCTATCAGTACTTACCTAACAGTGTCTCCGTGGGGAGGTCTACTCTTTATGCCTCCGCCTGCTAGCCTTGTTGTATCTGTTGCATTAAAATTTAACTATTCTGACATTCAAATTTTTTGCCGAATTTACCCTTAAACTTGTGGCTGGAGGTGGCTTCCAGAACTGCTACTTTCTTTGTATTCCAGTTGCTGACTACCTGTACAGGGTACAAAGATTTCCTAACGTTCCTTCGGCTTATTTGGGCCCGGCTTCCACCTGTGTTCTCTTGTCCTACTTGCTCTCAATTTGAACAGGCATTCCTTGTCCACCTTATCTGTGCCTCTTAGTATTTTGTATGCTGTGATCATATCCCCCGTTTCTTCTATCCTGTAGCATTATGAGATATAGTTACATTAGCCTATCCTTGTAACTTAACCCTCTTAGCTCTGGCACCAAATTTGTTGCAAACCTTTGTACTTTTTGTTTTGGCTTTATGCTTCACAAAGTGTAGATTCCATGCCGGTGATGCGTATTCCAGTATTGGTCTAACGAATGTTTTGCATATTGCCTTGAATGAGTCCTGGTTTAAGTTTTTAAACGATGTTCTTATACTTGCCAGTGTTCCGCTGTTAGTGGGTGTGGGTGTGGGTGGAGGTGGTGGGCAGGGGTGGAGGGTGGTGAGCGGAAGGTGGCAGCTGGAGGTGGAGGGTAGTGGTTAAGGATTGGTTGGTGGGTGGATGGAAGTGGTTAGAAGCTTCATCTCCTTGATATTCCCCATGGCGGGTGTACCTTACAGCAGGTGTTCCATATGGCAAAATTCCCTATGGAAGGTGTTCCTTAGGGAAAGGTTTCTTTATAGCAAGTGTTCCCAATGACAGGCGTTCCCAATAGCAGGCGTTTGCTATAGCAGGTATTGCCTACCACAGGTGTTCACTACGTCGGGTGATCGCTATGGCAGGTTGGCCCTTGCTAGCAATGCACGTGTTCATACCAAGAATCCCATAATTTGTACGGTTGAGCTACAACTACCGGTCCAGAACCAGTGACAATAATCGGGTGTTTAGGTTTCTGTGCATGCTGCCGGCACTAACAGATCAAAAGCTCCACGTACATATAGTCTACTCTCCACGCTAGATGAAGTGACGTAAGTGTTGCGTGATAGGAAGTCATAAAGCATATCAATGTTGCATAATAGTTCACTTTATTTTTTGCTAAGTGGGTCGTTCAGCGAGGCTACTACCCCTTAGCTGGCGATTCTGGGTAGTAGCCTCGCCCCCTGCTGGCCTCACCCGCACCTGTACTCCGGTACACTGGTACACTGGTACTCCGGTACCATGAAACACTCCATAAAGCAAGCCAAGACAGCGAGCAACTGACACTATGGTTATGAAACATTAATGCTGCGTCAGGAAGATGCAGCGCAATGCCACTGATAAGTAAAGCTGTAGTGTGCTTGAGCTTCATTCAGGACACGGCACTTGCTGACCTACACCTCCGTGTCCACCACACTCAGGACACGGCACTTGCTGACCTACACCTCCGTGTCCACCACACTCAGGACACGGCACTTGCTGACCTACACCTCCGTGTCCACCACACTCAGGACACGGCACTTGCTGACCTACACCTCCGTGTCCACCACACTTAGGACACGGCACTTGCTGACCTACACCTCCGTGTCCACCACACTCCGGACACTTGTTCACCTTGCCTCCGTGTGGACAGTTTCACCAGCATCAACGGGTGAACATTCTGTTTACATCACTTCTATTAGGATATTGATGTGGCTTTTGTATAACATCAATAAAACATCGGGCAGGAGAGACGGGGAGGCAGTAGCCGTGTGCCACCTGCATAAACACGCCTTGCCGGACACGGCAAGACATATGTACCACCCATAACTATTTATCGACGCAGACAAAGACAGAGTGTTCAATTTGTCTCTCCCGGCGCGGAGCTCATCATCTTGAGCCGGCCATTGCAGCGTCGTCTTAACTAAGTCCCTCTTATAGACACAGCCGAGACTATATGCTGAATCTAACAGGGGACTATAGGAGCATACATAGATGAAGGCTGTAGAGGGGAACACTATACGAAAACGAGGTTGCCTTCTTACACCCGCGATGTCTCTATTTACTATTTGTGCCTACAGGGGTCGAGCTGTTAGCTCTCAGACCCCGTCTTTCTAACCGTCAGTTGTCTAATGTACCAACTCCCGACCTAATTTTAGGTATCATATCTATTATATCTTGATGAGAGGATTTCGGGGCTTAGTGAGCGGCCCGGTCCTCGACCAGGCCTCCTTGTTGTTACACATCCCCATCAAACTAACTCCCGGGTACCTATTTACTGCTAGGTAACAGGGGCATCAGGGTGAAAGAAACATTTTGCCCATTTGTCTCTGCCTCCACCGGGGATCGAACCCGGAACTTCAGCACTACGAATCCGAAGCGCTATCCTCTCAGCTGTCAGGCGCCCTTATGCTCGCCAAGTTTGAATGGTTCCCAAGTAAACATGCCTCAGAAAACTCTTGACCCCTGAACGATTCGAACTTTGTCAGCCAGGGCCTCCATGGCTGACATGGGCATGTTCAGTACTATAATCTTTGTATGTTATACTTTGGCATGTCCAGTACTATAATCACTTAGCCACAGACTGTACGCAAGTATTGTTCAACCTCAATACCCGACAGCGTTCGTGACTATTTTGGGCACATTTCATCAAATCACTTCAACATGCTAGGGCCCTCGGGAGGAACACACGGAAAGAGCCCTTGGGGAGAGCCCACGGGGAGGGCCCTTGGGGAGAACCCACGGGGAGGGCCCTTGGGAAGAGAAGGAAGTGTAGGGTGGACGGCGCAGGCGGCTAATATGTTGGTGTCTGGCGGGGCTGAGTGAACCCTCACCTGCTGATTAATGCACTCTCAGGCACCAGGTATCGGGGTAGGTGGGCACGTGAGGGGGAGAGGGGGAAGGGAATACTCTGTAGGTACAAGCTGAGGGAGGGGGTATGAGGCATGAAGGGTAGCCGTAGTGTGGAGTGTAAGGTAGTGGTATGGATAATTTAGGTCTTGAACAAATCCACAAGGGCCGTGACGAGGATTCGATTCGATTCGAGAGCCCAATAGCATCACAGACGCTGCCTTTATCGACTGAGCTACGACATGGTCAAAGAATTGAAACCAGAAGTTCTACTGAACTTACTTGGATCCTGCAGCCTCTCCGAGACACAAACCAGGGTTTTACACAATACCCTCATGCACTCGAGCTATGTCAATAGGCCGTTCTACCTCTTCGTCCTTATTTCATTACACACAAATCGTAATTCATTCTTACTTCATTACACACACGGCCTATTATGTATTTGTTCATTTGATGCATCACGCTAACGAGGCGAGCGGGTTCCACCTACGACCGGAAACAAATCAAATCCAACAATTTCCCATTAAGAGAAACATCAATCTTGTAACCGTTATGGTTCAAGCCCCCGTCTCCACCTGTCTCCTGGCCACGACGGCATAATGTGTGCTCCCCTGTCTTCAGCAGTAAAGCTCTGGCCTCTGCTTACAAAGCAAGAGTTCAAAATAACAATTTTTTTATTTATCAGATATGTAGTTAAAAAATAAGTATTATTATATGCATTTATGCTTCTACAACTCTTTAAATTGCTAAAACTATAGCTTCTATAATAAAGTAGTGTACGAATTTCACCATCAAATATTACCTGAATTTACCTGAGCCACTAACTCCAGTGGCCTCGATGAGGACAGGAAGCCCGAAGGTCCCCCCCCCCAGTTGCCTTGAAAGATATTGTATATTATTTGTTATATTTCTTGTACTCTTCCCAAAATGCTTTATGCACCTGTGGCTATATTAAATAAAAATTAATGGAACTATAATTTAACCACTATATCAAGTATGTTTATTGAGACAAGAAAAAATACATCTCAAAGGGATAGAGTAGCTTAGGCTATTTCTATCCCCCCCCCCCCACCACTATATCATGTTCTGTGTATTTGTNACACCTGTACACTGTCCAACACCCGCCTGTCACCCCGGACACCATGAAGGTACACACCTGTACACTGTCCAACACCCACCCGTCACCCCGGCACCATGAAGGTAACACCTGTACACTGTCCAACACCCCCCGTCACCCCGGGCACCATGAAGGTACACCTGTACACTGTCCAACACCCACCCGTCACCCCGGGCACACACGCCCAGTTCAACACTCCGCATCACACTGCCGGTGGAGTGACCGCAAGGAGTGACGTTCAGTATGACGTCATCATACTGACGTGTCACGCACATTTCAAGAAATTTCAACAATAAGTGATTTTCCTCTTGAATTTTATTTCAAACCAAAACCCATATCAGCGAAAGGCCCTCAAGGAGACTAGGAGCGACCTGGACACATTGCTGGTGGAGTTGACCACCGCTCACACCCGCTGCCACAGACAGCCAGCCTTCGTCTCCAGCTTACCTGTGTGTTGGTTGGTTTCGGGGCTTAGTGTTCCCGCGTCCCGGTCATCGCTCAGGCCTCCTACCGGCCACCACGAAGCTTGCATCCAGGCAAGCTTGGGACAACTATTTCTGCAAATCAAAGACTGTGGATGTTTACAAAGATTATTGTTTTGTTCCGGTTTGAATAGTGTTGGCAGGGCAGAGGGGGGGGGGATGGAGGAGGGTAATGGTTCTTGAAATTATGGACGCAATGGTCTCGAGACCAAGGGGTTGGAGGACCCCACTTGTCACATACCTCCAGCTCGGCATCTCTGACTGACTCTGTTTTCTGTCTGTTAGGTACTCCATTATGCAGTTTAGTGTTTTTTTTCCAGTTATCCCGTCTTGCCTCTCTATCGTGTACACCAGCCTTTCACGATGAACAATAGCAACTGCTTTTTGACAATCTGTAAATATGCAGTCTACCCAGCCTTCTTTTTCCTGTTGCACTTTGGTGATCTTGTGGAACTGTCGGGATCGATTGACATGACTGTCTCCTCCTTGATCCATGTTGTCCTCCCATCACAGCATCCGTCATCTCCAGCCTCCCATTACTCTCGTCCAGATTACTCTCTCCTGTGCTTGGCGAGGAATGCCTCTCAGTGGCACTGGTCTGTAGTTTAGTGCCTCCTGTCTCTCCCACACCTGATTGGTTAAATGTTTACCTTTATTGCTGGTGCAACAATTACCTTTTTCACAATTCGGGTGATTTATGATTGTCTAGTAAGCGGGCGAGAAGAAAACCTCCGCGCAAGCTTCAGCTGCCGGTGGGTGACGCTAGGTCTGGCCCTGCGACCACCAGGTCCTACATGTGCTGCTCTGCCAGCCTCCAGTACCTCCTGTGTCATCTCCCGCTGCTTATCAAGTCCAAACTGGTTCTGTTGTATAAACCTCTTGGAACCCTTTGTTGAGCTCCCTCACACATCATGTCGTTTTCTGCGAGATTATCCCTTGTTTTCTCAATCTGATCACCTGGTCTCACATGTTGTTCGTCCCGTTAGACGGCTGTGTCACGGCTGTGTTTGCTTCTTGTGTTTGACCGCTGTGTCGTTCTCATTCGCTTCTGGTTCTCTTTAATGATTCTTTTGTCCCTCTGTGTCGAGTCTCTAACCCTTCTTCGTGCAACTGTTGGTGCTTTCTTCTCTTCGGTACGTTGTCTACTGGACCAAGAGTTTGTTTGATTTATCTCATCAATATGAGTGGTGGTGTGCTGATGGTGGTGGTGGTGGTGGTGGTGGTAGTGGTGGAGGTAGTGGTGCTGATGGTAGTGGTGCTAATGACGGTATTGGTGGTGGTGGTGGTGGTGGTGGAGGTAGTGGTGCTGATGGTTGTGGTGCTAATGACGGTATTGGTGGTGGTGGTGGTGGTGGTGCTAATGATGGTGGTAGTGGTGGTGGTAGTGGTAGTGGTGGTAGTGTGGTGGTAGTGGTGGTAGTGGTGGTGGTGGTGGTGTGGAGGTAGTGGTGCTGATGGTAGTTGGTAGTGTGCTGATGACGGTGGGTGGTAGTGTTCTGGTGAGGTGGGTGTGGTAGTGGTGGTAGTGGTGTTGGTAGTGGTGGTAGTGGTGGTGTGGTGGTGTAGGGTGGTGTAGTGGTGGTAGTGGTGGTGGTGGTAGTGGTGGGGTAGTGGTGCTGATGGTAGTGGTGGTGGTGCTGATGACGGTGGTGGTTGTAGTGTGTTTGTTGGTGGTGGTGGTGTTGGTGGTAGTGGTGGTAGTGGTGGTAGTGTGGTATGGTGGTGGTGGTGGTGGTAGTGGTGGTGGTAGTGGTGGTAGTGGTGTGTGGTGGTGGTGGTAGTGGTGGAGGTAGTGGTGCTGATGGTAGTGGTGGTGGTGCTGATGACGGTGGTGTGGTAGTGTGCTGGTGGAGGTGGTGGTGGTAGTGGTGGTGGTGTAGCAGGCAAGGGCTGGCGGCATGAAGCCAAATGTGTTTTGTGAAGCAGTCCTGAGCCAATTCTATTTCAGCACAGATTGTCCATATATATTCAGGCACACTTATGCTTGTCCCTCGCTCACACACACACACACACACACCACACACACACACACACACACACACACACACACAAACACTCAGCCCACTCTACGCGCTGGGTGGCCGAGTGGACAGCGCTCTAGACTCGTGGACCTAGGGACCGGGGTTCCATCCCCGCACCCGCGGAGACAGATGGACAGAGTTTCCTTAACCCTGATGCACCTATTACCTAGCAGTAAATAGGTACCTGGGAGTTAGACAGCTGCTACGGGCTGCTTCCTGGGTGGGTGTGTGTGTGGAGGTAAAAAATAAATAGTTAGTAGTTAGTAACAGTTGATTGAAGTTGAGAGGCGGGCCGAAAGAGCAGAGCTCAACCCCCGCAAGCACAAATAGGTGAATACACAACAGGAAGCAGCCCGTAGCAGTTGTCTAACTCCCAGGTACCTATTCACTGCTAGGTAACAGGAGCATCAGGGTGAAGGAAACTCTGCCCATCTGTTTCCGCTGGCTGCCGGGATCGAACCCCGGTCCCTAGGTCCACGAGTCTAGAGCGCTATCCACACAGCCACCAGCCTCAAGAGAAAGTGTGTGTGTGTGTGCGTGTACTCACCTATTTGTGCTTGGGGGGAGTTGAGCTTTGGCTCTTTGGTCCCTTTGGGACCAAGCAAGCCCTTGGGTCCGGAAAGCTCTTTGGTCTCTTTCTGTGTGTGTGTGTGTGTGTGTGTGTGTGTGTGTGTGTGTGTGTGTGTGTGTGTGTGTGTGTGTGTGTGTGTGTGTGTGTGTGTGTGTGTGTGTGTGTGTAAAAAATTAGTTAGTTGTTAGTGACGAGATTAACAGTTGAGAGGTGGGCCGAAAGAGCAAAGCTCAACCCCCAGCACAACTAGGTGAATACAACTAGGTGACAATACACACCCACAAATACACACACACAGGAAGCAGCTGTCTAACTTCTAGGTACCTATTTACTGCTAGGTGAACAGGGGCATAAGGGTGAAAAATTCTGCCCATTTGTTTCCACCTCAGCCGGGGATCGAACCCGGACCCATGGACTAATAATCCCGAGCGCTGTCCACTCAGCCATCAAGCCCCGTAGATAGTTTTGTGTGTGTGTTGGGAGCCTCATGAGCCATATTAGTGGGCGTCGTGTCTGTCTACCACAGGTGTAGGGAACATTTACAACGGTGACCAGCATATATGTTTTCTTCTCTCCTCCACGGAGAGAGTTAGAGATGTGTTGGACATCACACTGTGTAGCGAGTCACCGAGCACTCACACGTCATGTGCCTCAAGTGCTCTAACAATAACAATGCTCACCAGCATACATATATTTTCTTCTGTTCTATATTGACAAGGTTAGAAATTTGTCTTTAACCGACTTTAACCCAAGCGAATGTAAGATGTGAGATTTGATTGAGAGAGGGTGGATGTGAGGGGCCCCAGGAAGAGTAGAGCCCGAGCCTATCACCAGAGGTATATGTGTCCCAAAGCTGGCAGACATTCCTTTACCACTTCGGCCACCTGTTCAAGGAGTACGCTCCTGAAAGATTTTGTTATGAGAATGGTCCTTTAAACGCGGAGGAAATTGAATCGCAGTAAACTATAAAACGTACAAGGAGATATGATTACAGTATATAAGATTCTTAGAGGTATTGACAAAGACACATAACCGAAATGTTAATTATGAACAGGAGCAGGACGAGAGGACATGGGGTGGGAACAAGATACTCAAATCGAACAGAAATATGTGAGATAGCACGTTTTCAGTGTAAGAATAATAAGCAAGTGAAATTATCTAAAAGGATTAGTTACCTTAACTTACGTTGATGGGGTTCTGGGAGTTCCTCTACTCCCCAAGCCCGGCCCGAGGCCAGGATTGACTTGTGAGAGCTTGGTCCACTAGGCTGTTGCTTGGAGCGGCCCTCAGGCCTCATATCCCAACCCATCCACCACTACCCACTTGGTCCGGCACCTCCTGAAGAAAACTATCCGGTGTTCTCTTAAAAACGTCCACTTTTGTTCCGGCAATATTTCTTATACTCGCTGGGAGGGTGTTGAACAACCGTGGACCTCTGATGTTCATGCAGTGTTCTTTGCTTGTGCCTATGGCACCTCTGTTCTGCACTGGCTCTATTTTGCATTTTCTTCCATATCGTTCACTCCAGTGTGTTGTTATTTTTCTGTGCAAATTTCAGAATTAGCTCTCCAGTATTTTCCATGTATATATAATTTAATGCTTCTCTCGCCTCCTTTCTAAATAGTACATTTGGACAGCTTTGAGACGATTCCAGTTGTTTAGGTGTTTTATTGTATGCTGTATATGTTACCTGTATTCCCTGTTCTACATCCAATGGCCCATTGTGTCTCACGCACACAAACACACTGGTAAACACTCGCACATTGGCTTGCAGTCTCCCTCGCCAGTTTATGCTCACCGGTGGTCGCAGTGGTCATGTAGTTGAGATTAATTTCTTCAGGTATCCAGCTGAGCCCCAACTATCTGCTTGCATGCGAACCTTAACCACATGCATGCATCTGAACCCCCAGCCATTTGTATGCAGGTCCCACTCTGGTGAAGAGGGTCGTGGAGACGCACATTACCCACAAATGTGTTAACCTTCTCGTTATTTTACACAGCCATTATGGAGACATTATCTGGACGCATAGCAGCGACTGTCACTCCCGGGTGATTAGTCTGTCCACACATCGAGTCTAATTATTGCTCCTTGCCTGTACGACGCCTCACTCTGTTGGGTGTGGTGCAGGAGTGACACCGGGAGAGTTGTGAGGCTTAGTGGAGGGCAGTGGGTAGAGGTGGATTGTGAGTCTGATGTAGAGAGGTGGATGAAGGTGGAATTGAGAGGTGTGATAGAGGCAACTGGGACGAAGGCGGATCATTCCCATAGTGCATATTGGCTGACAAAATTTAGTTCACAACGTGTCCAAGATGAGGGATGATGGAGGCTTGTGGCCATAAGTCAGCGTCCGCAGGCCGCTGCCTCGCCAGTCCTCAGTCCCAATGATGAAAAATTAATAGTAACCACCCAGTAACTCAGAATACTCTCATCACCTATCGGCAATTCTTTATTGTTTTCTTATGGCAATAAGAAATATTTGACCCCTTCCAAGTGCTATACAGTCGTAATTGCTTGGCGCTTTCCCCTAATAGTTACCTTACCTTATGACAATATACTCTGACCTGGGTAAAAAAACAAACACATCATTGTTTCTGCACAGAACATCGTTTCTGAGAGTGTCATAAGCTCCTCTCCGAGCCAATCAAAAGCTGGCTTACTGAATTCTTGGAGCCTAACCTTCCACTGACGTGTCAAGAACAGACTGGGTAGCCACTTATAAGGAAACTGATAACCACCTGGACACTCTAGTGTAGTAAATCTTGTGGACGTCACATCCAGCGTCTTCACCCGTCTGTCTCAAGCTCACCACAGAGTAAATGATGGTCGTTAAGAGAGACATCTTAATGGCTTTTACCCCGAGCCAGACAAGAGATTGACACTTTGGTAAAATTGTAATTAATTTTGTCAATAAAGATGTTAATAATTGACACTTCATATACTGTCCACCATAACTTGTACACACTGTGGTGTGTGTAAGAAGTTCACAATGTTCTCCATGAGAGTTCAATTCGTCAAGTTTGGGGGTTGTAGCCTCTCCTCAGGTCTGGTGTTGTAGCCCCCGTCAGTCCTGTTATCAAGTCTAGTGTTGTAGCCCCGTCAGTCCTGTTATCAAGTCTAGTGTTGTAGCCCCGTCAGTCCTGTTATCAAGTCTAGTGCTGTAGCCCCGTCAGTCCTGTCCTCAAGTCTGATGTTGTAGCCCCGTCAGTCCTGTTATCAAGTCTAGTGCTGTAGCCCCGTCAGTCCTGTCCTCAAGTCTGATGTTGTAGCCCCGTCAGTCCTGTTATCAAGTCTAGTGTTGTAGCCCCGTCAGTCCTGTTATCAAGTCTAGTGTTGTAGCCCCGTCAGTCCTGTTATCAAGTCTGGTGTTGTAGCCCCGTCAGTCCTGTTATCAAGTCTAGTGTTGTAGCCCCGTCAGTCCTGTCATCAAGTCTAGTGTTGTAGCCCCGTCAGTCCTGTCCTCAAGTCTGGTGTTGTAGCCCCGTCAGTCCTGTTATCAAGTCTAGTGTTGTAGCCCCGTCAGTCCTGTTATCAAGTCTAGTGTTGTAGCCCCGTCAGTCCTGTTATCAAGTCTGGTGTTGTAGCCCCGTCAGTCCTGTTATCAAGTCTGGTGTTGTAGCCCCGTCAGTCCTGTTATCAAGTCTGATGTTGTAGCCCCGTCAGTCCTGTTATCAAGTCTGGTGTTGTAGCCCCGTCAGTCCTGTCATCAAGTCTGATGTTGTAGCCCCGTCAGTCCTGTCCTCAAGTCTGATGTTGTAGCCCCGTCAGTCCTGTTATCAAGTCTGGTGTTGTAGCCCCGTCAGTCCTGTTATCAAGTCTAGTGTTGTAGCCCCGTCAGTCCTGTTATCAAGTCTGGTGTTGTAGCCCCGTCAGTCCTGTTATCAAGTCTGGTGTTGTAGCCCCGTCAGTCCTGTCATCAAGTCTGATGTTGCAGCCCCGTCAGTCCTGTCCTCAAGTCTGATGTTGTAGCCCCGTCAGTCCTGTCCTCAAGTCTGGTGTTGTAGCCGCCGTTAGTCCTGTCCTCAAGTCTGATGTTGCAGCCCCGTCAGTCCTGTCCTCAAGTCTGATGTTGCAGCCCCGTCAGTCCTGTCCTCAAGTCTGATGTTGTAGCCCCGTCAGTCCTGTCCTCAAGTCTGGTGTTGTAGCCGCCGTCAGTCCTGTCCTCAAGTCTGATGTTGCAGCCCCGTCAGTCCTGTCCTCAAGTCTGATGTTGCAGCCCCGTCAGTCCTGTCCTCAAGTCTGATGTTGCAGCCCCGTCAGTCCTGTCCTCAAGTCTGATGTTGCAGCCCCGTCAGTCCTGTCCTCAAGTCTGATGTTGCAGCCCCGTCAGTCCTGTCCTCAAGTCTGATGTTGCAGCCCCGTCAGTCCTGTCCTCAAGTCTGATGTTGCAGCCCCGTCAGTCCTGTCCTCAAGTCTGATGTTGCAGCCCCGTCAGTCCTGTCCTCAAGTCTGATGTTGCAGCCCCGTCAGTCCTGTCCTCAAGTCTGATGTTGCAGCCCCGTCAGTCCTGTCCTCAAGTCTGATGTTGCAGCCCCGTCAGTCCTGTCCTCAAGTCTAATGTTGCAGTAAGGTTGGAGGCGAACCAAGACAGGTAAACAGACTAATGTCACAACACTCGCTGGGAGCCAAAATTATGCATTTGTCTCGTTGTTTTGTCTTGGAGGAAACACTTATTCCTGGAGGATTATTATCAGTTATCTTGAGTTTATCTTAAGATGATTTCGGGGCTTAGTGACCCCTCGGCCCGGTCCTCGACCAGGCCTCCACCCCCAGGAAGCAGCCCGTGACAGCTGACTAACATCCAGGTACCTATTTTACTGCTAGGTAACAGGGGCATAGGGTGAAAGAAACTCTGCCCATTGTTTCTCGCCGGCGCCTGGGATCGAACCCAGGACCACAGGATCACAAGCCCCGCGTGCTGTCCGCTCGGCCGACCGGCTCCCTCGCAGTTCGACAGAGTGCCAATGCTTTAATGATCCTGACGTTTCAGTGTTGCCAAGTACGTTCTTGTGTTGGTAGTATTGGTGTCCCGTGGGCATGTAACAGCTAGGGAATACAGTATAATTCTTCCTTCTTGTCCTCCCTTCTTTCTTTCTCCCCTCTATCTCCCTTCCATTGTTCTCCTCCTCTCCCCCTGTTCCCAGCCGGGTCAAGTTCCACAGGAAAAGTATCATATATTTCTGTGACAGTGGGTCAACGTGTACGGTAATTTGAAGCATACTTGGACTCTAGTCCCTCTTAACCTTCTCTCGACCTGTGTCTCTACCTCTTGACCCTGGCGGCTGGCTCCCCTCCCCTCAGTGTGTGGTTACGACAGGTTGGCAGTTGCTAAATCTTCATGTGCAGGGACAGAGCCCAGGGCACCAGGCTTTATGGGGAAAATCACGCCCAGCAAATAGTAAATAGGTCTAGGTTCTGTGATTGGCACCTGGGTGTCAGGGGCATGGCCAGACGACCTTTGAAGGTGGAGTTTCATAGCAGTTCCATGTGATTTCTTCAAGGGATCTTTAGCGTGAGCTAAACTTTAGTTTGGAAAAGGTGTGTGCGAAGATCTCTGGAGCGGTTGTAACATCCACTAGCGGAACTAACATAATGATGATATTGCTTGAGTTTTACTTATTAATGTACTAAGTAAACTTATTTTAGAGACAATAATTTTTTATTTATCAGGGGAAAGCGGCAAGTCATTACGACTTTATAGCACTTGGAAGGGGTCGGGATAAGGATTTGGAATGGGACGAGGGGGAATGAAGGTGCCCAACCACTTGGACGGTCGGAGATTGGAGGCCGACTTGCATGAATCGAGACCGTCGCTCTACCGTCCGGTTAAAGTGGCTGGTTAAGTGGCAATAATTTATTGCCTCTAATGTACGAAGTTAGGATAAATGATTAATTCTTTTTAATAAACTGTCATTAAAGTTAATTTAGTATTTTAGTTAATTTTTCCTATCTTTTCTATATTTTATATATATATATATATATATATATATATATATATATATATATATATATATACATATATATATATATATTATATATAATATATATATATATATTTATATTATATACATATATATATATATATATATATATATATATATATATATATATATATGTATATTTCCTAGATTTTCGAGTATATACCACCTTGAGCTGACTGGGTCTGAGGCTTTTCCAATGATATTCTAAGTGTATTAACAACAAATGTAATTATCAACAGTACAGAAATTAATAACTCATAATTATCCCAAATTATTATCAAGAATAAATTTATTTTAGCTCCTGGTTTGTATGTCTTTCTACTTCTTCCTCACGAGTTAGGGACGAATATGTTAGTAAATATTAATGTTTAACGGTGGGATGGTGGCAGCGAGAACAGCTGTGACAGCAACTACATCAATTAGTGTTTTTATTTAATTATCCTCTGGGGGACATACCAATTATGACAGCTCAACCGTACGGTTGGCTGCACTCTCATGACACAATCTGACGAGTTTCCACTGCCAGGGTGGACCGCGTGCTTGTATNTCTTTAGAAAAGATTACTGTTGAAAAGTCAAACAAGTATGGCGATTATTTTAGGCGACGTATTTCAGTGAACACTGCATAAACTCTGCATAAGCATCAGAGGTCCACGGTTGTTCAACATCTCCCAGCGAGCATAAGAAATATGCCGGAACAACCGTGGACATCTTCAAGATAGATCATTTTCTCCAGGAGTGCCGGAAACCGGGCTGTGGTGGATATGTGGGCCTGCGGGCCGCTGCAAGCAACAGCCTAGTGGATCAAACTCTCAAAAGTCAAGCCTGGCCTCGGCCGGTGTTGTTGTTGTTAAAGATTCGCTACCTGGAACAAGAAGTTCCAAGTAGCACGGGCTCTGGCCGGGCTTGGGGAGTAGAAGAACTCCAGAACCCCATCAAGCAGATATCAACCAGTGAAGGAGAAAAAGTGGTGGTGGCTGTGATCAAGTATCACAGCTACTATCTCCTCAAAGTTACCAGAAACTTAATCCGATGGAAGATTACGTTACATTTAGGGCAGCTGAGGTTTGTCTTTCGGTGCCAGCATAGATTCAACAAAGGGAATCCTAATTGTTAAATAATTAAACTTTTAAAACAAGATTATGGATAATCAAAGAAAAGAGATAGAGCTAGGCAGAAATGCTTCTTTCCTGACTGGCAGCAAGAATTCAATTGTTGTCCCTCCACAAGAGACTGCTACTCGATCCTGAGAAGTAAGTGGATGTATCTGGACCTATATGCTTCCAGATACATCCTTGTGGATTCTGGAAGCCTATACTTCCAGAACCTTAGATGTGGGAACTTTTCCCACATCTGATCTTTATAACAGGGATCGCTGCCCGTCTGCGTAAACAAACAGCGGAGAACGTTACAGGCTATATAAGCTTAAACCCAAGACCCGGTGGGCCTGGGGGACCCGCCAGAATATAAACAAATCTAATTTATGCTCTAAAAACCATCATTGTGTTCTCTGATAATGAGGGGTAGAAATTAGCATGAGAGAATCGAAATTATACATTTAAATTTGTCACATTTTCGACTTGTGGTCATGCATAATTTCCTGAGAGTGAAGTTTGCGCAAATGTTGCGACTACAGGCATGTACGCCAAGGAAAAGTTGCTCAACTCGTCGCCTGTCGTTCTTGACCGCAGGCAGCTCTTGACTCGTCTCTTGACCTCAGGCAGCTCTTGCCTCCTCTCTTGACCTCAGGCAGCTCTTGCCTCGTCTCTTGACCTCAGGCAGCTCTTGCCTCGTCTCTTGACCTCAGGCAGCTCTTTACTCGTCTCAGAGTAGTAGTAGTTCTCTCCCCCACTGCAGGAGGACACCTTCAGGCACAGGTACACTCCCAGACAAACATGGGCACTTGGAGTACCTGAAGAGACTGAAGAGACCGAAGAGAATAAAGAGTCGAGGGTTGACACAAGTTGCCTGAACTTCTGCACTTCAAAACAACATTCAAGTTCAGTAGGAGTTGACGTTACAATCAGGTTCATATACTCTCTGAACTGAATCAATACATCCACCAGAGGCTGGATCCTCAGCAGAGATACTCCTTCTCCTCCTGGATCCTCCTCCTCCTCCTGGAGCCTCCTAAGGGTCATGGAGCCCTCAGCAGAGCAAGAAACCAGGTGATTAGCAGCCAGTTGCAATTCTTCATTCTTCAGTTGCAAAAGATTGATGAACTCCATACTTCGTGGTTATTGTTGAGTAAGCGTTCACCAGTATTGATGGCGTCCCACAGGTGATCAGGGACAGGTGATCAGGGACAGGTGATCAGGGACAGGTGATCAGGACAGGTGATCAGGACAGGTGATCAGAGACAGATGATCAGGCAGATGATCAGGACATGATCAGAGACAGGTGATCAGAGACAGGTGATCAGGGACAGGTGATCAGACAGGTGATCAGGGACAGGTGATCAGGGCAGGTGATCAGGGACAGGTGATCAGAGACAGGTGATCAGGGACAGGTGATCAGGGACAGGTAGACAACACTGACACAAAATGGGTCACTTATCGACCCTGAAACTTTATGTTGGCACTGCTGCCTGCACCTTAACAGCTTCCCTCCCACAGCTCACCTTAAATCTTAAGACTACCCTGCTTTGTTTCCCCCAGAACACGATCACCTATAGCTTTACAACCGGCACCCGCAATTCACGATAGGTGAATAGGAATAAACCGCGAAGAAACGCTGCCCAATCGTCGTACCCTGACCCGGGCTTGAACCAGGGTCGTCTCCCTTGCGGGGCGAGGGTGCCACCATCCCAGAGCTAGGTGCTTGAGTGGCACCTGAGGCAGCACATGTGTCAGGCAGCACCAGGATGTTAGTCACGCTGCACACACACACACACACACACCACACACCACACACACACACACAACACACACACACACACACACACACACACACACACACAATGTAATGTAATGAAGATAGGGTAGGAAGCAGGAGACCAGATACAAGGTATCATTTGGGAGATGAAATACTTCAAGAGTCAGAGAGAGAGAAAGACCTGGGGGTTGATATCACGCCAGACCTGTCCCCTGAAGCTCATATCAAGAGGATAACATCAGCAGCATATGCCAGGTTGGCTAACATAAGAACGGCCTTTAGAAACTTGTGTAAGGAATCTTTCAGAACATTATATACCACATATGTCAGACCAATCCTGGAGTATGCGGCTCCAGCATGGAGTCCCTATCTAGTCAAGCATAAGACTAAACTGGAAAAGGTTCAAAGGTTTGCCACCAGACTAGTACCCGAGCTGAGAGGTATGAGCTACGAGGAGCGACTGCAGGAATTAAACCTCACTTCGTTGGAAGACAGAAGAGTTAGGGGGGACATGATCACCACATTCAAGATTCTCAGGGGAATCGACAGGGTTGATAAAGACAGGCTGTTTAACACAAGGGGCACACGCACTAGGGGACACAGGTGGAAACTGAGTGCCCAAATGAGCCACAGAGATATTAGAAAGAACTTTTTTAGTGTCAGAGTGGTTGACAAATGGAATGCATTAGGAAGCGATGTGGTGGAGGCTGACTCCATACACAGTTTCAAGTGTAGATATGATAGAGCCCATTAGGCTCAGGAAACTGTACACCTGTTGATTGACGGTTGAGAGGCGGGACCAAAGAGCCAGAGCTCAACCCCCGCAAGCACAACTAGGTGAGTACAACTAGGTGAGTACACACACACACACACACACACACACACACACACACACACACACACACACACACACACACACACACACACACACACACAGGAATCTGTACACCAGTTGACAGTTGAGAAGCGGGACCAAAGAGCCAAAGCTCAACCCCCGCAAGCACAAATAGGTGAGTACACACACACACACACACACACACACACACACACACACACACACACACACACACACACACACACACACACACACACATACAAGGAGGCCAGACACAGGATACAGAATGGGAGATGAAATCCTTCATGAAACGGACAGAGAGAAAGATCTAGGAGTTGATATCACACCAAACCTGTCTCCTGAAGCCCACATCAAAAGAATAACATCTGCGGCGTATGCGAGGCTGGTTAACATCAGAACAGCCTTCAGGAACCTGTGTAAGGAATCATTCAGAACCTTGTATACCACATATGTAAGACCAATCCTGGAGTATGCGGCCCCAGCATGGAGCCCGTACCTTGTCAAACACAAGACGAAGCTGGAAAAAGTTCAGAGGTATGCCACTAGGTTAGTCCCAGAACTAAGAGGCATGAGTTACGAAGAAAGGCTGCGAGAAATGCACCTCACGACACTAGAAGACAGAAGAGTAAGGGGAGACATGATCACTACCTACAAAATTCTCAGAGGAATTGACAGGGTACATAAAGATAAACAGTTTAACACTGGTGTTACGCGAACAAGGGGACACAGGTGGAAACTGAGTACCCACATGAGCCACAGAGACGAAAGAAGGAACTTTTTCAGTGTCAGAGTAGTTAACGGATGGAATGCATTAGACAGTGATGTGGTGGAGGCTGACTCCATACACAGTTTCAAATGTAGATATGATAGAGCCCAATAGGCTCAGGACTCTGAACACCAGTTGATTGACAGTTGAAAGGCGGGACCAAAGAGCCAGAGCTCCACCCCCGCAAGCACAATTAGGTGAGCACACACACACACAGGAAGTTGATGGTGCACCTTGTCGCTCAAGACACCGGCCGGTAGTGGGGGGGAGGGGGGGGGGAGGCGCTCCTGTGATATGTGGCGAGAACTGAGCTGTCTCGGGAACTATTTATTCAATAACGAGGGTTATAGATACCTTCAACAATATAGTATTTACCCTATTCTATATGAAAGGATACAAAAGTGTAAATCTAGCCAACAGTTCATGTAATATTCCCCGTCTCACAGGATGGTTAGTGATACAAGGAGTCAGGAGAGACAACCCGTCCTCGCAAATTTAATAAGTCAATATTGACTTATTAGTTGCGTGCATAGGTGACATACTTAACATAACAGTTTCCCTTGAAAATCTTCATAGAAAACACCGACCTTACCTAACCTTGTTAGTATGTTAAAATAAGCATCTTATAGCTTCGTAATTACAATTGTTACTTAACCTATTATAGGTATAGGTTAGGTAATAATTGTAATTACGAAGCATTAAGATGCTTGTCTTAACATACTAACAAGGTTAGGTAAGGTCGGTGTTTTCTATGAAGATTTTCAAGGGAAACTATTATGTTAAGTATGTCACCTATGCACTTATTTAATAAGTCAATATTGACTTATTAAATTTGCGAGGACGGGTTGGGAGAGAACATGCAATACGAGGCTGATCTATTCTCCTGCACCAGCACACTCGGGCTACAGCACAGGAATATCTCCCGATATTCCCGAGTGTATGAAGTAGTTACAGATCTCAAAGTACCTCATACCATTTGGTCTGAAATCACTTATAACTGGGCAATTACAGATATAGTGTTGGAGAGTATGTCCCAGCTCTTGTTCACAGAGTTTATGGTTGGAATGCTCACCATTTGGGGGATGAATTACCTTGCAGCCACCTGCCATAGGTATCTCTCTATCCCAGCTGAAGTCTGGCAAATTACAATGTTACAGTGTCTAGTGGATGTTTAGAGGGAGTAAGGCAGCATGCAGCAGTGCCCAGCTCGTCCTCCAGGGTACTACTCCCCCGGGGTCGTTGCTTGTTAGCTACCCGTTGTTTGGGTCGTTAGTGAGAGCCAGTAACGAGCCCACAGCCACCCGGAGACACACGTGACCGCGGGGGGGGGGGGGGGGAGCGTTGTGATCCATGCTTATTGCCAAGTTATTTATGTGGCATGTGTACCCTCTGCCCCTCCCCCACCCACACCCCCCACCCCTACACACAACCCCTCCCTAATCCCCCTTTCCCCCCCCCCCCTACCACTCTCACCCATTGACCTTCCTCAGCCAATTTGCAAGTTTAACTCTCTTACCCATAACTACATTCTGTAGTCATCTATAGACATCCATATATGCTGAAATACACGTGAAGACCCACACACACACACACACACACTCACAGCTCCCTGACAAGAGAGAGCCAGCTTAGCTTAGCTGCCAACACCCACACATCGTGTCAGCAAGGCGGACAGTCCGCCTCCTGTCATAACTCACACCGTACTTCCCATTTCTAGACTTTCCCTGTCACATGTACCTCTCCATATTCTTCAAAACGCTTAACCCAGCGTAAATCCGCTCAACCGAAGCCGAACCTGCCCATAGCTCCCTCCATCATCACGTAGCCCACTCTGCCTCACCCGGACGAACAGCTGGCCTGGTGAACAATGGCCTGGTGAACAACTGGCCTGGTGAACAACTGTTCTGGTGAACAACTGGCCTGGTGAACAACTGTTCTGGTGAACAACTGGCCTGGTGAACAACTGTTCTGGTGAACAACTGGCCTGGTGAACAACTGGCCTGGTGAACAACTGTACTGGTGAACAACTGGCCTGGTGAACAACTGGCCTGGTGAACAATTGGCCTGGTGAACAACTGTTCTGGTGAACAACTGTCTTGGTGAACAACTGTTCTGGTGAACAACTGTCCCAATCGTCCTGTTCATCTATTCTAGTGAACAATTCTCCTAAAGAATAACAGTCTTGATGAGCAACTGTCCTAGTGAACAACTATCCTGGTGAACAGCTGTCCTAGTGATTAACTATTGTGGTGAACAACTGTTCAGTGAACAACTGCCTCATACAATATACTCAAATTGAACAAGCAACAATGTCTAAACGGGGTAACTGTACAATGTGGGCACTGTTCTCCGGCGTGCCGTTCCTCTCCCCCTCACTCTCCCTCACTCCCACTCACTTTCTCCCTCACTCTCCACTCACTCTCCCCCTCACTCTCCCCATCACTCTCCCCCCTCGCATCACTCACATGTCTCATTAATTCTGGCTTTGCTGGTATTGTGAGGTGGGGCAATGTCTGGCCTCTCACACCCATTCTCCGACCCCAGGGTCTGGCACCACCCCAAGCCCTGGCACCACCCCAAGCTCTGGCACCACCCCAAGTCTTGGCACCACCCTAAGCCTTGGCACCACCCAAGCCTTGGCACCACCCTAAGCCTTGGCACCACCCTAAGCCCTGGCACCACCCCAAGCTCTGACACCACCCCAAGCCTTGGCACCACCCTAAGCCTTGGCACCACCCAAGCCTTGGCACCACCCCAAGCTCTGGCACCACCCCAAGCCTTGGCACCACCCTAAGCCTTGGCACCACCTAAACACTGGCACTAAAGCATCTGAATGTGTATATGGGAACCCTACAAAGTATTCATCTACAGACATCTATATATGCTGAAATACACGTGAAGGGGCATGTGTGGTTTTCTAAAAGTGTTCAATGTCAACCAATATTTTTGACTAGTTGTATATGAAAAGGGCTGCAGTTATTCCAAGTTTCAGTGTTGCAGCCTAAATAGAAAGGGAGATTTTTTCAACGAATATTACCCATTTTCAAGTGATCTCTAATCTTTCACCTTTTCAGATATAATAATTCTATGACACTTCTCTGACACATTAGCATATAATAAAGGATCTGTAGGAAAGGATTTTCAAAAACATCTTTAGTTTTCCTAATACAATAGTCAAAGTTCCCCCCAAATTATGCAAATATATCATGTTTATGCTATTTATAAAATCAATAAATGAACTCAGGAAAAAACGCTTCCAACAGATTTTAGAGACAAACTTTACATATAAGATGTAAGTTTCATGTAAATTGAATAAAAATGAAAGATTTTATTTCGTTTATGTTACTTGCAAAATAAATCTTGAAAATATTAGTCTAAGGTGCTGCCATCTGTGGCTGAGGTTGACATCAACTAATTTCCTCCAAAATTGGCACCTTACAGATAGGCTTAGTAGGTGTATAAGTTTAATGCAAATCGTCCGATAAACAAATAAGAAAAATCAATTTAAATAAAAAGAAGATAATTTTTGTACTATTTTTTTTTTTAAAACTAATTACAATTTTTTAAATATATGCTATTGTGATAGCTGAGAGTCATAGACATGATTTCAGTTGACACTTGTGTTTGATAATCGTTTTTGACCATTTTGGAAAAAAATTGGTACCTACAAAATGCACACAGAAATAACATCACAAGAGACCAGATGACATGGCAGGATGTGCAGAATACCCCCGTTGAAAAGCAGAGGTACACAGGTACTGAGAGAGAACTCTATCAACATCAGAGGCCCGAGACTGTTCAACCGCTTCCAACTACACATAAGGGGCATAACTGGCAAACCCTCACAGTGTTCAAGAGAGAACTGGATAAGCACCTCCAAAGGATACCTGATCAACCAGGCTGTGAGTCATACGTCAGGCTGCGAGCAGCCGCGTCTAACAGCCTGGTTGATCAGTCCAGCAACCAGGAGGCTGGTCGACGACCGGGCCGCGGGGACGCTAAGCCCCGGAAGCACCTCAAGGTAAGGCACTTCANACATCAACAAAATCCGTAGACTTGAGGCAAATGAACTTCACACCAGTTGCTCCTATCTATCATTATTCTATATGCAGGAAGACCGCACGTCTATGGGTCATCCAATAGGTTAGTAGACTTCTAGATGTTACCACTGCTAGGCTTAGGTTCGGCTACAAGTACCTCTGGAAGTTTGTAACATCTGCTGATGTAGACTTGATTAAATGTAAACTCTGTCAGCAAAATACTCGCATACATTGTGTCATTATATAATGGAATGTGAACAAAATCGCGGAATTCAGAGATAACACATCAATAGAGTCCAAGACATGTGTAAGTACTTCATTCATAATGATGTACTGCCGGGAATCTTAGCGAAGTATCCAAAATTTGCTTACTGTAGGTAATGCATGCACATGACTGTAAAGCTGCCGCCCAGTGGGTGAATGTGGAGCAAGACTAGTAACTGTGTACTTACCATAGATGTGTCTTGTATAGTGACTGTTGTGAGCCTCTTCTTGAATCACTTGTGATATAAAAAGATTATTAATGTGTATATGTATTTGTGTAAATGATTGTATATATATGTACATGTGTTGTTGAATATAACCGAAAGGTAAGATAATAATTCTAACACGAATTTTCTCAATATTTCTTATGTTTTCTTAAAACAAGAAAAACATAAGAAATATTGAGAAAATTCGTGTTGGAATTATTAATCTTACCTTTTCGGTCATATTCAACAACATATGTTTACAAGAAAGACTGCTACCAAAATATATTAATATGTACATGTATATATAACATTAACATTGTGTAACTAGCTTCAAAAGATTGTCACTTACTTAGCTAAATGAACTATGGGGTTAAGATTGATTGATGAAGATTAAGCCACCCCAAAAGGTGGCACGGGCATGAATAGCCCGTAAGTGGTGACCCTTTGAGCTATTACCAGTATCATTAGCTGATACTGGAGATCTATGGAGGTGCGACTGCACCCTGCGTGACGGGAGATGTCTCCCCCGTCTATGGGTTAAGTTCCTGAACCCTTTACATGTCTCTGTAACCCTTTCCACCACCGCCCACGGGATGGGTATGGGGTGCATAATAAAGAAAGAATCAATCAATCTGATGTGGCACGTTTGGCCAGGTCATCCGCCACCTCGTTGAGCACTATTCGAACATGAGATGGAGTCCACATGAATTTCAATTTGTGACCTTTCGGCTGTAAGGAAAGGATAAACGAGATACAACTGAAAGGTCACAAAGTAAAAATTCATGTGGATTCCATATCATTTTGGAATAGTATTCAACGAGGTGGCGGATGACTTGGTCAAACGTGCCACATAAAAACCACAAGTTGACACTGAATGGGGTTTAACAATGAAACAAATAAGAAGTAAAATTAGAAATATTCAGGCACAAACAGAAATGGCGAGGAGAGGTATAATGTATGAGGAACGTCAAACCACGCAACACTACATGTATGCGAGTCAAAACACCAATATTTCACTTATGGTAAAAGGAGAAATGCTTGGAGTGACTCTGTGCACATACGGCTCAGGCTTGGGTACAAATATTACTGGGAATGTGAAATAGGCGTTAATGATAATGAAACGAAGTGTAAACTATGTAGTATGTTAAGGCCTCACACCCTCACCCATTATGTTACCTCACCAAGCATCTCTCCAAAATGTTATCAATCTTTCCATTGTGACTCATCCAGGCAATTTGTTCAGGGACAGTTCTTATCTCAGTGTTTCTAAATACATTAATCAACGGGTAATCCCCACCACATACAAACCTCACTCCTCTTTGTCATGAATTTGAATTACTGTATATTTTTGTAATTGGTGTATGCTACAAACACTAACCATCTAAGATGAACGTGGTTTCTTAAGATAAAACATCATCAAATTTGTCAATTCGTAGCCATAAGATTGGTGTTCTTACATTCTTGCAAAGCCACTAACACGCATAGCAGGTTCGGGAAGGTTAGGATGCATTAGCCAAGTTTACGTTGTGTTAGGCTCGGTTGGTTTAGGATATGTTAGTCTATGTTGGGTATGGTTAGTAAAGCGAGTTTTTAAATCCGTTGACAAACTGTCTTGTGTACTATGTAACGTATCCATTTGACAGATGCGCACAATTCTACCTGACGGAAACGCCTTAGTGGCCTCGGGACAGGAAATCGGCGGCTTGTTCCTGATAAGATTTTCTAGCTGGATTTTAAACTGACTGGAGAGCAATCGCTAGTGTTCAGTGCTCCATTATAGTTCTGGTTGCGAGTCGTAGACTATATACAACCCTTACAAGTTCAAGTTTAAGTAAGTTTATTGAGAAAAGGAAGTCCATCTCAAAAGGATAGAATAGATTAGGCTATTTCTACCCTGAATAAATCCACACGGGCCGTGATGAGGGTTCGAACTAACGTCCAGGATGATCCCAGACGCGTCTTAATCGACTGAGCCACGACATGAAAAAGTGTTAGGACACGACATGATATATCAAATATTCTTTTTATATATCACCTATTGTGATTTCTGTGTGTATTTCTACCTTCGTCTATATAGGTCCCACAAGGGGCTCACACACCTATACAGTACGCAATTATTAATCATATTTTACATTTCACATTCCAAGTTCAAGTTCAAGTATGTTTATTGAGACAAGAAAGAAATACATCTCAAAGGGACAGAGTAGCTTAGGCTATTTTTACCCCCCCCCCCCCCGAACACATTCCATTGGTAATCACTTGACATACTGTGAGATCTCTTACTGATTATGCTGCCCCTGTCATTTCTTGATTTGGTAAAGACAGATTAAACAAGTTGGAGAAGATAAAAATGAAGCCACGAGAATAATTTAAATTAACTATTACTGAGATAATGATGACTGAACTTACAGAATCCTCTTGTCCAAAGTTGGACATGAAGATTAAAGCTCTAGAAAAATGAGCAATGGCAAACAGATGGGGTGTAGTGGGGACTGAAACGGAGGGGAAAGAAAGTAAGGAGGTGGATGGTGTATCACGGATGGAAGTCTCAGGAAAATGAACTATCCACTAATGATGGCAGTGTTCAACCCAGTGTGGTGGAAAATGTAAAGCGGAGAAGCTAAGGAAAAATGGTTTACAAAAATAGAATTTGAAGACATAGTTAAGAATAAAGTTACCTTTGATTGTAGAAGGGGGTGTACAAGTGTTTAGCAAGAAGAAATGTCAAAATGTTGGGAGTCTGTGGACAAGGCGATGTCGCTTCTCAATGAATTAGCAAACCGCATCAACGTTAAGTCTGAGAACAGAGGGAAAAATTACTGTATCTACGTTCTATTCCTCTCATGATGGTGTTGTTTCTTTGGCAATAAAATACGTTCTTGAAGGACATCATACTTTGTAACATTAGAATATCATTATCTTATTATGCTTTCACATGCATTATTCATTTCTTCCCACCTTTAGAAATGAGAAAAGTACTTCATTAGCTCCCTCGACTCTCATTAGTGTAATCGCCGAAGCATCATTTATCTCTGAAATTCTATCCCCAATACTCTTTATATTCAAACATATCATCATTATCTCGGTGATAGGCATGATAATCTTGGGAGTAGTCTCATGGCTTCATTTTTTACCCTCTCCAACTTGTTTAGTCTGCCTAAAATTTAACAAAACAAGAAATAACAGGCCATTGGAATGTGAAATGTAAAATATGATTAATAATTGTGTGCTGTATGGGTTTGTGAGCCCCTTGTGGGACCTTATATAGACGAGGGGCATAAATAGCCTAAGATACTCAAACCTTTTGAGATGGACTTCCTTTTCTCAATAAACTTGAACTTTAACGAGGGTGCAGTGGGTGGCTAGTAGGAGGGTGTTTCATGACGCAGTGGGTGGCTAGTAGGAGGGTGTTTCATGACGCAGTGGGTGGCTAGTAGGAGGGTGTTTCATGACGCAGTGGGCGGCTAGTAGAAGGGTGTTCCATGACGCAGTGGGCGGCTAGTACGAGGGTGTTTCATGACGCGTTGGGCGGCTAGTACGAGTGTTACATGACGCGGTGGGCGGCTAGTACGAGTGTTACATGACGCAGTGGGCGGCTAGTACGAGGGTGTTTCATGACGCGGTGGGCGGCTAGTACGAGAGTGTTACATGACGCGGTGGGCGGCTAGTACGAGTGTGTTACAGGACGCGGTGGGCGGCTAGTACGAGGGTGTTTCATGACGCGGTGGGCGGCTAGTACGAGAGTGTTACATGACGCGGTGGGCGGCTAGTACGAGAGTGTTACATGACACGGTGGGCGGCTAGTACGAGAGTGTTACAGGACGCGGTGGGCGGCTAGTACGAGGGTGTTACAGGACGCGGTGGGCGGCTAGTACGAGGGTGTTTCATGACGCGGTGGGCGGCTAGTACGAGTGTGTTACAGGACGCGGTGGGCGGCTAGTACGAGGGTGTTTCATGACGCGGTGGGCGGCTAGTACGAGTACTCACCTAATTGTGCTTGCGGGGGTTGATCTTTGGCTCTTTGGTCCCGCCTCTCAACTGTCAATCAACTGGTGTACAGATTCCTGAGCTTACTAGGCTCTATCATATCTACATTTGAAACTGTGTATGGAATCAGCCTCCACCACATCACTTCCTAGTGCATTCCATTTATTAACTACTCAGACACTGAAAAAATTCTTTCTAACGTCTCAGTGGCTCATCTGGGTACTAAGTTTCCACCTGTGTCCCCTTGTTCGTGTCCCACCCGTGCTGAAGAGTTTGTCTTTGTCCACCCTGTCAATTCCCCTGAGAATTTTGTAGGTGGTTATCATGTCTCCCCTTACTCTTCTGTTTTCCAGGGATGTGAGGTTCAGCTCCTTTAGCCTTTCCTCATAGCTCAATCCTCTCAGTTCCGGGACGAGCCTGGTGGCATACCGCTGAATCTTCTCTAACTTTGTCTTGTGTTTAACTAGGTATTGACTCCAGGCTGGAGCTGCATACTCCAGGATTGGTCTTGCATAAGTGGTATACAGGGTTCTGAAAGATTCCTTACACAAGTTTCTAAAGGCAGTTCTTATGTTGGCCAGTCTAGCATATGCCGCTGATGATATTCTTTTGATGTGGGCTTCTGGGACAGGTTCGGTGTGATATCAACCCCAGATCAACCGAATTGTGTTTCATGACGCGGTGGGCGGCAGTACGAGGATGTTTCATGACGCGGTGGGCGGCAGTGCGAGGGTGTTTCATGACGCGGTGGGCGGCTAGTACGAGGATGTTTCATGACGCAGTGGGCGGCTAGTACGAGGATGTTTCATGACGCAGTGGGCGGCTAGTACGAGAGTGTTACATGACGCAGTGGGCGGCTAGTACGAGGGTGTTTCATGACGCAGTGGGCGACTAGTACGAGTGTTACATGACGCGGTGGGCGGCTAGTACGAGGGTGTTTCATGACGCGGTGGGCGACTAGTACGAGTGTTACATGACGCGGTGGGCGGCTAGTACGAGGGTGTTTCATGACGCGGTGGGCGGCTAGTACGAGGGTGTTTCATGACGTGTGGCGGCTAGTACGAGGGTGTTTCATGACGCGGTGGGCGGCTAGTACGAGGGTGTTTCATGACGCGGTGAACGGCTAGTACGAGGATGTTTCATGACGCAGTGGGCGGCTAGTACGAGTGATACATGACGCGGTGGGCGGCTAGTACGAGGGTGTTTCATGACGCAGTTAGGTGGTCCGTTACCTAGCTACGAGCACTCGTCACGGCCAGTCTCGTTGATATTATAAACTGTGTTCTCTAATGATTAGTCTCGTATATTCATTGTTGTTATTAGACCTGGCCGGCAGTCATGTGTGCCACACACCGGCCTGGCCGGCAGTCAGTCATGTGTGCCCTGCACACCGGCCTGGCAAGAACCTTGCATGCCACTTATAACTATGAAAATAAACCTGGCAGGAGGCGGCGGCCGGCAGTTGCCACCCACTTCCCCCCCCCCATCCCACCCTCAACCGCCCACCAACTCCCTATCCCACCCTCAACCTCCCCACCAACTCTCTATCCCACCCTCAACCTCCCCACCAACTCCCCCACATCCCACCCTCAACCACCCCACCCACATCCCACTCTCAACCACCCCACCCACATCCCACCCTCAACTCCCCACCTACTCCCTATCCCACCCTCAACCTCCCCACCTACTCCCTATCCCATCCTCAACCTCCCCATCCCACCCTCAACTTCGCCAACCACTACCCCATCCCTTCCTCAGTCTCTTTTCCACTCCCCATCTCTTCCCCATCCTCCACCACCCTGTCTTCCCCACTGCCTCTCTCTCCTCCCTTACCCCCGTACCCCCATGCTTCCTCATGCCTCTTCACTCTATTCTTAAGTTTAAATTAGAAAGTGTGATGAGCTCCGTTTTATGTTGGGGGCGGGGGTGAATGGGAGTGGGGGGGGGGGTTGTATGGGAGTTGGTGTGGGGGGGGGGGTGCATGCAAGTTGATGGGGGTGGTGGGGGCAGGTGCTGGAGGCCATATTGGGCACGTGGGTGGGATGAATGTGTTTACCTTCATATAGGAGCTGAAGGTGGGCCTGTAAGGAAGGTGTACATGGGGATAGCCCAGCACTCAACATTTGGGCCCACATGTGAGAGTTGCGGGAGTGGGGACGTACCAGGCGGGAACCGTCTGGCTTAGCAAGACCGTCCTCCGGACCCGTCACTACACTCACGCAACCACGATAATGTCTGTAATTACAGAGGACAAAATGCCAAACAAAAATGCTCATAGTTTTAGTGCAATGTTGGCGGGGTCTGAGGGTGGGGTCTCCACACGCCTCCCATCGCGCAGGGAGCTCCGTGAGGCAGATGCCTCAAGCTGGTGAAGTGTCATAACATTTGGACACTTCAGTTGTGTATAACAAACTGTTCCGAGACCAACTAGCAAGAAACAAGACCAGTGAGGTAATCTTTAGGTCATAACAGTAAAGGCGATGCAAGAGTCTTGCGCGCGGCACCTTGCCGGAGTCTTTACCAGGACAGGCTTCTCGGGTGACGTCTGATTAAGCAGGCTATTCCGGTTTGCGATTTAAAGGCCCTTGTACCCACGTTCCGGAATGCACATGTACGCTGTCACATACCGGATGATAAGATACCTACAGTGGGAGCTTTTCTTGTTCTCCCGTGAGTCCATCTACTTGTAATGGGCGGTACAGCAACGGCAACCCTTCATGCACGTCCGCGTTCGATCCCCAACGTTGCAAGTGATAGGGCTCTCAACTCATATCACGTCATACAGCTTTATTAAGCTATATAATCAACCTGGCTTAGCACCTTCTAGACGGGAGACATCTCCTGTCCACGAGGCTAACCATAGCCCGTGCTTCTTGCCCCGCTCCTGTGCCAGGTAAGTTATGGGCTCACCATAGCCCGTGCTACTTGGAACTTGTTCCGAGTAGCTGAATCTATAACAACAACAACAACAAGCACCTTCTATAGTACACAGCACCGCTCCTGTGCCAGGTAAGTCCACTATGGGCTCACCATAGCCCGTGCTACTTGCCCCGCTCCTGTGCCAGGTAAGCTACGTGCTCACCATAGCCCGTGCTACTTGTAACTTGTTCCGAGTAGCTGAATCTATAACAACAACAACAACAGCACCTTCTACCGATAATTACCTAGCCTTACCTGGTTACTTCTAGACAACCTCTGGTTAACCGGCAACATTTCTGGTAATTGTTGGAAGAGTTACGGAGCCTCCTCGTCCTCTGGTGCTGACGGTGACTGAGCTAAGCTGTAGAAGATGGAAGTGATGGGTAACTAATACACAGACACCTGCAGACATGCTGGAGAACATTACCCAAATAATTTGAGCCGAATGATTTGTCTAACTATGCCAACAAAGTTAGAAACTGAATGCCATGGTTACAGCGGAGAGGAGACAGCAGAAGCAGTAATGACAGCAGTACGGGAGGTGCAGCTGCAGCAGGTGTAGTTGACCCTCAACAGTGCCGTTGACATGCAGATTGATTGATGAAGATTAAGCCACCCAAAAGATGGCACGGGTATGAATAGCCCGTAAGTGGTGACCCTTTGGAGCCATTACCAGTATCATTAGCTGATACTGGAGATCTGTGGAGGTGCGACTGCACTCTACGAAGAGGTCGTGACCTCTATCTGACATGCAGCTGTTGTTGTTGTTTTAGATTTAGCTACTCAGAACGAAGTGTGCATGTAGCACAGGCTATGGTGAGCCCGTAAGCCTGACATGCAGCGGTGAGATAGGTTTATATACAGCAGAGGAGGGACAGAAACATAGAAGGGGTAGAGATATAAAGCAAGGGGGGGAGAGGCAGATATACAGCAAGGGAAGGCAGACAGCAAGAGGAGGTAGACATACATCAGGGGAGGCAGACAAGCACCATGGAAGGCAGACATATAGCAGGGAAGGCACACACACATACAACAGGAGGAGGGGGGGGGGGAGCAAGAATGTCCCCACACCAGGTGAGGTACACTATAAATACCGAACGAGGGACCAGCTCATAGACGACGGGAGACATCTCCTGTCACGCAGGGTGCAGCCGCACCTCCACAGATCTCCAGTATCAGCTAATGATACTGGTAATGGCTCCAAAGAGTCACCACTTACGGGCTATTCATGCCCGTGCCATCTTTTGGGTGGCTTAATCTTCATCAATCAATCAATCCAGCTCACACCAGACGGACCTTCTTACTGATTGTCATGAGAGGTGTACCGTGTGTAGCGGGGTGTACCATGCGTACCGTGCGTGGAAGGGTGTATGTAGCGGGGTGTACCATGCGTACCGTGCGTGGAAGGGTGTACGTAGCGGGGTGTACCATGCGTACCGTGCGTGGAAGGGTGTATGTAGCGGGGTGTACCATGCCTACCTGGCTGTACCAGGGGGTACCGTACTCTCACGTGCCCTTTCTCCATTCCACTATCCTACCATCTCCCAACCGATACCTAAACCACGCTGGGAGATAACTAAACATAACCGAGCTGGGAGATAACTAAACATAACCAGGCTGGGAGATAACTAAACATAACCGGGGTGGGAGATAACTAAACATAACCGGGCTGGGAGATAACTAAACATAACCAGGCTGGGAGATAACTAAACATAACCAGGCTGGGAGATAACTAAACATAACCAGGCTGGGAGATAACTAAACAGAAGACATAGTAATAATACTAACTTGAAGTTCTGGTACACAAATGATGATTGACTATCAAGTAAAACAGATGAACTTAAAGGACTGATAAAACACCAATAGTAAAGACAAAAAATATTTGGAATGATTACTAATTCAATATTTCTAGATAAAATCAGGTAAGGTAACCTGAACAAATGGGAAAAGTGAGAAGTGGTCAATAGAAACATGTCTGTAGAAAAGATTACTGTTGAAAAGTCAAACAAGTATGGCGATTATTTTAGGTGACGTATTTCAGTGAACACTGCATAACTCTGCATAAGCATCAGAGGTCCACGGTTGTTCAACATCCTCCCAGCGAGCATAAGAAATATTGCCGGAACAACCGTGGACATCTTCAAGATAGATAATTTTCTCCAAGGAGTGCCGGAAACCGGGCTGTGGTGGATATGTGGGCCTGCGGGCCGCTGCAAGCAACAGCCTAGTGGATCAAACTCTCAAAAGTCAAGCCTGGCCTCGGGCCGGTTGTTGTTGTTGTTAAAGATTCGCTACCTGGAACAAGAAGTTCCAAGTAGCACGGGCTCTGGCCGGGCTTGGGGAGTAGAAGAACTCCCAGAACCCCATCAAGCAGATATCAACCAGTGGAAGGAGAAAAAGTGGTGGTGGCTGTGATCAAGTATCACAGCTACTATCTCCTCAAAGTTACCAGAAACTTTAATCCGATGGAAGATTACGTTACATTTAGGGCAGCTGAGGTTTGTCTTTCGGTGCCAGCATAGATTCAACAAAGGGAAATCCTAATTGTTAAAATAATTAAACTTTTAAAACAAGATTATGGATAATCAAAGAAAAGAGATAGAGCTAGGCAGAATGCTTCTTTCCTGACTGGCAGCAAGAATTCAATGTTGTCCCTCCACAAGAGACTGCTACTCGATCCTGAGAAGTAAGTGGATGTATCTGGAAGCCTATATGCTTCCAGATACATCCTTGTGGATTCTGGAAGCCTATACTTCCAGAACCTTAGATGTGGGAACTTTTTCCCACATCTGATCTTTATAACAGGGATCGCTGCCCGTCTGCGTAAACAAACAGCGGAGAACGTTACAGGCTATATAAGCTTAAACCCAAGACCCGGTGGGCCTGGGGACCCGCCAGAATATAAACAAATCTAATTTATGCTCTAAAAACCATCATTGTGTTCTCTGCTAATGAGGGGGTAGAAATTAGCATGAGAGAATCGAAATTATACATTTAAATTTGTCACATTTTCGACTTGTGGTCATGCATAATTTCCTGAGAGTGAAGTTTGCGCAAATGTTGCGACTACAGGCATGTACGCCAAGGAAAAGTTGCTCAACTCGTCGCCTGTCGTTCTTGACCGCAGGCAGCTCTTGACTCGTCTCTTGACCTCAGGCAGCTCTTGCCTCCTCTCTTGACCTCAGGCAGCTCTTGCCTCGTCTCTTGACCTCAGGCAGCTCTTGCCTCGTCTCTTGACCTCAGGCAGCTCTTTACTCGTCTCAGAGTAGTAGTAGTTCTCTCCCCCACTGCAGGAGGACACCTTCAGGCACAGGTACACTCCCAGACAAACATGGGCACTTGGAGTACCTGAAGAGACTGAAGAGACCGAAGAGAATAAAGAGTCGAGGGTTGACACAAGTTGCCTGAACTTCTGCACTTCAAAACAACATTCAAGTTCAGTAGGAGTTGACGTTACAATCAGGTTCATATACTCTCTGAACTGAATCAATACATCCACCAGAGGCTGGATCCTCAGCAGAGATACTCCTTCTCCTCCTGGATCCTCCTCCTCCTCCTGGAGCCTCCTAAGGGTCATGGAGCCTCAGCAGAGCAAGAAACCAGGTGATTAGCAGCCAGTTGCAATTCTTCATTCTTCAGTTGCAAAAGATTTGATGAAACTCCATACTTCGTGGTTATTGTTGAGTAAGCGTTCACCAGTTTATTGATGGCGTCCCACAGGTGATCAGGGACAGGTGATCAGGGACAGGTGATCAGGGACAGGTGATCAGGGACAGGTGATCAGGGACAGGTGATCAGAGACAGGTGATCAGGGACAGATGATCAGGGACAGGTGATCAGAGACAGGTGATCAGAGACAGGTGATCAGGGACAGGTGATCAGGGACAGGTGATCAGGGACAGGTGATCAGGGACAGGTGATCAGAGACAGGTGATCAGGGACAGGTGATCAGGGACAGGTGATCAGGGACAGGTAGACAAACACTGACACAAAATGGGTCACTTATCGACCCTGAAACTTTATGTTGGCACTGCTGCCTGCACCTTAACAGCTTCCCTCCCACAGCTCACCTTAAATCTTAAGACTACCCTGCTTTGTTTCCCCCAGAACACGATCACCTAATAGCTTTACAACCGGCACCCGCAATTCACGATAGGTGAAAAGGAATAAACCGCGAAGAAACGCTGCCCAATCGTCGTACCCTGACCAGGGCTTGAACCAGGGTCGTCTCCCTTGCGGGGCGAGGGTGCCACCATCCCAGAGCTAGGTGCTTGAGTGATACCTGAGGCAGCACATGTGTCAGGCAGCACCAGGATGTTAGTCACGCTGCACACACACACACACACACACACACACACACACACCACACACACACACACACCACNCTTGTTGTTGGATCCGGGAATTAATATCTCTGCGGCCCGGTCTCTGACCAGGCCTCCTGGTCGCTGCTCGCAGTCTTGACACATGAATCACAGCTCGGTTGATCAGGTATCCTTTGGAGATATCTATAGAGTTCTTTGAACACCGCGAAAGGTCGACTAGCCGAGAGAGAGTCGAATTACATGTGTAATTCTGTGGCAAGACTTTTCTAAATATATTCTTCAACTTGACTGATAAACCAAGTGGTGAATAAAATAAATGAAGACACTGTTAAGTTATTCCTGAAACCTTGTGTAGACGTTCCAAATGATGCTTTACAACATGGTACAATTACCTTGTCTCCAAGGAAGGTGGCGTGGCGAGCTGATAACGCTACTTCACAACCTTCAACTCACCACCTCTCAACATTCTCCACTCTGATAACACCCAACACTGCGTTGACTTCAGTATCAACTGAACTTTGAGCAGGTCGGGGCTACATCAACAATTATCCCATTGAACAGTTGTCCCTGTTTATTAATCTGCACTGATGCTTAAAGTAAACATATGAATATAATCTTCTTCAGAGACAATTAAACTAAGTACAATGTGACGTGTTATGATTAATCGTGTAGCGTTATGCCGGTCAATTTCAGATGGCGTTGCCGTGTACAACTTGATTGAAGGGTTTAGCTTTACCTAGCTTAGCTTTAGCATCCCTGGTTGAAACTGTACTTGTATTCCTCTAGTTGTTCTTGCGGGGGTTGAGCTCTGCTCCTTCGAACCGCCTCTCAACTGTCAATTAACTAGCTTTTTTTGTGCGTGTATTAGCAAGCCTGGTTCAAAAGGTGTACCAAGCTTTACCAACTCTGGTTCAAAAGGTGTACCAAGCTTTAGCAACACTGGTTCAAAAGGTTGTACCAAGCTTTAGCAAGCCTGGTTCAAAAGGTGTACCAAGCTTTAGCAAGCCTGGTTCAAAAGGTGTACCAAGCTTTAGCAAGCCTGGTTCAAAAGGTGTACCAAGCTTTAGCAAGCCTGGTTCAAAAGGTGCACCAAGCTTTAGCAAGCCTGGTTCAAAAGGTGTACCAAGCTTTACCAACCCTGGTTCAAAAGGTGTACCAAGCTTTACCAACTCTGGTTCAAAAGTACCAAGCTTTAGCAACCATGGTTCAAAAGGTGTACCAAGCTTTAGCAAGCTTGGTTCGAAAGGTGTATCAAGTTTTAGCAAGCCTGGTTCAAAAGGTGTATCAAGCTTTGGCAAGTCTGGTTCAAAAGGTGTACCAAGCTTTGGCAAGTCTTGTTCAAAAGGTGTACCAAGCTTTAGCAACCATGGTTCAAAAGGTGTACCAAGCTTTAGCAAGCCTGGTTCAAAAGGTGTACCAAGCTTTACCAACTCTGGTTCAAAAGGTGTACCAAGCTTTACCAACCCTGGTTCATACGCTACACGTAATTGTTGAATGCAACATTTTAACATTTGCATGCAATCAATATCCATTAATACTAATTTACAAGCAAACGAGGCTGATGAAACCCATGCAACTGGAGACACGCTGTATTGCACTAAACTGTATTAAATTGACAGGCAGAAATGTCATCAAGTTTCAGCTGCCAGGCAGGAATGTCATCAAGTTTCAGTTGCCAGGCAGGAATGTCATCAAGTTTCAGTTGACAGGCAGGAATGTCATCATGACTGGAGTACATCTGTGATAGGCTGGGACACTTATTGTTCATAATACACAAACAAATCTTGAAACTTGTGTGACCAACACGTATAAATCTGCAGACATTACTAAAAGTGTGTGCATCATAAATCAATATTAGGCCTACAGGGAACGGAATGTGGGCAAATCATACACAGACGTGTACGACTTCGCTTCGACAAACCTTTTTTTCTAATCGCAAAATCATTATATATATATATATATATATATATATATATATATATATATATAATATATATATATATATATATTATATATACTGTATGATGTATTGGCTTAGATAGCACGTGTTTGATTGTGTTGGTTAGGTTAGGTTAGGTTTGGGTTAGTTTAGGTTAGGGATATACAGGTTTTAAAATACATTTCCAAACCATCTTGTGTACGATGTGACTTGTTACGAAACACTGTAGGACCTAGAAAAGACTGATTTGGGCTTAGTAGAAAATACAGTTCAATGCAGTCATTTAAATCGCTAAGCTTGCAAAAGAAAGGCCACAGAATATTAGATCAGTAATGAAAATCTTACTAACTCCAACTGTGAAAGGAAACTAGAAAAAACATGCGAATTCACAAAGGAAAATAATGATAAAGGAAACTGCAAATGGCAGACAGCTCCTATGAAGAACCATAACAAATTATTCATAGATGTGGCCATCCTTCACTTCAAGCAATTTAGGGATCCCTCATCAATTATGTTATCCGGTAATTTGTTCTATAAATTAACAACCCCGCTTCTATTCTAATATTTACCAAAAAAAAATTCTGAGTCTAGACTCATCCATTTTCTATCCATTGTTTCTTGTTTTATTTTATGTTGATACAGTATTTTAATCTTATATATATCCTCTTTCACCTATTTGTACTTAAATCAACAGTTAATTTTCGTTTTCCTTGACATAAATCACTTAGCAACGCTTCCTTTCATCCGATGCCTTTTGGGAGGTCTGCAGTAGTTGGGTTCATTCTCGACTCATCTGGAATACCGGGTTAGCATCCCGAGCAGGACAAATGGTTGGGCACGTTCCCTATCACCCAAATGCATCTGTTCACCAAGCAATAAATAGGAACCCAGGAGTTACGCAACAGTTGTGGTTTTACATCCTGTGGAGGGTCAGTAGTTTGACCCTGGGGAAGATCTTGATACAAGCTTGACATATACACACAGGCTGCAGGTCCCCAACATTTGAATTAACTAGGTGCCAGGGAGTAGGGCCACTGTTGTGGGTTATATGCTGGGGAAGGTCAGTAGTTAGCCCGTGGGCACCTCGATAAGCCTAACAGGCTTCCTGTCTCGGACTATGGGAAACCATAAGGTAAACCCAAGGAAACAGCAAAGGCATATTAGCCCACGCGAAACGACTCCTATTTGTACATATATTTTTAAATTCGCTAGACAACGATCCTCCAAGTACGGATTAGTCCAAGGCAAGTAACTACAAGGCGAGGTGCTAGGTCCACTTAGACGCAGCCACCACCATGACATGTGGGAACGCCAAAGGTGAAGCAGGTGTACCATTGTACCACAGTGGCGGTGGTCAGGTTCACCCACGGAGGCACCCACGTCTGAGCCTCTGCTCTACCCACTGCTTATAACGCTTCGCTCATGATAATCACCAAAAACACTGGAATTATTATCAAGCGATGGCCACGTTAGGTGAATAATATATACAAGATGTTTGTGACTTGTTTACATACACATCAAGAGAGCAACTGTCATCTCCTGTCGCTAGTTGCCAAGAGCAACCCGCCAGCCGCACTAGACATTTTTTTTATTATTATTGTTGTATTCTCCTGGGCAGTATTCAGCTGCGTCACACGATATTTGGGACCGTTCGAAACCGTTGAGAGGAAAACAGAAGTGCCAAAGGGAAGGATAAAGTTGAAAAGTTTATAATTTAACGCGGATGTATGGTGGTGGAGAGCACGTGTGGCCTTCACTCCCCCTCCCTCCCTCCTTACTGATCAAACCCCACTTCCCCCCCCCCCCCCAACATGGTCCATCTCACCCCTCCCTCTAACCCCCCCCATCCCATACCACCAACCCAGGCTTACCCCTGCTATCCTCCATAGGTCCCCTGACAACCAGCCCCTGCCTCCCTCCCCCCGTTATAAGAGGAAGAGAATGGGGGAAAGGGAGAGTTGGCAAGTCGTTAATTAAACTGACACTGCTTATCGCTTCTGAAGGATGAAGATGATATTCACCCTCAACCAGCTGGGGTTGACTATCCAGTAGCAGGAGCGCTGGGCATGCTGGTGGTGGTGTGGGGCTGCTGACGGGTCCAGAGTGGTGGTGGTGTGGCAAGAACGGTGGGTGGGGGGGGAGGAATGGAGGCAGAGCGCCCGCGTACTTTTGACATTTGTTGACAACACAGATTCCTGCACCTTCAAAGTTTTACTACTCATGTCACCCAGGGGGTGGCTCATACTACGTCATACAGAGCTTCCTGACGCAGTCTCGACGCAAGACGTTGCCAGTTTGCCGTGTCAAAGACGTAACAAAGGGAGGTTATGTCCCCACGTGTTTGGAATCTGCGTCGCACCGTCTCTCTCTACCCAACAAAACAATCACGGGTCTCGAACACTTACCAGCTTTGCAGGTATCGAAGACCACCTCCTCCTTGATGACCATATCATCGCTAATTCCTCCGTTCACTATCATTTTCAGCGGCAACTCCGATCATGCACAAGAATGGGTAGATACTGAGGAGAGACGAGGGTCCCTGGCAGCTTTCAGGGCGCGAGGTGAGGCTGTGACAGCTGGGGAGCACGTGGGGTGCGCAGTCCCCACCGCGCACGGGGCGGAGTCGGGAAAGCGCGGACCGCTGCTTACTGGTGGATCCTCGGCAGGCCCCCAACCCCGCCACATACAACTCAATATAACACACACACACAAACTACATACAAACTCAATAAATATCGAAACTCTATTCATAGCCCGCTGCCACTCGCTAACCTCACCCCATATCACAGCAATTCTGAAGGTAACTTAGCATTATTATTATGTTTATTTAAATATGATAATAAGCTATGCTGATTGTTGACCAATCCACACAATAGAAATTGACGAGGCGACGACGTTTTACCGGTCCGTGCCGGAGTACCATTTTCTCAAAGTCGACTTGTGCAGAATGTCTCAAAGTCGAGCCAATCGACATAGAGCATGGGTCCAGGAGCGGACACGGAAACCGTCCGCCGTCCCTAGTCATTTTTCTAGGTGTGTGGTCTGGTCAACATACTTACGCCACGTTATTGTGACTCATCGCCTGCATTAGGCTATGCTGAGTAAATATCAGTAGGCATATACTGTGTCAAGAAAAAGCTGTTGGACGGTCCGCCGCGCGTTCCCACCAGAAGCACCAAAGTCCATATGTACCTAGACCGGTAGTCCGAGGTCTGATGATTCACTACAGTGATCACGAAATATAGTATCAAAAACTGACCGACTGGCATACAATACTAATAAAGGCACTCCAGTTTTCAACAGCAGGCCTGTTCAGAAGCCGAGTTTGAGGATATAATCTGTGCAGACAGGACAGCTAGATCGGCGAGCCCGCTGCTACTGCGTGTGGTTCAGAGGTAATATGTTTGGTAATATGGTACTATGACATATGTGATTGTGTGGAAGTAGCTGTAAGAAAGTAGTCGTGTAAGCCTTCATGCTGAGCCGCATGCTAATGTAAGCTTGGGGTGCTGGGAACAGAAGGCCGGACACAAGGAACCAAATGAGGCAGAAAAATGGTCATGGCCTCTTGGCCCTCGTGCTTGCGGTCATGGCCTCTTACCCCTCCTGGCAGCCGACATAGAGCCTAACCTAGCCCCCTCCCCACTCCTACCTGACCACGTCAGAGTCTCGGCCCCATTCAACTCTAACTCGGTATCCCGTAGCTCAAGCCCATCGGTCGTGCTTATCTGCCACCGTTCTCCAATGCCCTTCTGAAGGTTGTGCTGATGGTGTCCTCTCCACTCTAAACCAGTTTTACCTACGGCACCCTGGTAGTGTGTCCCACCAACCTCCTAACCAATTCCCGTTCCCTCCAACACATGACCAAAGGCGTTGCTGATATGACATACAACTTCCCCCCCCCACTCCAGTCTGCCTTCATTCATCTCTACATCTCTTCCTCACACCATTGTGGAGCCGCTGTCATAGTCCGTTCCCACCACTACCTGAAGTACCAAGGCGTTGTTGGGTCACTCACCTTCACTCCTCTAGCTACAAGGCTATCCTGCGCTCATAATTCCTACTGTAGTGCCGCAGTCGCAATGGGCGTGCAATGCTCTACTCTCGTCTCCATGACCAACCTGGTCTTCTCTCTCCTGCCCACCTCAAGTGACGTGGCTACTAGCCGTAATGAATAACAAGCTCCAGGAGGTTAATGCACCAACCCTCTTATTATTCAAGACACCATAATGTAATTCAGCAATACCCTCCCTCCACCAACCTCACTCTCTCTCTATCTCAAACATACACAATAGCCCGAGGGTTTTACGGTTAGACTAGACACACGGATGAGTCAAAGGGCTGCTAGAAATATTATTGTATCGTAAAGAAAAAGAAAAAATCGAAAGTATGAAAAATAGAATGAGATTGGTCATAGCTGGAAAGCTAATAATTTAAATTTTGATAGGTAGACAATCTCAGTCACTATTGTCTGGAATCCTCAGAACACTGGTGGTTATTTGTTACTAATGATGCGGGTTGCAAGTGGGACACCGATGCAGTACTTGTTGTCGTGAGTGAGTTATCAGGGGGAAAGCGCCAAGCCCATTACGACTATATATCATGTGGAAGGGGTCAGGAAAGGTTTGGGTTCGGTGGGGGGGGGGGGAAGAATGGTGACCAACCACTCGGATGGTTGGGATGTGTTGAACGTCGATCTTGCAAGAAGCGAGACCGTTGCTATACCGTCCAGCCCAAGTGGGTGGGCGCAAGTATTGTGTGAATGAGTGGTCGTAAGCTACGGACAGGTTGCGTGAGAGGTTTTGAGACAACTGGACAAGTTCCGCTGAGTGGTAGATCAAAACAAGTTGAAATGAGTCGTATCACGTATGGCACTTCATAACGACAGCCTTTAGTTCAAGTCGAGAGAAGACAAGCTGGTGTTTGGGGCCAACTACTAGCACAGTACAGCACTATAAGTAAAAATATGAGTATAGTGGTTGTAGAGGTGAAAAGTACTGAGGGTCTGTTGTGAGAAAGAGAAAGAGGGGTGTGGTCGAAAAGTGGTGTGGGGATGGCTATGGAGGGCCCGGCCGAAAACTAGGGAAGATACAGAAATTGGGATGATCAAACCCACACATCAGAAAAAGAAGAAACGAAGAAGAGTTTTCACGGTCCGTCCTGGCCTATATGACTTGTGTGTGTGCCAGGACAGGACCGAAACCGTCATTTCGTATAATTTTCTTGATTTGTTCTGAATTTGTCTGGTTAATTCGTATTTTTCAGCCACGTTAATTGTGACTCGTTCGTCTGCATATAGAAATAAACTGAATGGCAGAGAGGAACCGAGAGGCATTAAGAGTAAGAATCGAGAGGGCCTCATCTAATTGTGCTTGAGGGGATTACGCTTCGTTTTTTTTTTATATTCCGCCTCTCAACTCGCATTCAACCGGTGTACAGATTCTCTATGTGTGTGTGGCGGTCAGTAGTAATGACACGTCCCTATCATATGTACTTATCATGGGGGGGGGGGTTGCCTTTCTCGCCACGTGTAGTGTATTTACAGACGTGCGTATGCTGGAGTCAATATCATCGTTAATATTACCCCGCACTTTTGTTTTCCAACGAGTATTATTTCCAGCAAGTATTATTCTTCACTGTTACATCACGCACACTTTCTCAGTCTGCTGTAGCAATCTAGTCTTAAAACACGCTTGAAGACCGACCTAATACAGATTCTAATTTCACTGTCTTAATACCCACAGAAATAACAGAATATCGAGGTGCTGAAAATTAAAATATATCAACAATTTTCACTATTGTTATGACATAAAGAAGAGCATGACTTGGGTGTGTTACACTAATGAAGGGTCTTCAACGAGACACCATACGCCCGTGTATACAATGAGGAGAGGCTGGAGGCGATTACGTGTTGTTCTCTTGGCGCTGTTTGACGCGCAATGCTTATCTTAACAAGTTACATGACAGGGAGGAGAACGGAGAGACAATATCCCGTCACCAACCCGTCCACGCAAGGGGTGCAGTCGCCCTCCACAGAACTCCAGTATCAGCTCTTGTGTACTGGGAAAATTGGATCAAAAGGGCCACCAGCTTACGGCTATCAGCCCGTTCACCTTTTGGGTGACTTAATGTTCAGTCAATCGGAAGGAGAGGCACAGTAGTACGGCAACCCGGTCTGGTGAGACCAGAAAAGCAACCTAAACTGTGGAACTGGATATGCTGAGAGACGCATCAGCAGGGAACACCAAAAGAATGCGAAGGAAACGCTGTTGTTGTTTTGTTATAGATTCAGTCTTCGGAACAAAGTTCCAGTAGCACGGCTATGGTGGCCGTAACTTACCTGGCACAGGATGCGGGGCCAAGTAGCACGGCTATGTGTGAGCCTCGTAAGTGGAGCTACCTGCCACAGGAGCAGTGCTGAATGTGTCACAGCTATGAAGAAACAGCTAAGCCAGTATGGTTGAATACCATCCCGGTCATGTATGGTAATGATCATAACGGCTCCATGACCAACACCAGTGTCTCCATACTTATAAAATTGTCCTGCCGTTGGTTTGTTTACAAGACTCTGTCGCCGTCAGGGCTTTCTCCTTCAAACATACCGTGAACTTAGCCACTCGTTACTTTACCTTCTCTTGTACTTTTATCTTAGCTGAGTGTCGGGCTTTAGATGTCCCCGCGGACCCGGTCCTCGTACCAGGCCTCCACGCCCCAGGAAGCACGCCTGAGCAGCTGAACTAACACCAGGTACCTACTTTTACTGCTAGGACAAAGGGGCATAGGGGGAAAGAAAACCTGCCCATTTGTTTCAACGCACCGGCGCTGGGACGAACCATGTACCAATGGATACACAGGTCCAGCGTGCTGTCCGACGTCGGCGAACCAGTCCTAGAGGTATATGAAGAGAGCGGATTTGGACATCAGCCAGCTCACACACATAATGAAGAACGAACTAATTGATGAAACATGGTTGTGAGCGCTGTTGACCACACTAATGCACTTATATACAACCGTAGGGACTCTGAAGACCAGACCGGATGACATTAGGCATGTACTACTCTACTTCGCGTTAATTGCCAAGTCCGTCCCGTACTTTCTCTTCTTTTTAAATCGAACACATTTGAGCATGTGATTAATTCCTGTTCGCTCTTCAAGCCAACAATGGTTGCACAGCTGGAGGGTACACAGGGTGGCAGGCTACTCTAACCTGGACCTTACCGCAGAGGGTCTCAAGAGTTTTGTTGTACTCCCCGAGCCGGCTGAGGCGTCAGTTAGCTCGACTTGTGATAGGACGAGTTGGATTGTGTTCGACTCCGGTCCCATCATTGATGAGGACGAGTGTTAACCCCCCCCCTCTCTCTGAAAGTGAGGGACGAGTTGACCCTCCCCTCTCTGGTAGGCGATGTTGAGACCCCCCATCCTCCTGGAATGAAAATGACGTTGAAACAATCTTTGATGACGTCTTAAATTTTGGATTGACCAAAGTAGTTCTTTGGAATGAATCAGTGGGGGTATTGTTGGTATTGGGAGTGTAATACAATATGTTGTATAAGTCAGTGGATATATAGCTCGAGTATGTTGCAAAACAGTGCAGAAAGCAAAGTATAAAATAAGAACGATAAGGGTGGACGAGAGCAGTGTCACTTTGTTCTTTTCGGTCGGGTAGGCAGCCTTATCCCTGCCTTACACACCCTCACAAGTGGACGACTCGCCTATACATCAACGAAACCCTCTCTCTCTTACCATCATGCACCGCATTAAAACCGACCCCAACCCCTTACCGTCCGGCAGCTCATCTTCCCCCCTCCCCAGCCCCACTATCGGATGCTTCCATTCAACGATCACTCGTTAAGTCATCTCAAATGTCTACAACAGAAGTCGGTTTCGCTCGTATGCGTACACAAGCCACAAAATTGCTGCTCAACATGGAAGCGAGACGCGAAGTGACGTATGTCCCGTTTCCTGTTTTGGTCCTTGGAAGTTAGGAGAGGCACTTTAGACGTTTTTTGACATTGGGAAACCTTAGGTGGACGGATGAAGTCGTTACCCCCCCCACTCCTCCTCATTCTCCATTAGTATCCTATGATCCTTCATTCTAGATGTTTAACAAAAGCTCCATGCTTCACCGCAGGTTGGAAAAATTTTGA
>WNGS01135237.1:18526125-18544207 GCA_020271785.1 Procambarus virginalis
TGACATTGTACATCGGCATAATGATGGAAATTGAACAAAAAATAATATGACAATACACCTTGAACATAACAATAAACGCCAAGCACTGGCTATGTAAAAATACAAAATTTATTCACTTCTTCACAAGAGGATATTCATGTTGTCACTCTGTGTAGTAAATTTCTAAGCGTTCTACGTAGAGGTGCTTTGGCGGCAGTTGCCCCCACATGACCACACACATCGGGTGTGGTGTCATTCAGTGGGTAGTTGTCGTGTCCTCTGAGGTGGTAGTGTCAGGGATGGTCGTCCTGTGTTGCCTTGTCACGTTGGATTGACATAACCTTCCAAGGTTAAACAAGAAATCTTCAGAAACGCAACAGATGAAAAGGAACATCTTGGTGGCACGTTAAATAAGAACATAAGAACAAGGTAACTGCAGAAGGCCTATTGGCCCATACGAGGCAGCTCCTATTTATAACTACCCAATCCCACTCATATACATGTCCAAAATATAGCAGCCATGAATTATTCACAGTTGCTGTGAGAACATGGGTGACAAAACTTAATACACGGTCGTGCCTCACACTCTTTGTTGATGTACTGTACCATGATTCATCCCTTCCACACCTCCCCATAGGTTAGTCTTACATTTCACTACGGTCATTTCACAACGTCACTATGAACGACTGCATAACAACTTTTTCCTCAGATGAATTGATCGGAGGTAGGAGCCCAGCCTGACGACACAATGTACATGATGAAGGGCAGACCAGGAGAGCACCCACCATCCTACCCTTCCTCTCCCAGGAAATATTGCCTAATTTTGTTTAAGAGTTTAAGAGTTTCAACACTAGACGAGACGATTTCAGCACTTTAGAGCCCAGAGCCAGGAGGTGGCTATGGGGGAGCGGGGTTGAATGACGCTAACAATGCGACCTTACTCTAGATTTACACATAACTAGAATAATAAATAATAATCATTCATTGTGTCGGGGGACACGAGGCCAGAGTGTATTAATACAAGTTTCGCTTTTATCGAGCCCCTCCCCCCCCCCCACACAGCATTACGGACCCCACTCTGGCTGCAACCCGTCCTCGACTCGGGTCCATTCCATCCAGCGGTCGACCTCACAGACGCATTCATATTATTTACATGCTGTTCATTCATAACAGAATTTGCTTGTATATAAATTAATATTATAATAAATTAGCATATTATGCATATATTGACATAGGTAAGGTTAGGTGTTTAGGTTCTGTTGGCGATTATTCGTATTTGTAGTACGTGGGTGAAGCATTTACAGCGTTGTGGTTCCAAAAAATTCGTCAGTGAAGCACTTGTTCCGGAAGTGTTCGACGTCACCAGTTGGAGTCGTGTGTAAACCGTTTTGCATTCATAAACAGAGGGTTTGGCGGGTGCATGGAATGTACTTTGGGTCTTTGTTTGGAGGACGGGCTGCTGGATGCAACTCCACAAAAAAGCCGACTAACTCCTGAGTACCTACTCACTGTTACGTGAACAGAGACATTAAGTGAAAGGAAATGTGCCCAACCATTTCTGCTCCACCTGGGATTCGAACCCAAATTCTGGATTGTGCGTCGAGGAAGTGTCTGGGGTTGTATGTCCTGTTGCTGTTTACTGATGAGCAATACAAGGTCCAGAATGAAGTTATTGATTGGCTAGATGGGGGGACGGGAGAGGTTAGACGATGGAAGAGATGGTTATCTTAAGATGATTTAGGGACTTTTTAGTGTCCCCGCGGCCCGGTCCTCGACCAGGCCTCCACCCCCAGGAAGCAGCCCGTGACAGCTGACTAATACCCAGGTACCTATTTTACTGCTAGGTAAAGGGTCATAGGGTGAAAGAAACACTGCCCATTGTTTCTCGCCGGCGCCTGAGATCGAACCCAGGACCACAGGATCACAAGTCCAGCGTGCTGTCCGCTCGGCCGACCGGCTCCAGGTGAGGATAGTAGATTGCTTTACAAGAGTGGAGATGGCCAAGGGAAGATTTAGGAGGCAAATTCAACACGAGTACAATGTACAAAAAAACCACACAAGTCATTAAGAGTGTACAGCACTCTGAAGGTGTATCATCCCCCCAAGCCGTCCACACCACCTCCGGAGGCGGCCACAAATAACCAAACCCACAGTGAGTGGGGCTCCAGGTGGTGGCTCTTAAGCAATCAGTCATCCTTCCACGGGAGCGGCACGCACGCCCTGCAACATTACACCTCAGGTACGGTCAATAAATACATTCTTAGTGGCACTTTTGAGATCATACGATACGACACAACGCTACACTGCATGCACCAATTATGTAATATATGTGATGTAATGCTGACTTGATCTTCTTACGGGCTATTCATGCCTATGCTACCTCTTGGGTAGCTTAATCTTCAATCAGTCAATCAACTTGATCTTGTTTTTAAACGTACTTTAATCATATGTGGTCGAGTGTTCAATAACTCACTTGGTACTGTATCAACTTTCTAGCCGTGCCCATGCAGGACAGACGAATACCTGTACAATATTTAGGCTAGCTAGCATTATAATTTTCCTTTGTAAAATAACTTGAATCACATTTTGAGGGCAAGTGCTATATAACCCACCGCACTGCTGCTCCAAGCAACAGTTTGTTGGAACAAGCAAGCTCTCACAAGTTAAGCCTGGCCTCAGGCCGGCTTGGGAATTAGAACACCAGAACCCACTCCTGGTACACTACCAATATATGTAGAGGAACAAATTTCTACCTTGTCAGTATAGAACAGAAGAAAATATATGTATGCTGGTGAGCATTGTTATTGTTAGAGCACTTGAGGCACATGACGTGTGAGTGCTCGGTGACTCGCTACAGTGTGATGTCCAACACACCTCTAACTCTCTCCGTGGAGGAGAGAAGAAAACATATATGCTGGTCACCGTTGTAAATTCCCTACACCTGTGGTAGACAGACACGACGCCCACTAATATGGCTCATGAGGCTCCCAATACACACACAAAACTATCTACGGGGCCTGATGGCTGAGTGGACAGCGCCAGGGATTCTTAGTCCTAGGGGTCCGGGTTCGATCCCCAGCGGAGGTGGAAACAAATGGGCAGTATTTTTCACCCTTATGCCCTGTTCATCTAGCAGTAAATAGGTACCTAGAAGTTAGACAGCTTTTACGGGCTGCTTCCTGTGTGTATGTATTCACCTAGTTGTGCTTGCGGGGTTGAGCTTTGCTCTTTCGGCACGCCTCTCGACTGTTAATCAACTGTTACTAACTACTATTTTTTCACACACACACAAACCCATAAAGCAGCTCCGTAGCAGCTGCCTAACTCCCAGGTACCTATTTACTGCTAAGTAACAGTGGCATTCAGGGTGAAAGAAACTTTGCCCATTAGTTTCTGCCTGGTCCGGGAATCGAACCCGTGCCACAGAATTACGAGCCCTGCGCGCAGTCCGCTCAGCTACCAGACCCGCACACCACGTGTGTGTGTGTGTGTACTCACCTAATTGCGCTCGTGGGGGTTGAGCTTTGTCTCTTTGGTCCCGCCTCTCAATTGTCCACGGGAGACATCTCCTGTCCACGAGGCTAACCATAGCCCATGCTTCTTGCCCAGCTCCTGTGCCAGGTAAGTTACGGGCTCACCATAGCCGTGCTACTTGGAACTTGTTCCGAGTAGCTGAATCTATAACAACAACAACTCAATGTCAATCAACAGGTGTACAGATTCCTGAGCCTACTGGGCTCTATCATATTCTACATTTGAAACTGTGTATGNGTGGTAGTGGCTAGGGCTGTGGTAGTGGCTAGAGCTATGGTAGTGGCTAGGGCTGTGGTAGTGGCTAGAGCTATGGTAGTGGCTAGGGCTGTGGTAGTGGCTAGAGCTATGGTAGTGGCTAGGGCTGTGGTAGTGGCTAGGGCTATGGTAGTGGCTAGGGCTGTGGTAGTGGCTAGGGCTATGGTAGTGGCTAGGGCTGTGGTAGTGGCTAGGGCTATGGTAGTGGCTAGGGCTATGGTAGTGGCTAGGGCTATGGTAGTGGCTAGGACTGTGGTAGTGGCTAGGGCTGTGGTAGTGGCTAGAGCTATGGTAGTGGCTAGGCTGTGGTAGTGGCTAGCGTATGTAGTGGCTAGGGCTGTGGTAGTGGCTAGAGCTATGGTAGTGGCTAGGCTGTGGTAGTGGCTAGAGCTGTGGTAGTGGCTAGAGCTGTGGTAGTGGCTAGAGCTGTGGTAGTGGCTAGGGCTGTGGTAGTGGCTAGGGCTGTGGTAGTGGCTAGGGCTGTGGTAGTGGCTAGAGCTGTGGTAGTGGCTAGAGCTATGGTAGTGGCTAGGGCTGTGGTAGTGGCTAGGGCTATGGTAGTGGCTAGGGCTGTGGTAGTGGCTAGGGCTATGGTAGTGGCTAGGGCTGTGGTAGTGGTAGGGTAGGCTATGGTAGTGGCTAGGACTGTGGTAGTGGCTAGGGCTGTGGTAGTGGCTAGGGCTGTGGTAGTGGCTAGGGCTGTGGTAGTGGCTAGGGCTATGGTAGTGGCTAGGCTGTGGTAGTGGCTAGGGCTATGGTAGTGGCTAGGGCTGTGGTAGTGGCTAGGGCTTGGTAGTGGCTAGGACTGTGGTAGTGGCTAGGGCTGTGGTAGTGGCTAGGGCTATGGTAGTGGCTAGGGCTGTGGTAGTGGCTAGGCTATGGTAGTGGCTAGGGCTGTGGTAGTGGCTAGGGCATGGTAGTGGCTAGGGCTATGGTAGTGGCTAGGGCTATGGTAGTGGCTAGGACTGTGGTAGTGGCTAGGGCTGTGGTAGTGGCTAGAGCTATGGTAGTGGCTAGGGCTGTGGTAGTGGCTAGAGCTATGGTAGTGGCTAGGGCTGTGGTAGTGGCTAGAGCTATGGTAGTGGCTAGGGCTGTGGTAGTGGCTAGGGCTGTGGTAGTGGCTAGAGCTGTGGTAGTGGCTAGAGCTGTGGTAGTGGCTAGGCTATGGTAGTGGCTAGAGCTGTGGTAGTGGCTAGGGCTGTGGTAGTGGCTAGAGCTGTGGTAGTGGCTAGAGCTGTGGTAGTGGCTAGGGCTATGGTAGTGGCTAGAGCTGTGGTAGTGGCTAGGCTGTGGTAGTGGCTAGAGCTGTGGTAGTGGCTAGAGCTGTGGTAGTGGCTAGGGCTATGGTAGTGGCTAGGGCTGTGGTAGTGGCTAGGGCTATGGTAGTGGCTAGGGCTATGGTAGTGGCTAGAGCTGTGGTAGTGGCTAGGGCTGTGGTAGTGGCTAGAGCTGTGGTAGTGGCTAGAGCTGTGGTAGTGGCTAGAGCTGTGGTAGTGGCTAGGGCTATGGTAGTGGCTAGGGCTGTGGTAGTGGCTAGAGCTGTGGTAGTGGCTAGGGCTATGGTAGTGGCTAGGGCTATGGTAGTGGCTAGGGCTATGGTAGTGGCTAGGGCTGTGGTAGTGGCTAGGGCTGTGGTAGTGGCTAGGGCTATGGTAGTGGCTAGGGCTGTGGTAGTGGCTAGGGCTATGGTAGTGGCTAGGGCTGTGGTAGTGGCTAGGGCTGTGGTAGTGGCTAGGGCTATGGTAGTGGCTAGGGCTATGGTAGTGGCTAGGGCTATGGTAGTGGCTAGGGCTGTGGTAGTGGCTAGAGCTGTGGTAGTGGCTAGGGCTGTGGTAGTGGCTAGAGCTGTGGTAGTGGCTAGAGCTGTGGTAGTGGCTAGAGCTGTGGTAGTGGCTAGGCTGTGGTAGTGGCTAGGGCTGTGGTAGTGGCTAGGGCTGTGGTAGTGGCTAGAGCTGTGGTAGTGGCTAGAGCTGTGGTAGTGGCTAGCTGTGGTAGTGGCTAGGGCTGTGGTAGTGGCTAGGGCTGTGGTAGTGGCTAGAGCTGTGGTAGTGGCTAGAGCTGTGGTAGTGGCTAGGGCTGTGGTAGTGGCTAGGGCTGTGGTAGTGGCTAGAGCTGTGGTAGTGGCTAGGGCTGTGGTAGTGGCTAGGGCTGTGGTAGTGGCTAGGGCTGTGGTAGTGGCTAGGGCTGTGGTAGTGGCTAGGGCTGTGGTAGTGGCTAGAGCTGTGGTAGTGGCTAGGGCTGTGGTAGTGGCTAGAGCTGTGGTAGTGGCTAGGGCTGTGGTAGTGGCTAGGGCTATGGTAGTGGCTAGGGCTGTGGTAGTGGCTAGGGCTGTGGTAGTGGCTAGAGCTGTGGTAGTGGCTAGAGCTGTGGTAGTGGCTAGAGCTGTGGTAGTGGCTAGAGCTGTGGTAGTGGCTAGGCTGTGGTAGTGGCTAGGGCTGTGGTAGTGGCTAGAGCTGTGGTAGTGGCTAGGGCTGTGGTAGTGGCTAGAGCTGTGGTAGTGGCTAGGGCTGTGGTAGTGGCTAGGGCTGTGGTAGTGGCTAGAGCTGTGGTAGTGGCTAGGGCTGTGGTAGTGGCTAGAGCTGTGGTAGTGGCTAGAGCTGTGGTAGTGGCTAGGGCTGTGGTAGTGGCTAGGGCTGTGGTAGTGGCTAGAGCTGTGGTAGTGGCTAGAGCTGTGGTAGTGGCTAGGGCTGTGGTAGTGGCTAGGGCTGTGGTAGTGGCTAGGGCTGTGGTAGTGGCTAGAGCTGTGGTAGTGGCTAGAGCTGTGGTAGTGGCTAGGGCTGTGGTAGTGGCTAGGGCTGTGGTAGTGGCTAGGGCTGTGGTAGTGGCTAGAGCTGTGGTAGTGGCTAGAGCTGTGGTAGTGGCTAGGGCTGTGGTAGTGGCTAGGGCTGTGGTAGTGGCTAGAGCTGTGGTAGTGGCTAGGGCTGTGGTAGTGGCTAGGGCTATGGTAGTGGCTAGGGCTGTGGTAGTGGCTAGAGCTGTGGTAGTGGCTAGGGCTGTGGTAGTGGCTAGAGCTGTGGTAGTGGCTAGAGCTGTGGTAGTGGCTAGAGCTGTGGTAGTGGCTAGAGCTGTGGTAGTGGCTAGAGCTGTGGTAGTGGCTAGGGCTGTGGTAGTGGCTAGAGCTGTGGTAGTGGCTAGAGCTGTGGTAGTGGCTAGAGCTATGGTAGTGGCTAGAGCTGTGGTAGTGGCTAGAGCTGTGGTAGTGGCTAGAGCTATGGTAGTGGCTAGAGCTGTGGTAGTGGCTAGAGCTGTGGTAGTGGCTAGGGCTGTGGTAGTGGCTAGGGCTATGGTAGTGGCTAGGGCTATGGTAGTGGCTAGGGCTATGGTAGTGGCTAGGGCTGTGGTAGTGGCTAGGGCTGTGGTAGTGGCTAGAGCTGTGGTAGTGGCTAGGGCTGTGGTAGTGGCTAGGGCTATGGTAGTGGCTAGGGCTATGGTAGTGGCTAGGCTGTGGTAGTGGCTAGGGCTATGGTAGTGGCTAGGGCTATGGTAGTGGCTAGGCTATGGTAGTGGCTAGGGCTGTGGTAGTGCTAGGGCTGTGGTAGTGGCTAGGGCTGTGGTAGTGGCTAGAGCTGTGGTAGTGGCTAGGGCTGTGGTAGTGGCTAGGGCTGTGGTAGTGGCTAGGGCTGTGGTAGTGGCTAGAGCTGTGGTAGTGGCTAGAGCTGTGGTAGTGGCTAGAGCTGTGGTAGTGGCTAGAGCTATGGTAGTGGCTAGGGCTGTGGTAGTGGCTAGAGCTGTGGTAGTGGCTAGAGCTGTGGTAGTGGCTAGAGCTGTGGTAGTGGCTAGGGCTGTGGTAGTGGCTAGGGCTATGGTAGTGGCTAGGGCTATGGTAGTGGCTAGGGCTGTGGCAGTGGCTAGGGCTATGGTAGTGGCTAGGACTGTGGTAGTGGCTAGGACTGTGGTAGTGGCTAGAGCTGTGGTAGTGGCTAGGGCTGTGGTAGTGGCTAGGGCTGTGGTAGTGGCTAGGGCTATGGTAGTGGCTAGGGCTATGGTAGTGGCTAGGGCTGTGGTAGTGGCTAGGGCTATGGTAGTGGCTAGGGCTGTGGCAGTGGCTAGAGCTGTGGTAGTGGCTAGAGCTGTGGTAGTGGCTAGAGCTGTGGTAGTGGGGAGAGCTGTGGCAGTGGCTAGAGCTGTGGTAGTGGCTAGAGCTGTGGTAGTGGCTAGGGCTGTGGCAGTGGGAGAGCTGTGGTAGTAGGGAGAGCTGTGGTAGTGGGGAGCTGTGGCAGTGGGGAGAGCTGTGGTAGTGGCTAGGCTGTGGCAGTGGGGAGAGCTGTGGTAGTGGCTAGAGCTGTGGTAGTGGCTAGGGCTGTGGCAGTGGGGAGAGCTGTGGTAGTGGGGAGAGCTGTGCAGTGGGGAGAGCTGTGGTAGTGGCTAGAGCTGTGGTAGTGGCTAGGGCTGTGGCAGTGGGGAGAGCTGTGGTAGTAGGGAGAGCTGTGGTAGTGGGGAGAGCTGTGGCAGTGGGGAGAGCTGTGGTAGTGGCTAGGGCTGTGGCAGTGGGGAGAGCTGTGGTAGTGGCTAGAGCTGTGGTAGTGGCTAGGGCTGTGGCAGTGGGGAGAGCTGTGGTAGTGGGGAGAGCTGTGGCGTGGGGAGAGCTGTGGTAGTGGCTAGAGCTGTGGTAGTGGCTAGGGCTGTGGCAGTGGGGAGAGCTGTGGTAGTGGCTAGGGCTGTGGCAGTGGGGAGAGCTGTGGTAGTGGCTAGAGCTGTGGTAGTGGCTAGGGCTGTGGCAGTGGGGAGAGCTGTGGTAGTGGGGAGAGCTGTGGCAGTGGGGAGAGTTGTGGTAGTGGCTAGAGCGCTAATCTCCACTGGCGAGGCGGCGGCCATCTTCCCTTCCTCCTGTTATGGCGGGAAACTGCCCGCCTGAAAGGCTCCACCAAACGACTGTTCTCACATTCGCTGTCGTTTATTACTCAATTCAGAACCGTTAGGAGTTGAAGGCGTCTTGAATATTGATGGAGGTGAATGACGGAGGCATTGTTTGCGTCTCCACTCCGATGCTCTACTGTTTCCTTCCGAACCAGCGGTTTTTCTTCCTTCTAGGGGGTGCTGTGCATGCTGCTATGGCTGCATGTTCACTCATAGGATAACAGACGCCGCTCAATAAACTCGCCCTTCGGAGAAGTTACATAAAAATAAAACGGAAAATAAAAAATTGCGCGCCAAAAAAATGGCGCGCGTGAAGGCGCCAACGTGGATGTGTTCGTCTGACAAAGTGGCGGAGACGTCGACTTTCCGAGGTCGGAGAGCGGTCATGACAATAATCTAATATGTCCACTGATTGTCATGTGTAAATATTATATATAATATATATTATATATATATATATATATATATATATATATATATATATAATATATAAGAAGTTAAAATACCCAAAATCAATATTGGATCTTGCGTTTGGTCAAGCAAAAAGGACGTTCTTCAAACAGACTACTAAGTCTAAACAAGAACTGAAAAATTCGTTGGTATTACCATATTCTGATGGTCTAGTAAATCTTGCCCCAGCCGTTAAGAACCTTAATATTAATCTAGTGTTCAAAAATGATGAGACAGTTAAGTCCATGTTAATTAAGAAGTCTCCCTCGTCTGTAGCAGGTTGTGTGTACTCCATCCCTTGTAATGAGTGTGCATGTGTTAACATCGGCCAGACAGGTAAATCTCTTTCCTCGCGTTTAAAACAACATTCATATGCTATTCGTACAGCCCAGCACTCCAGTGCGTTGTATTTACATTCCAGTTTATGTAATCATTCTATCGACTTCAGAGGGGCAAAATGTGTTGTTAAAAGTAAGGATTTTGTTGAACGAAATGTGATCGAGTCTGGTGTGATCAAACACTGTAACAACAGCCTTAATGTGAGCCCCGGTATGTACAAGTTGGATCCCTATATAAGCCTCAATATAGCACGTCAAAACAATATAGCATCCATATAACCCGTATGGCACTTGGGGATATTAATTGGAGCTGCCTCATATGGGCCAATAGGCCTTCTGCAGTTACCTTCTTTCTTATATTTACTTTCCTCCACTTATTCTTGGTGGTCAGGTGATGTGCCCAGGCGGATTGTAGAGGTCTGACCAGCAATGTTTTCCTGTCTTCATTCTACTTTGCTTTGATGAAGGCGAATTAGCCGAAAACGCGTTAAGCATTCTCTATTTTTCACATGTGGTTATTCTGCATACTTGGATGAGTTTTTTGTTATCATTGTTGCATATATATATTATATATAACACACACACACACATATATATATATATATATATATTATATATATATATATATATATATATATATATATATATATTTATATACGAACACGAGAAAGGCTGCAGCTGCCTCATGTCCTTTGTGTGTATATTCACACGTCAATAAATCATTTCAATAACGATGATCTTGTCTGCTCCACTCAGCTGGGACTCATGATGACCTAGGCTCACTCACTGCCTCTCCCGAGCCTCCAGGCCTGGTACCAAGTGTACACAACAACACATTTCAACAAGGAAGATACCACAAAAAAAGCTGTCCGGGGGAGTGTAAACAGGCGGGGCGAGTCTGTAATCTCCGACGCCATTACATCTTACCTGGGGCATACCTGTGGAGGGTTTCGCCAGTTCTTCTACTGCCCAAGCCCGGCCCGAGGACAGGCTTGACTTGTGAGAGTTTGGTCCACCAGGCTGTTGCTTGGAGCGGCCCCCAGGCCCACATATACCTGCTTGATGAGGTTCTGGAGTTCTTCTACTGCCCAAGCCCGGCTCGAGGCCAGGCTTGACTTGTGAGAGTTTGGTCCACCAGGCTGTTGCTTGGAGCGGCCCGCAGGCCCACATATACCTGCTTGATGGGGTTCTGGGAGTTCTTCTACTCCCCCAAGCCCGGCTCGAGGCCAGGCTTGACTTGTGAGAGTTTGGTCCACCAGGCTGTTGCTTGGAGCGGCCCGCAGGCCCACATATACCTGCTTGATGGGGTTCTGGGAGTTCTTCTACTCCCCAAGCCCGGCCGAGGCCAGGCTTGACTTGTGAGAGTTTGGTCCACCAGGCTGTTGCTCTTCACTGGTTCTATTCTGCATTTTCTTCCATATGGTTCACTCCAGCACGTTGTTATCTTACTGTAGCCAGCCAGTTAGCCGGCTAGTTGTCTGTAGCCAGTCCGTCCTCCTAAAGTTCCCCAACGTCAAGAAAATGGCCGAAAACGGCCCGGTCCTCGACCAGGCCTCCTTTTGGTTACACATCCCCCAGGAAGCAGCCCGTAGAAGCTGACTAACTCCCAGGTACCTATTTACTGCTAGGTGAACAGGGGGCATCAGGGTAAAAGAAACTATTTGTTTCCGTCGGGGATCCAACCCGGGCCCCTTAGGACTACGAGTCCCGAACGCTGTCCACTCAGCTGTCAGGCTCCGTTCGTCTAGCTGTCAACTTGGCACATTCCTGAGGTGAGTATTAGTGCGCAGAGACGACCAAATTATTCTTTCTAACATATAGAGTTCAGGAGTCTAGTATAGACCAGACTAGTTTACTATCTACTACTCGATAGTTCAAGTGATAGTCTAGAACAGTACTACCCTGGTGTAGTACACCCTCACCCCCTGGTGGAGAGCACGTCGACACCGAGGGTGCTGGGAGAACATGAACTACAAATACAATTTCCAGATAGGTATCCACGAGACCCTTAACCTTGTCAACAAGAAAAAATATGCCTAGTCATGGAGCAGAGGTCGGTAGGTCGGTAGGCTGGCTGGCTGGCTGGCTGGCTGGCTGGCTGGCTGGCTGGCTGGCTGGCAGGCTGGCAGGCTGGCAGGCAGGCAGGCAGGCTGGCTGGCTGGCTGGTAGGCAGGCTGGCTGGCTGGCAGGCAGGCAGGCAGGCTGGCTGGCTGGCTGGCTGGCTGGCAGGCTGGCTGGCTGGCAGGCTGGCAGGCAGGCAGGCTGGCTGGCTGGCTGGTAGGCAGGCTGGCTGGCTGGTAGGCTGGCTGGCAGGCAGGCTGGCAGGCTGGCTGGCTGGCTGGCTGGCTGGCAGGCTGGCTGGCTGGCTGGCAGGCAGGCTGGCTGGCTGGCAGGCTGGCAGGCTGGCTGGCTGGCTGGCTGGCTGGCAGGCTGGCTGGCTGGCAGGCAGGCTGGCAGGCTGGCTGGCTGGCTGGCTGGCAGGCTGGCTGGCTGGCTGGCAGGCTGGCTGGCTGGCTGGCTGGCTGGCAGGCAGGCTGGCTGGCAGGCAGGCTGGCTGGCAGGCAGGCTGGCTGGCTGGCTGGCTGGCAGGCTGGCAGGCTGGCTGGCAGGCTGGCAGGCAGGCAGGCAGGCTGGCAGCTGGCAGGCAGGCAGGCAGGCAGGCTGGCAGGCAGGCAGGCAGGCTGGTAGGCTGGCACGCAGGCAGGCAGGCTGGCAGGCAGGCAGGCTGGCTGGCAGGCAGGCTGGCAGGCAGGCAGGCAGGCAGGCAGGCAGGCAGGCAGGCAGGCTGGCTGGTAGGCTGGAAGGCAGGCTGGCTGGCTGGCAGGCAGGCAGGCTGGCTGGCAGGCAGGCAGGCAGGCTGGCAGGCAGGCAGGCAGGCTGGCTGGCTGGCTGGCTGGCTGGCTGGCAGGCAGGCAGGCTGGCTGGTAGGCTGGCAGGCAGGCTGGCTGACTGGCTGGCTGGCAGGCAGGCAGGCTGGCTGGTAGGCTGGCAGGCAGGCTGGCTGGCTGGCTGGCTGGCAGGCAGGCAGGCAGGCTGGCTGGCTGGTAGGCAGGCAGGCAGGCAGGCAGGCTGGCAGGCAGGCAGGCAGGCAGGCTGCTGGTAGGCTGGCAGGCTGGCTGGCTGGCTGGCTGGTAGGCAGGCAGGCAGGCTGGCAGGCAGGCAGGCAGGCAGGCAGGCTGGCAGGCAGGCAGGCAGGCTGGCTGGTAGGCTGGTAGGCTGGCTGGTAGGCTGGCAGGCAGGCAGGCTGGCAGGCTGGCTGGTAGGCTGGTAGGCTGGCAGGCAGGCAGGCAGGCAGGCTGGCTGGTAGGCTGGCAGGCAGCTGGCAGGCAGGCAGGCTGGCATACAGGCAGGCTGGCTGGCTGGCAGGCAGGCAGGTTGGCAGGTAGGCTGGCAGGCTGGCAGGCAGGCAGGCTGGCTGGTAGGCTGGCAGGCAGGCAGGCTGGCTTGCAGGCTGGCAGGCTGGCAGGCAGGCAGGCTGGCTGGTAGGCTGGCAGGCAGGCTGGCTGGCTGGCAGGCAGGCAGGCAGGCAGGCAGGCAGGCTGGCAGGCAGGCAGGCTGGCTGGTAGGCTGGCAGGCAGGCAGGCAGGCTGGCTGGCAGGCAGCATGCAGGCAGGCAGGCATGCAGGCAGGCAGGCAGGCTGGTAGGCAGGCAGGCATGCAGGCAGGCATGCAGGCAGGCAGGCAGGCAGGCTGGTAGGCTGGCAGGCATGCAGGCAGGCAGGCAGGCAGGCAGGCAGGCAGGCTGGTAGGCACACGGCTGGATATCGGAATTCNAAATAGGAGCTGCCTCGTATGGGCCAATAGGCTTCTGCAGTTGCCTTTGTTCTTATGTTCTTAAGTCAAGCCTGGCCTCGGGCCGGGCTTGGGCAGTAGAAGAACTCCAGAACCCCATCAAGCAGGTATATGTGGGCCTGCGGGCCGCTCCAAGCAACAGCCTGGTGGACCAAACTCTCACAAGTCAAGCCTGCCTCGGGCCGGGCTTGGGCAGTAGAAGAACTCCCAGAACCCCATCAAGCAGGTATATGTGGCCTGCGGGCCGCTCCAAGCAACAGCCTGGTGGACCAAACTCTCACAAGTCAAGCCTGGCCTCGGGCCGGGCTTGGGCAGTAGAAGAACTCCCAGAACCCCATCAAGCAGGTATATGTGGGCCTGCGAGCCGCTCCAAGCAACAGCCTGGTGGACCAAACTCTCACAAGTCGAGCCTGGCCTCGGGCCGGGCTTGGGCAGTAGAAGAACTCCCAGAACCCCATCAAGCAGGTATATGGGGCCTGCGGGCCGCTCCAAGCAACAGCTGGTGGACCAAACTCTCACAAGTCAAGCCTGCCTCGGGCCGGGCTTGGCAGTAGAAGAACTCCCAGAACCCCATCAAGCAAGTATCGAATGCATTTGTAAAGTCTGTGTATACAACATCTGCATTCATCTTGTGCTTCTAATGCTGCAGTGATTTTGTCGCAGTGGTTAACTAACTGTAAAGTGACAGATTCTTCCCGCTCAAATCCACGTTAACCAGGTTGTGGAGTTCACAATTTTCCCATAAACCTGGAGATTCGACTCCTGTTCACTCTTACCAAAAGCACCAAATAAATGTGATGCTAATGTGTGCGGTTACAGTCATTAAAGAACAAATCTTTATGAACAAATCCACAAGGACCGTGAGTAGATTTTTGGAGTAGATTAGAGTAGGGAGCCAGTCGGCCGAGCGGACAGCACTCTGGACTGTGATCTGTGGTCCCGGGTTCGATCCCGGGCGCCGTCGAGAAACAATGGGCAGAGTTTCTTTCACCCTATGCCCCTGTTACCTAGCAGTAAAATAGGTACCTGGGTGTTAGTCAGCTGTCACGGCTGCTTCCTGGGGTGGAGGCCTGGTCGAGGACCGGGCCGCGGGGACACTAAAGCCGCGAATTCATCTCAAGATAACGAGGATTCGAACCTACGTCCGAGATCATCCCATCCTACCAGCCCTTGAGGAGCTGTAGGTGCTGACCTGAGTGCTTCGGGGCTCCTCACCAATGACCAGGACCCGGATTCACGAAGCAGTTACGCAAGCACTTACGAACCTGGGGCCAGGTTCACGAACCAGTTACGCAAGCACTTACAAACGTGTATATCTTTCTCAATCTTGACGGCTTTGGTTATATTTATTAAACAGTTTACAAGCATGAAAACTTGCCAATCAACTGTTGTTATTGTTATAAACAGCCTCTGGTGCTCAGAGCTCATTAACTGTTTAATAATTGTAAACACAGCCGCCAAAGATTGAGAAGAGAGATGTACAGGTTCGTAAGTACTTGCGTAACTGCTTCGTGAATCTGACCCCCAGGTCTCGCGTCATGCAGGTCGGCGTTCAATCCCCGACCGTCCACACAAGTGGTGGGTACCATTCCTTTCCCTCCGTCCCATCCCAAATCCTTATCCTGACCCCTTCCCAGTGCTATATAGTCGTAATGGCTTGGCGCTTTCCCTGATAATTCCTTCCTTCCTTCACCACTACACTGTTCATGATGCTAACTGCACTTTACATTTCTTCGTAAACATGGAGGTTATCTTGAGGTTATCTTGAGATGATGTCGGGGCTTAGCGTCCCCGCGGCCCGGTCCTCGACCAGGCCTCCTTTTTGTTACACATCCCCAGAAAGCAGCCGTAGCAGCTGTCTAACTCCCAGGTACCTATTTACTGCTAGGTAACAGGGGCATCAGGGTGAAAGAAACTCTGCCCATTTGTCTCCACCTCCCGGGGGATCGAACCCGGACTCCTGGAGAACCAGAAGTTGGTCGCCAGGACTCAGTGAGTGGCTTCTGCCAATTCTTCTGTGGAATGGGAGTGTGAGAGCTCGAGGGAGTGTGAGAGCTCGAGGGAGAGTGTGTGAGAGGGGGGGGGGGGTGAGGGAGAAAGTGTAGGCTAAGGACACGGACTGAAGTGACTTCATTTCACTTTTACAAGCCATCTTGAGGAGCTACGGGAAGTTTTAGCACAATAGGCTACATGTACCAGGATGACGCCTGCCTGGCGTCCACGGCTCCCCCCCCCCCTCCACCCCCTACACACCCTGCAGAGGAAGAGGTTATGCAAGACTCGGTGGCACCAGCAACAGTGCCGCAGAGATCACGCCAGTCAGGATCGATGGTGCCAACAGTGCCGCAGTCACCTCAAGTGGCACCCCCCCCCCCCCCTGGTGGACAGTTGAGCAGTTAAGTCCCTGTGTGAGGGAGGGAGGGAGGCTGGCTGGCTGGCTGGCTGGCTGGCTGGCTGGCTGGCTGGCTGGCTGGCTGGCTGGCTGGCAGCCTGGCTGGCTGGCTGGCTGGCAGCCTGGCTGGCTGGCTGGCTGGCTGGCTGGCTGGCTGGCTGGCTGGCTGGCTGGCTGGCTGGCAGCCTGGCTGGCTGGCAGCCTGGCTGGCTGGCAGCCTGGCTGGCTGGCTGGCTGGCTGGCTGGCTGGCTGGCAGCCTGGCTGGCTGGCAGCCTGGCTGGCTGGCAGCCTGGCTGGCTGGCTGGCTGGCTGGCTGGCTGGCTGGCTGGCAGCCTGGCTGGCTGGCAGCCTGGCTGGCTGGCTGGCTGGCTGGCTGGCTGGCTGGCTGGCTGGCTGGCTGGCTGGCTGGCTGGCTGGCTGGCTGGCAGCCTGGCTGGCTGGCTGGCTGGCTGGCTGGCTGATAGGTTAGCTGACAGGCTGGCTGGCTGGCTGATAGGTTGGCTGACAGGCTTGCTGGCTGACTGACAGGCTGGCAGATAGGCTGACCGACTGACAGGCTGGCTGACAGGCTGGCAGATAGACTGACCGACTGACAGGCTGGCTGACAGGCTGGCAGATAGGCTGGCTGACACCAGTGACAGCCCCTGCATGAGCATGATGGACATCCGTGTCATAACTCACTGATAGGCTTAAAAAAAACACTAAATATGAACAATTTCGGTGTCAGGAGTCACTGCATTAGCCAACCAACGGCTAGAAAGCCGGGGTCCGAGAGCTTGAACTCGACCCTGACTCACCCTCACCACGTCCACCTTCCAGAATACCACTTAAGTTATACCTTAAACCACACGCAACTCTGCTTCCCGAACTTCATCAAGAATGAAGATAAATAACGTCTAAGACCTGAGCAATTGAACTATTGGGGGAAGCAGCCGGTGCCGACACCGGATGGCTGTAACCAACAGCTAGGCTGAAGCACTTGTTACACAGCCTTTGGTTAGGCCAAGATCTTCCTTAATCCGGTTGATAGTACAAGTCAGGTGTTAAAGTATATGGCCTATCCAATGCCAGAACCAGTAAGGTCTATCCAATGCCAGAACCAGTAAGGCCTATCCAATGCCAGAACCAGTAAGGCCTATCCAATGCCAGAACCAGTAAGGCCTATCCAATGCCAGAACCAGTAAGGCCTATCCAATGTCAGAACCAGTAAGGCCTATCCAATGCCAGAACCAGTAAGGCCTATCCAATGCCAGAACCAGTAAGGCCTATCCAATGCCAGAACCAGTAAGGTCTATCCAATGCCAGAACCAGTAGGCCTATCCAATGTCAGAACCAGTAAGGCCTATCCAATGTCAGAACCAGTAAGGCCTATCCAATGCCAGAACCAGTAAGGCCTATCCAATGCCAGAACCAGTAAGGCCTATCCAATGTCAGAACCATTAAGGCCTATCCAATGCCAGAACCAGTAAGGCCTATCCAATGCCAGAACCAGTAAGGCCTATCCAATGTCAGAACCAGTAAGGCCTATCCAATGTCAGAACCAGTAAGGCCTATCCAATGCCAGAACCAGTAAGGCCTATCCAATGCCAGAACCAGTAAGGCCTATCCAATGTCAGAACCAGTAAGGCCTATCCAATGTCAGAACCAGTAAGCCTATCCAATGCCAGAACCAGTAAGGCCTATCCAAAGGCAGAACCAGTAAGGCCTATCCAATGCCAGAACCAGTAGGCCTATCCAATGCCAGAACCAGTAGGCCTATCCAATGCCAGAACCATTAAGGCCTATCCAATGCCAGAACCAGTAAAGACTATCCAATGCCAGAACCAGTAAGGCCTATCCAATGCCAGAATCAGTAAGGCCTATCCAATGCCAGAACCAGTAAGGCCTATCCAATGCCAGAATCAGTAAGGCCTATCCAATGCCAGAACCAGTAGGCCTATCCAAAGGCAGAATTAGGCTTACTCACACCAACAGCACCCAAGATCTATCTCCTGTACTTTAATACTGGACAGAGTTCAGAATTGTATTTACTCTGGTAAAACCATTTGTTGGCATATATAACCAGACCTGACATGTGAGATATGCTTCACGCCACACTGAGCCATGAGCTGTGGTAGTGGGAGAGTTGTGGTAGTGGGGAGAGTTGTGGCAGTGGGAGAGTTGTGGTAGTGGGGAGAGTTGTGGTAGTGGGGAGAGTTGTGGTGTTAGTGGGGAGAGTTGTGGCAGTGGGAGAGGTTGGTAGTGGGGAGAGTTGTGGCAGTGGGGAGAGTTTGTGGTAGTGGGGAGAGTTGTGGTAGTGGGGAGAGTTGTGGCAGTGGGAGAGTTGTGGTAGTGGGGAGAGTTGTGGCAGTGGGGAGAGTTGTGGTAGTGGGGAGAGTTGTGGCAGTGGGGAGAGTTGTGGCAGTGGGGGAGAGTTGTGGTAGTGGGGAGAGTTGTGGTAGTGGGGAGAGTTGTGGCAGTGGGGAGAGTTGTGGTAGTGGGGAG
>WNGS01135237.1:18549980-18569980 GCA_020271785.1 Procambarus virginalis
TATTATTATATATATATAATGATTACTATGAAGAGTGGACTTACACACCGCGACTGTTTGCACAACACCCCCTCGCCTCACCTGGTGGGAGAGAGAGAGAGACATTGTTATTCATCACACTCATTATAGTCTCAAGTGTATAATTTAAACAGCATCATCAGCTGTCAGTCACGTCATTCATTCACACCTCGGTGGCGTGTTTTTCCTTCACTCATTCCCTTCCTTCCTTCTCTGAATCATTCATTCACTTCCTCAGTCCCCCCTCCTCATTCCAACACCGGTGCCACATTCCTCACCCAGGCCCCTGGCATGTTGGCACGTGATAACTCCAAGGCATGTGCCCGGCATGGCCGCTGGAGAGGGTGACTCAGGGTACACTAGGGAAGAAACGGGAAGGTGTTTAGCGGGGAGGGAAGGACAGGGCGAACAAAGGGATAGAACAGGGATAGACCACTCTTTCACCCTGATGCCTTTGTTCACCTAGCAGTAAATAGGTACCTGGGAGTTAGACAGCTGCCACGGGCTGCTTCCTGGGGGATGTGTAACAAAAAGGAGGCCTGGTCGAGGACCGGGCCGCGGGGACGCTAAGCCCCGAATCATCTCAAGATAACTCAAGATGGTAGTGAGATCAGTGAGTGGTGCCAGTCTTGGAGCTGAGAGGTTTTCACTGTGCTTGGAAATGATTTTAAAGTGACTGATAATCTCTCTGTATTCTGATTAACTGGAAGTTCAACATTCTTTTACCCGAAACGCTGCTAAGCGTACTAGTGGCTTCAGGTATTGTATGTACTACCTCTATCGTTAAATCCAACATTACGTTTGTATGCACGCTATGAGTCACAATAACGTGGCTAAAGTATGTTGACCAGACCACACACTAGAAGGTGAAGGGACGACGACGTTTCGGTCCGTCCTGGACCATTCTCAAGTCGAAAATGGTCCAGGACGGACCGAAACGTCGTCGTCTCTTCACCTTCTAGTGTGTGGTCTGGTCAACTTACGTTTGTAACTGCATCTATGTATGTACTTTTGCTAAATAAAATAATAATAATAATAATATTATTATCTATCGTCTAACGTTATCTGATATTCCTACTGACCTCATTTACAGGTTATCAGCTCATGCTTAAACTTCTCAACCGTGGACATCTTGAAGAGAAAACTGGATAGTTTTCTTCAGGAAGTGCTGGACCAACCAGGCTGTGGTGTGTATGTGGGCCTGCGGGCCGCTCTGTAACCCGGGACGGGTTCCCTCTCTCTTCCTTCTACCCTCTTTTTCTCTCTTTACCCGTGTTCTTTACTTTAGTTCTTAACCAAGGGACCCCACGACTTTTACTCGAGCCGACTCCACGCCACGTGGTCTCAAGACGATCACCGACTTGAGATTCTACAACCCGTATGACGCGAAAATAGACTTCTAGCAAAGTTGATCTCCTTTCCGCCGCCACCACCAGACCAGTAACCAAAATGAGCAATGATCGAGATCTGGGTCGATCACGCTAAATAATCAACCTTGGGGCTTGGTCCCCACTAGTAAACCCAAGCTCTTAGATCTTATGTGTGGAGTTAATTAAAATCAACAGGGATGATAATCCTGATTGGATGTGAATGATATACTCAGATTCGAGGAGCATAGGCGTCCACCTCAACTCGACCACGTGGGGACCACGTGACAAGGACCCTTCCACATTAATACAAAAGAAAAATGGAAATAATAAAAATACACATTAAGCTAATTAATTTATTCAAAAATTAAGCAAAATCTAAATAATTGAGCACTCCCTACTTGAACACTCCCTAACTGAATATGCCCTGACTATAAATTTAACGGCAATGAGTGGACTATTCCTACAATTCCTCACAAAGCAACTCTACCTTCTCTGTTGACCCGCTTGGGTAGAGTGCTGGTCTTATGGGAGGTGAGATGGTGACCTCCCCCAGTTGATCCGGATCCCACACTGATCGTCCTCTCTGCTCCTCTACCCAGAGGCCTAGATCTGTATTCTTCCGCTAGTATCTAAGTTACTTTGCCAGGCTTAAGTTATAACAATTAACCTCTGTTGTACTGAATGTTCCAGATTGATTGAATATTGTACTGAAGTTTAAATTACACAAACATCTTAAGGAAGAGCTATTCCCAATTACAACATAGCTATTTGACCTTTGAGAAATAGAGGACATGGAACCTCGTGACCTATGACCTCCGGTCACTCCGCATCACAACCTAGTTCTTGCTTGTGACGTCACTGATGGTGACTTAAACTCCTTCTAATAATGAGAATACTCTTGATATTATGAACAGTAGTACTATACAATGCAATTTGACTGCAAAATGAATGAAGGTTAATTTCTCTAAGTAAGTGAATACTGTAGAATGATTCATTATGAAGCTTGGAACAAAGGCGTCAGGTTATTTCCACCGCTAAGTCCCTGGGGGATGCTCCCACGCGGGTCCAGCTTCCCATTCTCCCTTGTGTAGATAACCATTCTGGATAATTTTTACAACAAGCCTCGATTGTTACAACTCCAAGCAACAGCCTGGTGGACCAAACTCTCACAAGTCAAGCCTGGCCTCGGGCCGGGCTTGGGCAGTAGAAGAACTCCCAGAACCCCATCAAGCAGGTATATGTGGGCCTGCGGGCCGCTCCAAGCAACAGCCTGGTGGACCAAACTCTCACAAGTCAAGCCTGGCCTCGGGCCGGGCTTGGGCAGTAGAAGAACTCCCAGAACCCCATCAAGCAGGTATATGTGGGCCTGCGGGCCGCTCCAAGCAACAGCCTGGTGGACCAAACTCTCACAAGTCAAGCCTGGCCTTGGGCCGGGCTTGGGAAGTAGAAGAACTCCCAGAACCCCATCAAGCAGGTATATGTGGGCCTGCGGGCCGCCCCAAGCAACAGCCTGGTGGACCAAACTCTCACAAGTCAAGCCTGGCCTCGGGCCGGGCTTGGGCAGTAGAAGAACTCCCAGAACCCCATCAAGCAGGTATATGTGGGCCTGCGGGCCGCTCCAAGCAACAGCCTGGTGGACCAAACTCTCACAAGTCGAGCCTGGCCTCGGGCCAGGCTTGGGCAGTAGAAGAACTCCCAGAACCCCATCAAGCAGGTATATGTGGGCCTGCGGGCCGCTCCAAGCAACAGCCTGGTCGACCAAGCTCTCACAAGTCAAGCCTGGCCTCGGGCCGGGCTTGGGCAGTAGAAGAACTCCCAGAACCCCATCAAGCAGGTATATGTGGGCCTGCGGGCCGCTCCAAGCAACAGCCTGGTGGACCAAACTCTCACAAGTCAAGCCTGGCCTCGGGCCGGGCTTGGGCAGTAGAAGAACTCCCAGAACCCCATCAAGCAGGTATATGTGGGCCTGCGGGCCGCTCCAAGCAACAGCCTGGTGGACCAAGCTCTCACAAGTCAAGCCTGGCCTCGGGCCGGGCTTGGGGAGTAGAAGAACTCCCAGAACCCCATCAAGCAGGTATATGTGGGCCTGCGGGCCGCTCCAAGCAACAGCCTGGTGGACCAAGCTCTCACAAGTCAAGCCTGGCCTCGGGCCGGGCTTGGGGAGTAGAAGAACTCCCAGAACCCCATCAAGCAGGTATATGTGGGCCTGCGGGCCGCTCCAAGCAACAGCCTGGTGGACCAAGCTCTCACAAGTCAAGCCTGGCCTCGGGCCGGGCTTGGGGAGTAGAAGAACTCCCAGAACCCCATCAAGCAGGTATCGAATGCATTTGTAAAGTCTGTGTATACAACTTCTGCATTCATCTTGTGCTTCTAATGCTGTAGTGATTTTGTCGCAGTGGTTAACTAACTGTAAAGTGACAGATTCTTCCCGCTCAAATCCACGTTAACCAGGGTTGTGGAGTTCACAATTTTCCCATAAACCTGGAGATTCGACTCCTGTTCACTCTTACCAAAAGCACCAAATAAATGTGATGCTAATGTGTGCGGTTTACAGTCATTAAAGCCAGCTCTTTATGAACAAATCCACAAGGCCCGTGACGATATAGAGTAGGGAACCGGTCGGCCGAGCGGACAGCACTCTGGACTGTGATCCTGTGGTCCCGGGTTCGATCCCGGGCGCCGGCGAGAAACAATGGGCAGAGTTTCTTTCACCCTATGCCCCTGTTACCTAGCAGTAAATAGGTACCTGGGTGTTAGTCAGCTGTCACGGGCTGCTTCCTGGGGGTGGAGGCCTGGTCGAGGACCGGGCCGCGGGGACACTAAAGCCGCGAATTCATCTCAAGATAACGAGGGTTCGAACCTACGTCCGAGATCATCCCATCCAACCAGCTCTTTGATATCGCCCTTGAGGAGCTGTAGGTGCTGACCTGAGTGCTTCGGGGCTCCCTCACCAATAACCAGGACCCGGTTTCACGAAGCAGTTACGCAAGCACTTACGAACCTGGGGCCAGATTCACAAAGCAGTTACGTAAGCACTTACGAACCTGGGGCAGATTCACGAAGCAGTTACGCAAGCACTTACGAACCTGGGGCCAGGGTCAGGAAGCAGTTACGCAAGCACTTACGAACCTTTGGCCAGATTCACGAAGCAGTTACGTAAGCACTTACGAACCTGGGGCAGATTCACGAAGCAGTTACGCAAGCACTTACGAACCTGGGGCCAGGTTCAGGAAGCAGTTACGCAAGCACTTACGAACCTTTGGCCAGATTCACGAAGCAGTTACGTAAGCACTTACGAACCTGGGGCAGATTCACGAAGCAGTTACGCAAGCACTTACGAACCTGGGGCCAGGTTCAGGAAGCAGTTACGCAAGCACTTACGAACCTGTGGCCAGGTTCAGGAAGCAGTTACACAAGCACTTACGAACCTGGGGCCAGGTTCACGAAGCAGTTACGCAAGCACTTACGAACCTGGGGCCAGATTCACGAAGCAGTTACGCGAGCACTTACGAACCTGGGGCCAGATTCACGAAGCAGTTACGCAAGCACTTACGAACCTGGGGCCAGATTCACGAACTAGTTACACAAACACTTGCGAACCTGGGGCCAGATTCACGAACCAGTTACACAAACACTTACGACCTTGGGGCCAGAGCCACAAAGCAGTTACGCAAGCACTTACGAACCTGGGGCCAGATTCACGAAGCAGTTACGCAAGCACTTACAAACGTGTATATCTTTCCTCAATCTTTGACGGCTTTGGTTATATTTATTAAACAGTTTACAAGCATGAAAACTTGCCAATCAACTGTTGTTATTGTTATAAACAGCCTCCTGGTGCTTCGGAGCTCATTAACTGTTTAATAATTGTAAACAAAGCCGCCAAAGATTGAGAAGAGATGTACAGGTTCGTAAGTACTTGCGTAACTGCTTCGTGAATCTGACCCCCAGGTCTCGCGTCATGCAGGTCGGCGTTCAATCCCCGACCGTCCACACAAGTCCTTGGGCACCATTCCTTCCCACCGTCCCATCCCAAATCCTTATCCTGACCCCTTCCCAGTGCTATATAGTCGTGATGGCTTGGCGCTTTCCCCTCTAATTCCTTCCTTCCTTCACCGCCACACTGTTCATGATGCTAACTGGCACTTTACATTTCTTCGTAAACATGGAGGTTATCTTGAGGCTATCTTGAGATGATGTCGGGGCTTAGCGTCCCCGCGGCCCGGTCCTCGACCAGGCCTCCTTTTGTTACACACCCCAGGAAGCAGCCCGTAGCAGCTGTCTTTCTCCCAGGTACCTATTTACTGCTGGGTGAACACGCACATCAGGGTGAAAGAAACTCTGCCCATTTGTCTCCACCTCCACCGGGGATCGAACCCGGACTCCTGGAGAACCAGAAGTTGGTCGCCAGGACTCAGTGAGTGGCTTTCTGCCAAATTCTGTGGAATGGGAGTGTGAGAGCTCGAGGGAGAGTGTGTGAGAGCCTGGAGGGAGTGTGTGTGAGGGGGGGGGGGGTGAGGGAGAAAGTGTAGGCTAAGGACACGGACTGAAGTGACTTCATTTCACTTTTACAAGCCATCTTGAAGAGCTACAGGAAGTTTTAGCACAATAGGCTACATGTACCAGGATGACGCCTGCTTGGCGTCCCCGGCTGTCTCCCCCCCCCCTCCACACACACACACACACACACACACACACACCCTGCAGAGGAAGAGGTTATGCAAGACTCGGTGGCACCAGCAACAGTGCCGCAGAGATCACGCCAGTCAGGATCGATGGTGCCAACAGTGCCGCAGTCACCTCAAGTGGCACCCCCCCCCCTGGTGGACAGTTGAGCAGTTAAGTCCCTGTGTGAGGGAGGGAGGGAGGCTGGCTGGCTGGCTGGCTGGCTGGCTGGCTGGCTGGCTGGCTGGCAGCCTGACTGGCAGCCTGACTGGCAGCCTGGCTGGCTGGCAGCCTGGCTGGCTGGCTGGCTGGCTGATAGGTTAGCTGACAGGCTGGCTGGCTGGCTGATAGGTTGGCTGACAGGCTTGCTGGCTGACTGACAGGCTGGCAGATAGGCTGACCGACTGACAGGCTGGCTGACAGGCTGGCAGATAGGCTGGCTGACACCAGTGACAGCCCCTGCATGAGCATGATGGACATCCTGTCATAACTCACTGATAGGCTTAAAAAACACTAAATATGAACAATTTCGGTGTCAGGAGTCACTGCATTAGCCAACCAACGGCTAGAAAGCCGGGGTCCGAGAGCTTGAACTCGACCCTGACTCACCCTCACCACGTCCACCTTCCAGAATACCACTTAAGTTATACCTTAAACTACACGTAACTCTGCTTCCCGAACTTCATCAAGAATGAAGATAAATAACGTCTAAGACCTGAGCAATTGAACTATTGGGGGAAGCAGCCGGTGCCGACACCGGATGGCTGTAACCAACAGTTAGGCTGAAGCTCTTGATACACAACCTTTGGTCAGGCCAAGATCTTCCTTAATCCGGTTAATAGTACAAGTCAGGTGTTAAAGTATATGGCCTATCCAATGCCAGAACCAGTAAGGCCTATCCAATGTCAGAACCAGTAAGGCCTATCCAATGCCAGAACCATTAAGGCCTATCCAATGTCAGTACCAGTAAGGCCTATCCAATGCCAGAACCATTAAGGCCTATCCAATGTCAGAACCAGTAAGGCCTATCCAATGCCAGAACCAGTAAGGCCTATCCAATGTCAGAACCAGTAAGGCCTATCCAATGTCAGAACCAGTAAGGCCTATCCAATGCCAGAACCAGTAAGGCCTATCCAATGTCAGAACCAGTAAGGCCTATCCAATGCCAGAACCAGTAAGGCCTATCCAATGCCAGAACCAGTAAGGCCTATCCAATGCCAGAACCAGTAAGGCCTATCCAATGTCAGAACCAGTAAGGCCTATCCAATGCCAGAACCAGTAAGGCCTATCCAATGCCAGAACCAGTAAGGCCTATCCAATGCCAGAACCAGTAAGGCCTATCCAATGCCAGAACCAGTAAGGCCTATCCAATGCCAGAACCAGTAAGGCCTATCCAATGCCAGAACCAGTAAGGCCTATCCAATGCCAGAACCAGTAAGGCCTATCCAATGCCAGAACCAGTAAGGCCTATCCAATGCCAGAACCAGTAAGGCCTATCCAATGCCAGAACCAGTAAGGCCTATCCAATGCCAGAACCAGTAAGGCCTATCCAATGCCAGAACCAGTAAGGCCTATCCAATGCCAGAACCAGTAAGGCCTATCCAATGCCAGAACCAGTAAGGCCTATCCAATGCCAGAACCAGTAAGGCCTATCCAATGCCAGAACCAGTAAGGCCTATCCAATGCCAGAACCAGTAAGGCCTATCCAATGCCAGAACCAGTAAGGCCTATCCAATGCCAGAACCAGTAAGGCCTATCCAATGCCAGAACCAGTAAGGCCTATCCAATGCCAGAACCAGTAAGGCCTATCCAATGCCAGAACCAGTAAGGCCTATCCAATGCCAGAACCAGTAAGGCCTATCCAATGCCAGAACCAGTAAGGCCTATCCAATGCCAGAACCAGTAACGCCTATCCAATGCCAGAACCAGTAAGGCCTATCCAATGTCAGAACCAGTAAGGCCTATCCAATGTCAGAACCAGTAAGGCCTATCCAATGCCAGAACCAGTAAGGCAGGCCTATCCAATGCCAGAACCAGTAAGGCCTATCCAATGCCAGAACCAGTAAGGCCTATCCAATGCCAGAACCAGTAAGGCCTATCCAATGTCAGAACCAGTAAGGCCTATCCAATGTCAGAACCAGTAAGGCCTATCCAATGCCAGAACCAGTAAGGCCTATCCAATGTCAGAACCAGTAAGGCCTATCCAATGTCAGAAACAGTAAGGCCTATCCAATGTCAGAAAAAGTAAGGCCTATCCAATGTCAGAACCAGTAAGGCCTATCCAATGCCAGAACCAGTAAGGCCTGTAACATTGGCAACCACTACTGCTGCCATTGTAACATTGGCTATGACTACCCAATGTAAAACTTGGTGAAATAGTCACCACTGTGACCTTCTATAATGAATACTAAACTAATAAATGTACACACTTCTTATCCTGAGTAACACTTCCTATCAGTTGCACTTGGTAACACTGTTATTGAACACTTGTAATATGAGCTGACATATGATGGTTACACCGAATCAAAGGTACACTGTCAACAAGGAAATGCTACACAGGATTAAATACGCTGCCACCATCCTGCCTTTGACCACTGAGACTAATCAAGCAACGAGGCAAGAAACATTGCTTGGCTTGGAGAGTACTTTCTATAACTGTCATTAAATATGAGACGGTTGTCAGCCACAATATCAAAAGATTCTGAGAGGATTCAACAATTGACACAGACGGGAAATTTAACATGAGTTTATTGAGATACCAAATTATACTAACACCACGATAATTCCTACTCTAACACTGGCAACAAGTTAAGAAATTTAGACATGGAACAAAATTACAGAGATCACACACATTACCTTAAACAAGTCCTCTGTCTCTCTGTCCGGTGCACACTGTCTCTCCAGGCCTGTGGGAGATCGTCACAGACCCGGCCTCGATCCGGGAGCACCGTACTCTCTCTCTCTCCTAGCTCTACAGGCCCCTATATACACCATTACAAAAGGGGGGGGGGAAGATTTTTTTGTGAAACCTACACCAAGAAATAAGAGGCGGCCACACGTGTACAAACACTCAAGAATTTATCCTTAAACTTGTTTGACATAAACCATAAACTGTTTCAAGAGAGGACTTATTAATTACGTGTATGGCTGACCCTTTGACCTGGTAAAAGGGGGAAATCCAAGCATGTTTACACATGAGGATCTGGGTCTACTCCCTTACCCTCTTGACAAGAGTATCATGAATTATTACATACTTGAAACTTGTGCTGAATAAGACTAACCCAGGAATTTTTAATCAACATACAAGGAAACCGGAGGTCATCTGGGCTGACCTTTTGGAGCAGACTTCCCTGGTTGAGCTCTCGAGGGGGGTGGGGGGGGGGGGTCATGGGTGTTACATGAGGTCGAAAGTATAAATATGTTGTGATGGACTAGCAGAAAGTACTTGTGTAATACCGAATTTGGACAAACCGAAAAGGTTGTTTTTTATATTTATATTGCCGCAATAAAACCTAGCCTAACCATCTTAGGCCTAATACTCTCTATCGGAGGCATAATATAGTACATATATGCTCGGGTATTAGGCCTAAGAATATTTGAGTTTAGTTTGTCTCCCAGATTATAAAAAAAACAGTACAAAAAGTACTATGATAACAGGAGGATAGGTTGGGAAAAGTTGCCGTCGCTGTCCCCCCGGCTCGTGCAGTGCCACGTCTGAACCCCCACAATGGCTATGGCGTAAACTCGCGTTAAATCATTCACATTATGCGGAACGTTTACACGCACAGGGTCCTCGGTTATAAGCAGACTTGGGTACCTAGTCATTTATGCATATCCTGGAAGGATAGCTGCAGCTTTGCACTTATCGCAGGGATACATAGTGTGCATCAAGAGCTGTGTGATACTAAGATACCCGAGTAAATCATTTGGGGCAATGGTGTGGGCTTGAACCAGCGTTCTAGTGACTCCCAGATGCTTGACATAACCAACTCGGCCAGGATAGGACAATCGTTATTCAAACCAAACGTCTATTGAATCTACTGGGGATTGTCTGGAGGCCCCAAATGGTGCCACAAACATATTTTTTGTAAGTAACCAGCCCACACTCTGGCATGTGTGTAATGGGTTGATACCATACGGGGCGCCCCTCCTTCAAAACACAAAGAAATCACAATGGTGTGAGTCTCTCATTGACATAGCATGCCAATGTGATACCTTTTTACTCGCCAAGTTCTGCTTGCGGGGGTTAAGCTCTGGCTCTTTGATGTTCTAAGTTACCTGGTCATTTATACAGCTAACCCTAGACTATATGAAGGATTGCATAGTTTGTGTCAAGAGCTAGCAATGCAGGAGGGTTAGTCACACAGGGGCGTGCGATCAGAAGCCTGCTCTGGCAAACTTTGGAGTCATTATGAGGATATCCTCAAGAACACGCTGTAGATAAAGTAATTAATTGCAAAGCTCCAGGTACTGTAAACCGGCAGGTCTGAAAGATTTAATAACAGGACATTCAATAATGTAGTGTGTGGGATCATGATCCAGTTCCTGCTCACAGAGTTTATACATGGAATGCTCAAAGTTGTGGGACTCATCTATAGCCACCTCCCACAGGTAACGGTAGCCCAATTTGATCCTGACAATGTCATATGTTGGACGTTTTGCGCAGACCATATATATATGTATCAGACCTAAACAAATCATATACCTGTATTTTTATACTAGTACTTTTAGGCTTTTAATAATCTGATTTCTCTCCTATAAGAACTGAATGTTTGGATCAATACAGTCTTAATAACAGAGATGGAGATGCCTAGATCAAGTTCATGCCTGCTGTGTCATGTCTGTGTCATCATGACGAGTCATATTTGTGAGAGATTTTATTCTTACAAAATAAATTCTAACTCCTTTATTCTGTGCAGCGAGCAGGTTATTTATAATTGTTATTATGAGGTTCTTGCCGTCTATCTTTGCAGGATAAGTTTTGGTACAGCAGACTTCGAATCACAGAAAATTACTTTTTTTTCCGTGTGCTCGTAGCCAGTTTTGTTTCTGTAGGGTTCAACCAGGCGTTTAACCTTGACACTGATCAGTACGAGGGTGAAGGAATGACCCAATACAATATATGTATAAATGTATTGAAATTAAATTTTTGGATGTAACCTACATCCTTTCTCAAGGTACTGTATACAGTACAATGTTCTCATTAGAAAACTCTTGACTTCTGAAAGGATATGTTACTCATGCAACATATATTAGTATCATGAAGTGATTTGATGACATTTCTGTGCCCAATATGGTCAAAGAGAGCTGTCGGGTATTGGGATAAGAAACAGACAACTTTCAATAAGCAAATGAACAAATCCACAACAAAGGCCGTGATGATGTTGATAAACTTTCAATACTTTTGTAGTCACTTTAGCCAAGTGGTCATTGTACTGGACACTATAGTACTAATGTAATGGTAGATTACATTTAAAAGCCTTGTTAAATTTGATGAGATTGCAGACATGTTTACCCAACCATACAAGGAGCTGGTGTAACGAGGGAACAAAACTAGTGCCTCTTATCAAGATGTCATCACGAGCTAGGAAATTCTCACAGTGTTTGCATGATAAAATAACTTCAATCACCTATGTGTTTATCGAGTGCTCAATAACTTGTCATGTACTGTAGCAGTTTTGCTGATCTTGTCTATGCATGACAGATGAAAATGTATGTATGCTTTTAGAAACAAAATGTGTTAGTACCCTCTTCTCGCTTGACAACACTTGCCTACAATATATAGAGAAAAATCTATTAGCATTACACTGTATACAATATCCATCGTATCAAATACAAATTTATAAATGTCGGTGCATATTGCCAATACAAAAATAGAAAGCTACAGTGTCCTACATGTATTCCAATGCCATGGTGTGGAGCACCCTAGGACCATGGTATGGACCACCCTAGGGCCATGGTGTGGAGCACCCTAGAACCATGGTGTGGACCACCCTAGGGCCATGGTGTGGAGCACCCTAGGACCATGGTGTGGAGCACCCTAGGCCCATGGTGTGGAGCACCCTAGAACCATGGTGTGGACCACCCAAGGGCCATGGTGTGGAGCACCCTAGGGCCATGGCGTGGACCACTCTAGGGCTATGGTGCGGACCACCCTAGGGCCATGGTGTGGAGCACCCTAGGGCCATGGTGTGGAGCACCCTAGTGCTATGGTGTGGAGCACCCTAGGGCCATGGTGTGGAGCACCCTAGGGCCATGGTGTGGAGCACCCTAGGGCCATGGCGTGTACCACCCTAGGACCATGGTGTGGACCACCCTAGGGCCATGGTGTGGACCACCCTAGGACCATGGCGAGGACCACCCAAGGGGACATGGAACAATAACTATCAAAAGAAAGCACCAATCCGGGGAGACTATGTAGCACCACTGGTGCGGAGCAGTACAGAGCCATGGTGTAGAACGACCCCACTATCTTCCCCGAGGCATTTGCTCTCTAATGGTCCCCAGTCAGGCTCTTGAGGCTGTATTTATAGCCTAAACTGATATCTCCCCCCCCCCACCCACCCGATGGTTGTGCTATGTTGAGCTGGGAACATTAACATTGTCTCAGTAATAAACTTCCACATAAACACGGTACACCCAACATGGGCCTCTACGGGTACACCCAACATGGGGCCTCTACGGGTGTGTGTGTATTCTTGGTGTCGGCCTGCTGCCAGTCAGCTCCTGTCTACCCGCAGACAATGCACGCGGCCTTCAGAACACTTTACTAAAATACGTTTTTTGTATTTGCTGTACACTGGGTTATACGTGTGGACACAGCTACTTCAGTTAGCTGTAAAGGGTGGGGGGGGGGGGTTATATGCGAAGAATCAAGTCTTATTTTAGCTGTAAAGGAGTTATAAGCGACTAATAAAATTTTATTAGCTGTTAAAGGACGAAATAAGCGACGAAATAGAGGGCACACAGAGAACATATACGGCACACACAGGCACAATAAAGCACCTAAATTACTGGGACCGTCTCAAAGTTCTCAAAATGCACTCCCTGGAAGGGAGACGAGAAGGGTATAATATATACATGGAAAATACTAGAAGGTAAAGTCCCAAATTTGCACCGTGGACGCTGGGTGAGGCTGTCACCGTGGACGCTGGGTGGAGCTGTCACCGTGGACGCTGGGTGGAGCTGTCACCGTGGACGCTGGGTGAGGCTGTCACCGTGGACGCTGGGTGAGGCTGTCACAGTGGACGCTGGGTGAGGCTGTCACCGTGGACGCTGGGTGAGGCTGTCACCGTGGACGCTGGGTGAGGCTGTCAACGTAGATGCTGGGTGTAACATCACCAGTGTTTAAGCCAGTCAGCGGGCAGCTTCCCAGCGTAGCGTGACTCTACAACACTGCCGCCATCAACACCACTCTCCATATCGCCCGTCACGCTGCCACTACACTATTGATTCAACAACAACTACGACACGCTGTTGATTTAGCGTGTGTTTTGAAATGCAGAGGTGCCGACTGGCAAGGTCTGGTGGCACCCCCCCGTCTTGGAAGAGGAACAGAGCCTCGAAGCCGGTAGCTTCCCCGTCCTGGAAGAGGAACAGAGCCTCAGGGCCGGTCGCTCCCCCGTCCTAGAAGAGGAACAGAGCCTCAGGGCCGGTCGCTCCCCCGTCCTGGAAGAGGAACAGAGCCTCGGAGCCGGTAGCTTCCCCGTCCTGGAAGAGGAACAGAGCCTCAGGGCCGGTCGCTCCCCCGTCCTGGAAGAGGAAATGCCAGCAAGGACGCCCCCACACGCACAGCGACCATAGCAACCTACAAGCACGCTACGTTTACAGTGGGCAAACACGCTACTTATAGTGGGCTAGCACGCTATATCTAGTGGGCTAGCAAGCTATGCCTACCGTGGGTAACACGCAACTGGTCATACCAGTAAGCCATGCTAAGAGGTTTCAGATTGTGGAAGATGGCACAGGCAGAACCGGGTGACAGGATTGGGAGCCAGTGATTGATACTCATCCTGTGAGCGGTAGTTTATTGTGCATCTCATACTCACCCTGTGAGTGGTAGTTTATTGTGCACCCCCATACTCACCCTGTGAGCAGTAGCGCTAAGAAGGATGACAGAGGGCACAAGAGGTCTTGATTAGACCCCCAACGAAGATTTTTACACAAACAATTACCTTTAGCCTACACGCCTTATTATGCCACCTAGTTACAAAAAAGTTAATTACAATATCTATATATTTACAATAAATAATACATTGGCGATAGGCATTTGGCTAATGTATAAATATTTTAGTTACGGGTGTACTACAGGATCACAGAGGAGCTGCTGTTTAGTATTATTAGGCTTCACACTACACAGCCTATTCGTAATCTCACGGCGATTATCTACTAGAAGCCAACATGGATACAGTGCAAGCAAGGATTTCAGATACTTTATCATTAATACTAGTTGCCATTTCATGCAGCGTGAGTTTAGATTTACCACTAAATGGTTCAATATTCTCACAGTCTAAGATGTAATGTTCTAGCAGCGATGACAACCGGGTAACGAGGGTCTACCAAGGTTTGGTTTGCCATAATGAAGTAGCCTAGCCTTACTCGCGTATATTAATTGGTATACTCGCATGTCAGACAGGAATTAAAAAAAAAAAAAGTTCAAACGTGAAACACCGCAAGCACATTAAGTATCTCGGGCATGTAAATGTTGGTTACAGTAAGTAACTGAATGTAAACGGTTATCTTGAGGTTATCTTGAGATGATTTCGGGGCTTTAGTGTCCCCGCGGCCCGGTCCTCGACCAGGCCTCCCACCCCCAGGAAGCAGCCCGTGACAGCTGACTAACACCCAGGTACCTATTTTACTGCTAGGTCACAGGGGCATAGGGTGAAAGAAACTCTGCCCATTGTTTCTCGCCGGCACCTGGGATCGATCCAGGACCACAGGATCACAAGTCCCGCGTGCTGTCCGCTCGGCCGACCGGCTCCCTATCAATATATATATACGGTATATATATCCAGCCTATATTTTTGGTTGCAGTTGGGATAATTATTATATTTTACCTTGGAAGGTCTTCGGACATGTTTACTTCATGGCCTCTGAGTATTCCATCAGCTCAATGGCATGGTTTAACTGCCTTTTACATTAGGTTTGAATATAATTGCTCTAAAGAACAGGAGCGAAATTCTTCTTTGCTAAACACAATTTTTCTCTGTGACCCAGTGTAATGTTTAGTTGATGGGGGCTTGGAAGTTCACTGTGTTATCTGTTGATGTTATCATAAGAATTTGTGTCGTCTGAGAATGATTAATGGGGCGAGGACTGCACTATAGAGCGCTCAGATATTCATGATAGCGGCTCCTGAAGATGTCGAGTTGAAGAACCATGTTCCTACTTTTCTAGTTACTGTTATTTCATTGTGTACTATTACGCAACACACAGGGGGTGGGGGGTCTGGTAGGAGAGTGAACAGCGCACAGGATTCGAAATTCTGTGGCCCGGGTTCGATTCCCGACCAGGCTGAAACAAATGGGCAAAGTTTCTTTCAATCTGAATGCCTCTGTTACCTAGCAGTAAATAGGTACCTGGGAGTGTGACAGCTGTTACGGAGCTGCTTCCTGGGTGTGTGTGTGTGGGGGGGGGATATTAGTAGTTAGTAACAGTTGATTGACAGTTGAGAGACGGGCCGAAAGAGCAAACCGCAAGCACAACTAGCTGAATACACACATATGGCGCCTGATAGCTGAGTGGACAGTGCTCTGGACTCGTAATCCTAGGGTCCGGGTTCAATCCCTGGTGTCGGCAGAAACAAATGGGCAGTTCCTTTCACCCTGATGCCCCCTGTTACCTAGCAGTAAATATGTACCTGAGAGTTAGACAGCTATTACGGGCTGCTTCATGGGTGTGTGTGGATAAAAATTAATAGTTAGTACCAGTTGATTGATTGACAGTTGAGAGGCGCGCCGAGAGAGCAGAGCTCAACCCTCGCAAGCACAACTAGGTGAATACACACACACACACACACACACACACACACACACACACACACACACACACACACACACACACACACACACACACCTGACGAAGATTGTCACGATTTGTGTATATTCTGCTCGTATTCCAGTGCATCTGCGACCTTCGCTTAACTCGCGTCTTGCCAAGGATTGTGTATACATTGTGACAACTGTATGGAACAATTTACCGGGTAACATAATAGACGTGGGATAGCTGGTTTGTTTTATGCGTAGTTTAGACATGTGTATACATAAATTTGGGTGGAAATAACTAGGAACTGCTTCATATGGGCCAGTAGGCCTTCTGCAGTTCCCTTTATTGTTTCTTATGGGCTGTTTTGTATCTTTCTTGCTCATTTGTGTCAACAACGAATGTGTACTGTATATAAATTGCTCTGGGCCTTGAGTAATGGAGTGTCTGTGGGGCTTAGTTACGTAATACAAGTAATACAATCCTCTCTTTCCCCCACTACCAGAATTAGAGATTTTATTCACCAAATTATTATTATTCACATTTAACCAAATCGTTACAATTCTAGCGAGATTGAACAGGTAAATCAACCAATTTTAGAAATAAACGATAAAACATTTAGTATATATTTTGGGTGTGTTACATATATTGGCAAAACACTGTAGTAGTAATAATAACCACAGTAATAACAATGACTTTCCCTCGCTGTGAACTGCAGACTTTGTGTACAGCGAGAGTACCACTAGACCTCTGACTGCGTGTGGCCAAACACTAGTGTGTATCCCCAGAACATACTTGATCAGTGTGGTATTTTGTCAACGCAACACCGTGAGCCTTGCGTCACGCTGGTCTAAAGACTAAACACCACAACCCATTAATTACCTTGCAGCGCTGTTGGACAAGTTAACGGTACCGAACCCCGACCAACACCAAGGTATAGAACAAAGAGCTACGCCGCTCAGAGAAGGGTGCCCGCAGACACTATGTCAACATGCCCCTCCCCACCCCCTCCCCCTCGCCTTACATGCATACAACCCATACATGCATACAACGCATACATGCATGCAACGCATACATGTATACAACGCATACAGCTCAGTCAATGTAGGAGGTACCACAACTACCTCTCTTCAAGGTTCGCCCTGGTTACATGTATAATGACTTTTTATTAAGGCAGTAGACAGTGAAATATTTAACCGGAAAATCGCGTGGTTGTCATACTGGGTCTTGTGTGAACCTTGGCCGCACGACGGAGGTATTACGTTACAGGACATGTCAATGCATCCTTAGTGTGAGGGGAAGATGAGCTAGTCTTGTCCTAACCGTTCAGCAGCCAACATTACTGCAGCAGTTTTAATAATTCGTAGTGAGGGGAGCGAGAAAGGGGACGTGAGAGAGAGCAGAGCATTCAATATATTGACATATACAAGGAACACACAAGAGGCAGCCACCTTGGTACAGCTGCTTGTGGTGTCCAAGATGTGTGAGGAAAATAGAACTGTCAACACTAGGCTCTGGGTATTGGCAACCAAGGTGCAGCTATACACGTCTTTGATGCTACCATCTCTAGCACTCCTGCCGCTGCACCTATCGCCACTCATGCAACTCTTATGCATGTTACAGTCACGCCTCGGCATTTACCTACTAAATACACACATCAAATCAATTTGGGGTTTAAGCATCCGACTTGTATAAGTGACTAAGCTGTCTACTATCACTCATTGTTTACTTACCTGTGTTTAGGTAGTAATTGTTGCTGTACATAGCTCTAAGACTTGGGGAAAATCGTAATCAGATCGCCGGTAATCCGTCGTGGGCCGAGCTCTTTAGAGCCAACAGTACACACGAGCTACTCACAAGTAAAGTGTTCACACAGTTCTAGGACACTCAGAGGTGACCTGTCAGTGAGACGCGTCACAAAACCGGAGGGTGAAAGTGTACACCACTATATCTCAAACTGTTGACAGTCTTGCGAACTTCTCGTAGTAGTTTGAAGTGTCAAAGCCTGAAGCACACCTGAGGCAGGTGAGGCCGGACAGTGACAGGAAGGGTGACGGGAGGGCGTCGTGTGGGCGGGTGTCGAGACCTGATGCACCTGCGTGTCAAAACTGCAGCCTTATTATAGAGGGCGTGTGGGCGAGGTGCTGGCACTGCCCTGTCCAGGGCCTGCTGACGAGGTGAGAGGGATGTTGGTACTCTCCTGACCAGGGTTTGTGGGCGAGGAGAGAGGTGGTGCTGGCACTCTCCTGACGGGGCCACCGCTGCAGGTCCACTGCTGCTCCCACAGCCCGGCACCACTGCCTCCCTATACCACTATTTCCGGCGTCAACCCCGTGCCTGCCCTCCGCCCTGGCACACCACCAATCCCGCGCGGGCGCCAAGCGCCAGCTCCTGCTGCCTTGGCTGCCTACCACCCGCCCGCTGCCTCACAAACTGCCATAGCTTGCCACACGCTGCCACAACCCTCTCCACTGCCAATACTAACAGATACACAACCATAATACTAATAATACAACAAATGGCTTAATAGCTTTATCTATTGGCTGAAGCAGGAAGGGCGTGCAGCGTGAGTACGAGTGTGTGGCAATGATGGAGGCTGAGGTTGCCAGGGATGAGGGAGGCGTCCTGCTGCCCTCACAACTGGAGGTCCACGTGGTCTCTGACGTTTGTCAAGGGGCAGGTGCCGGCGTCCCCCCCCCCCCCATCCTACGTCACCCGAGCGCCACACTCGCCTCCCCTCTCCCCTCCTTCCTTCCCACACCATGTTCCTGCGTCATCCCCCATGTCACCAAGTCTATTATGCCCGTTTCCCGTCAAGCTGCCACGCCTCCACATCTTCCTCAATCCTGCAGCTGGCCAGTAGCAGGATATGTTGACGTAGAGGTAAGAGGAAGCGTTCGAGAGGAGAGCGTGTTAGGCAGGACGAAAATGCCGAAGGAGGTCGACTAGAAGTGGATATAGCAGCAGCGTTTTGAATCAGGTCCCTGGAACAAGCGCCTGGCCTTTGTTAATTTAATTAAGGGGTATACTGTATTTCAAGCTCAGTATGTGACCAGATTCCATATTGTGGTCAATTTGTGGTCAGTAACTGCTGCAGGAATTTGTTATGTTACCTACCATAGATCTGACACCAGTAGCCTCTGTATATTAGATGTATATTACCAAGTCTACCTCTCCTTGTCTCAGTACTCCCTTAAATCAACCTGTAGTTTACCTGTGATTGGTTTCGACAGTTCTTTACTTCCTAGGCCCGGCCTAGTACCAGGAGTGTCTTGTGATGATCTAGTGGGCTGTTGCTTGGAGCAGCCCGCAGGCGCCATATCCATTACAGCCTATTTGACTAGGCACTTTATGCAGGGACTTCTCACATTGTCCATAGTATTTGATGGGAGGATATTGAATAGACATGAACCTCTCATCCAATTGAGCTTCAGCTCTTTGGTCCCGCCTCTCAACGGATATTCAACTGGTGCACAGGGTTCTGAGCCTAGTGGGCTCTTTGATGTTAAGTGTTCTCCAGTTGCGGCCATCTGGGCAAACCGTCTATTTTGCATTTCCTAACATAACTTTTGCTCCAATATGTTATTATTTTTTGTGTATATTTGAGACCTGGTCGTCCACTATTGTCCATGTGTATATGGAAGTATATGCCAGTATGTTCATAATAAAACACAGAATTGATTAGAGTACCATTACGCTGCTCTAGATTCACATGTGGTAACTGGCAACAACTGTATGAACAACTCCCGGTTCTGAGGACAACACCTGCTGGGACTGACACCAAGTGCCGACCCTGACAACACCTGCCGACCATGAAGTCCTCAGCGAGCCCAACCCCGCAGCTGGAGCGCTCACTGGGTCAGTGGAGCGCGCGAGGAAGGTCTCGCCTACACCGGGAAGGTGAGGCTGGGCTGGCTGGCATCCTTTATGTGTCACGCACCCGGTGCCTTGAACACTTCATCC
>WNGS01135237.1:18572480-18582942 GCA_020271785.1 Procambarus virginalis
AAGGAATAGAGGCGCCATAAGCACAACCAGTGTATCAGAGGTCCACGGTTGTTCAATATCCTCCCGGCAAGTATAAAAAATATTGCCAGAACCAAAGTGGACTTCAAGAAAAATTTGACAGTACAGTATCCTACAAGAAGCACCGGACCAACCGGACTGTAGTGGATATGTGGGGGCCTGTGGGTCAACCCAAGCAACAGTCTGTTGGACCAAATTCTCAAGTCCAGCCCGGGGTTGGTGGAGTAGAAGGACTCCCAGAACCCTCTCCGAGTGAAAAACCCTAATAGTCTACAACATTACTGTACACCGCCTGCCAACAATGTTGATTTGTTGATCAACGCCACGTTGATTTTCATGTTATTCGGTCAATATGATTACAAACACGCCTCTATATGATTTGGGGAGTAGAAGAACTCCCAGAACTCCATCAAGCAGGTATCTACGATGCCCATCTGATGAACGCCAGACCATTCTCGGACAATGAGAATGTTTGAGGGTAATTTAGTCACAGTAATGTCACGTGCCGATTATTTAATTTTATTAAAATCTGTGAATTATTTTAGTTTCAGTATTTTGTTAGAAAGCATTATACGTATAACAAAATGCAGCAGAGCGAGGACAAGAGATTACTCCCAGGAACTGATAAGTAGCACTTCGGCCCTAGGTAGATTCATGTCCCTGACCGATGTGAAAATAACTTTTGTCCGAATCCCTTTGTGTGTATTTTAACCTCAATAAACTTATTTCAATTTCAATTCTCGACACTACCCCCAGCTGTTCCACGTGGGGGTCACGTGACACTCCCTGTGTGGCCATACCATCGCCAGTCATAAGCCCTTAAATTTGTAATTAAAAAAAAAAAAAAAAAAACACTGGCTGGCTATTCTGACATGATAACTCCTAGATCCTTCACATTGCGTTCTATGGTGTGATTTGATTCCGTTTTATATATGGTTTCCGTTTTTTAAATTTTTTTCCATAGCGCAGGAGCTGGAACTTGTCAATGATTATTAATATGAACATTTAGAACTGAGTCTTGTTAAACACTGTGTGAAGCAAATCTATAATTTCTGGAGTAGCCAGGAAAGTGAATATTTGATAGTTTGGTGGACTCTGTAGTTTTGCAAATGTTGACGTGGCACTGCCTTCGTGCCAGTGTGGCACGGATGCAGTGCCACATTGAGTGTTAGTAGACACAACTAGACTTTGCAATGAAAGGTGTTAAAACACTATATTATTACAACAGACCCATCCCAGCCCTCTTCCCTCACTCAGGCTGTGTTGTCCAAAACATCACCAGAGTTCTGGCCAACCATCACTCACCTCCCACTAAACATTCCTCCAGCCTGGCTGTTAATTTAAACATTTGTTTGCTATAATTCAAGAAAGATATATGCGAGAAACAATACACGTTGTTTCTCACGCTTCAGATATCTTGAAGATACAAAACTAAATTCGTTATTGAAATTGATGTTGTAGAGAATATGACATTCACAAAGCAGGACAACAATGCTGATGAGAAAGTATTGAAGCTGTATGGTGGTATCGAACATGCGTCCCTGAACTCTTCAGATTTAATATTTTTCACCCATTGGAAGAGCAAGCCACAATGACTGTTGGAGGAGGCCGCCGCCGCCACTACGGCTGTTGGAGGAGGCCACCGCCGCCGCCACTACGGCTGTTGGAGGAGGCCGCCGCCGCCGCCACTACGGCTGTTGGAGGCCGCCGCCGCCGCCACTACGCAGAAGACAGGTACTTGGCAACATGTAGTATCGCCCAGAGATCAGCTGAAGATATATGGGGTCGTACAGCCCCGGCTCCCACCGCATGACACAATGTGCGGCAGAGATCTTGGCCCCGGCTCTCACATCACAACATATGACACATACTGTACTACTTGGGCTACCCTGCGGTGCCCGGGTCTTTATTCTTCGCTCACTCTGTCTCTCCCTCCTTCCTGTTTGTCTGAAGTTGGAGTACAGACGTTTGGGGGTAACCTCACTTCTAACTTTGCATCGTGATTCTTGTGGGGAACGTGCCCAAAATAGGTCGGGTCGAGGTCGCCAGAATTAAGGAGGGAGCAGCGCGCCGAGGTCACATACAAACCCTTACGAAGGATTTTGGGCACTGGGAGCTTACGAAAGATTTAGGACACTAGGAGCCCCCCAAAAATAATCCTGCTATCAGGATAAACATCCTGATAGCTGTTAGCGCTATTAGTGACGCTGAAGACAAATTAGAAATATGCATGCTATTAACTGTACTGTATATGCAAGTATATACACTATTAATTTTATATTTATGTACAGTACATTGATATTGGCTATATATGTGCAAAATACTCAAGAGATACATCTTCACAAGCTGTTTATCAATTAACATAGTCTAAGACTGGACAGAGACGGACAGCCACCACGAGACACAAAGATATTGACAGAGGAGAGAGAGAGTGAGAGTCAGGGAGTGAAGGGGTGAGAGTGAAAGATTGAGAGGTGACAGATAGAAAACGGGAGACAGGCAAAGACGTACGAACCTGTCCTCTCGAATAATACATTGAATTTTGACATCAAGCTCTCCAAAGGACAAGACAGGATGCACTATGAATCACAGCGGCTCACAAACATTCACCAAATATTTCGATATGTGGGTCGGTCGGCTTCCTTATGTTACGTTCGGGCGTTTTAGTACACCGTTTTCTGTCCGTTGTGACAACTCAAAAGAACGGCCTACACGCACGCACGCACGCACACACACATACATACATACATACATACATACATACACACGCACGCACGCACACACACATACACACACACACACTACCAGGGGCCTGGTAGCCTGGTGGATAGCGCGCAGGACTCGTATGTGGCGCGGGTTCGATTCACGCACCAGGCAGAAACAAATGGGCAAAGTTTCTTTCACCCTGAATGCCCCTGTTACCTAGCAGTAAATAGATACCTGGGAGTTAGTCAGCTGTCACGGGCTGCTTCCTGGTGTGTGTGTGTGGTGTGGAAAAAAAATAGTTAGAAAACAGTTGATTGACAGTTGAGAGGCGGGCCGAAAGAGCAAAGCTCAACCCCCGCAAACACAACTAGGTGAATACACACCGTGTGGTGTGTGGGCGTTGTCATTGTGGGCGATGAACTACGAGGAGAGACTACGGGAATTAAACCTCACGTCACTGGGAGACAAAGAGTTAGAGGAGACATGATCACCACATACAAGATTCTCAGAGGAATTGATAGGGTAGATAAAGACAGGCTATTTACCACAAGGGGCACACGCACTAGGGGACACAGGTGGAAATTAAGTGCCCAAATGAGCCATAGAGACGTTAGAATTTTTCAGTGTCAGAGTAGTAGACAAATGGAATGCATTAGGAAGTAATGTGGTGGAGGCTGACTCCATACACAGCTTCAAGTGTAGATATGATAGAGCCCAGTAGGCTCAGGAACCTGTATATTAGTTGATTGACAGTAGAGAGGCGGGACCAAAGAGCCAGAGCCCAACCCTCACAAGTACAATTAGGCAATTAGGTGAGTACACACACTATCTGGTAACAAAGTGGACAGCGCGCAGGGCTCGTAATTATGTGGCCCGGTTAGATTCCCGGACCAGGCAGAAGCAAATGGGCAAAGTTTCTTTCCCCTTGATGCCCGTTACCTAGCAGTAAATAGGTACCTGGGAGTTAGACAGCTGTTACGGAGCTGGTTCCTGGGTGTGTGCGTGTGGGAGAAAGAAATTAGTCACTAGTAGTAGTAACACTTGATTGACAGTTGAGAGGCGAGCCGAAAGAGCAGAGGTCAACCGCAAGCACAACAAGGTGAATACAACTAGGTGAAAACACACACACACAAAATGGCTTACGGAACTGATAAACAAGAGCAACGAAGAGAGGTTAGAAGGGTTAAATATGCCAAAGCTATAAGATACAAGCGCAAGCATAACTAGGTGGGTACACATACAAGGCATCCACAAATATCCCCCATTATAAGGCTCAGTAAATATACCATCATAGGAGCTTAAAAGGCTTGCTGTAATTTATAGCACAACTCTAGGCATTTGTTTTTTCTACATTTCGCAGACAACGAGCATATGTTTATGTTGCAGATACCTGGGATAACTTGTGTGTAATCATTAATTAAGATATCAAAAATGTGTGTGTGTGTGTGTGTGTGCTTACCTAGTTGTGCTTGCGGGGGTTGAGCTATGGCTTTTTGGTCCCGGCTCTCAACGGTCAATCAACTAATGTACAGGTTCCTGAGCCTACTGGGCTCTATCATATCTACACTTGAAGCTGTGTATGGCGTCAGCCTCCACCACATCACTTCCTAATGCATTCCATTAGAAGTGTGTGTGTGTACTCACCTAATTGTGCTTGCGGGGTTGAGCTTTGGCTCTTTGGTCCCCGCCTCTCAACTGTGTGTGTGTGTGTGTGTGTGTGTGGTGTGTGTGTGTGTGTGTGTATGTGTGTATGTGTGTGTGTGTGTGTGTGTGTGTGTGTGTGTGTGTGTGTGTGTGTGTGTGTGTGTGTGTGTGTGTGTGTGTGTGTGTTGTGTGTGGGTGTGTAAAACAAGAAGAGGCAAAGACTGAGAACACAAAGAGACACCAGGGGTACACGTAGGAACTATAAGGTGTCTCACTGAGGGACACCCTTTGTAATAAACAAGAGACCATTGTACGCTTGCCACCACCATCACCACCACCGCCGCCGCCACCACCACCACCACCACCACCGCCACCACCACCACCACCACCACCACCACCACCACCTCCGAGCACTCCTTCCCTATACTACCATATCCTTCCACGCCTAAGCCTATACCATCTCTACAGAGACTCTCAATACCCGCGGCTGAAACAAATAAAAGAAAGTGTTGATATTTTCATGCTTTACTTCTTCACTTACTCCTTATTTTGCTTTATCGTGACACTCTTTGTCACGACATAAGGGTCAAGGACGGACCCAAACGTGTGTGGGGAGGGGGGGGGGATTATCATGGCTTCACGCCTTCTCCTACACCCTAACACATCTAGCTTATCTGAACCCAATACTCAAAACACCAACATACATGCCGCCTAAAGACTGCATTCCTTACCCAATAAACCATTATAATCTTCCCTTCCACATCATTAACCACCTCTCCTATCTCTGCCCCCCTCCCACTTTCCTCCATCCTACAGGTTTGTTTTGTAGCTTCCTTTATGCCAGCCCCATCCTACACCTCCACGCCAGCAACACCACCTTCAAAATATAAATTACTTCCCCACCTTCCACAAGGTCACTGGTGTAGCAGCCAGGGAGGGCAGGCAACAGGTGCAGACAGGGAGGGCAGGCAACAGGTGCAGACAGGGAGGGCAGGCAACAGGTGCAGACAGGGAGGGCAGGCAACAGGTGCACAGGGAGGGCAGGCAACAGGTGCAGACAGGGAGGGCAGGCAACAGGTGCAGACAGGGAGGGCAGGCAACAGGTGCAGACAGGGAGGGCAAGCAACAGGTGCAGACAGGGAGGGCAAGCAACAGGTGCAGACAGGGAGAGCAGGCAACAGGTACAGCCAAGGAGGGCAGGGTGGGCAGGCAACAGGTGCAGCCAGGGATGGGGGGGGGCAGGATACGACAGAGCAAGGTACGGGTCATGAATAACACCCCCCCCCCAGGGGCCATTTCACCACCATCTCACTACACGTGAACCATTCAAAAGACAACTCCAGATAAACAACGTTAACCCGTCCACGGCAACAGCAATTCTGAAGGTAACTTAGCATTATTATTATGTTTATTTAAATATGATAATAAGCTATGCTGATTGTTGACCAATCCACACACTAAAAAAATGAAGGGACGACGACGTTTCGGTCCGTCCTGGACCATTCTCAAGTCGATTGTGAGAATGTCTCAAGTCGAGACAATCGACATGAGAATGGTCCAGGACGGACCGAAACGTCGCCGTCCCTTCATTTTCTAGTGTGTGGTCTGGTCAACATACTTCAGCCACGTTATTGTGACTCATCGCCTGCATTAGGCTATGCTGAGTAAATATCAGTAGGCATATACTGTGTAAGAAAAAGCTGTTGGACGGTCCGCCGTTCCCACCAAGCAACAAAGCATATGTACCTAGACCTACCGAGGCTGATGATTCAATAAGGTCAGAATATGTATCAAAACTGAGTGGCATAAATACTAAAAAGCACTCCAGTTTCAACGCTGCTTTCAAACCGAGGTGAATAAACTGTGAAGACAGATAGATCGGCGAGCCCGGCCTAGTGTGGTTCAGGTAATATGTTGGTAATAAGGTAATATGACATAGATGGTGGAGACTGTAAGAAAGCAGTTTAACTTATGCGAGCGCATGCTAATGAAGCTGGGTGCTGGGAACAGAAGGCCGGACACAAGGAACCAAATGAGAAAAATGGTCATGGCCTCTTGGCCCTCGTGCTTGCGGTCATGGCCTCTTACCCCTCCTGGCAGCCGACATAGCCTAACCTAGCCCCTCCCCACTCCTACCTGACCAACGTCAAGAGCTCGCCCACACTCTAAATCGTATCCCTCGCTCAAGCCCTGGTCGCTGTTATTGCCCCGTCTCCAATTCCCTTCCTGAAGGTTGCTATGGTGTCTCTCCACTCTAAACCAGTTTACCCTACCAGCCCTGGTATGTTCCCACCCCTCCTACCAGTCCCGTTCCCACAACCATACCAAGGCGTTGCTATTGACAACAACTTCCCCCCTCTCTCTCTCTCTCTCTCTCTCACCAGGCCGCTGTCATAGTCCGTTCCCACCACTACCAAGTACCAAGGCGTTGTTGTGTTCACACTCCCTCTCCCTACAAGGCTACCGCCCATAATTCCTACTAGGCCGCAGTCAAGGCTGCAGCCCGACTCCGTCTCCATGGCCAACCTGGTCTTCTCTCTCCACCAGACGTGGCTACTAGCCGTAATGAATAACAAGCTCCAGGAGGTTAAGCACACCAACCCTCTTATATTCAAGACACCATAATGTAATTTCAGCAATACCCTTCCCTTCCACCAACTCTCTCTCTCTCTCTCTCACCACATACACACTAGCACGAGGGTACGGTAGAAGCTAGACACACGGATGAGTCAAAGGGATGCTAGAAATACTTCTTGATCGTAAAGAAACAAAACAAAAGTATGAAAATAGAATGAGACTGGTCATAGCTGGAATCTAATAATAGATTTTGAGGCCCATCTCAGTCACTATTATCTGAATCCTCAGAACACTGGTGGTTATTTGTTACTAATGATGCGGGTTGCAAGTGGGACACACCGATGCAGTATTGTGTGAGTGAGTTATCAGGGGAAAGCGCCAAGCCATTTACGACTATATAGCACTGGGAAGGGTAGAATGGCACAGTTGCTGGAAGAAGGAGAATGTCGTGCCGTCTTCACGAAAGGCGATAGGGAGGAGGCACTTAACTATAGACCTGTATCAATGACTAATCATCCCCTGTAAAATACTGGAAGAATAATTAGGCGTACGACCTGGTTTGCACACCTGGATAACGTTAGGTTTGTGAACAAACTCAACATGGTTCTGGACCGGGAAATCGTGCCTAACAAACCTTCTGGACATTTCTATGATCAATTCGCGTATAAGACCGGAACAGATATGGTTGGCAGAAGATGAATATTTCCTGTACTGACCCAAAAAGCCTTGATGTCAGTACCCGCACATTAGACTGCTGTCAAACTTGAAGGCAGGCGGGGTATGGGAAAAGGTCCTAGCATGTAGTATAAGGTAACTCCTAACAGGAAGGAGCCAGAGTGTTATGGTAAGGGGCGAGAATTCGGATTGGCGAACAGTAACAGTAGAGTACCTCAGGGATCGGTACTGGGACCCATTCTATTTTCTTGTATAATTTTAATCGGCATATGTTTACGGGTGTAGATTCTTACATGTCGATGTTTGCGGATGACGCAAAGTTGAGGAAAAGAAGTTGGACAGATTGAGGATTGCAGATCCTCCAAGAAGGACTGAACAGGTTGCAGAGACTGGGCAGAGAAATGGCTACTGGGATTCAACACGTGCAAATCTAAAGTTATGGAAATGGACTAGGTAACAGGAGACCAAGTGTCAGTACACAATGAAGGGGAACAGCCTACCTGTTACGACGCCGGCGAAAAGAGACCTGGGTGTGGACGTAACACCTATCCTATCTCCTTAGCAACTATATATAGGATAACTACAGCAGCGTTCTCTACACTTGCAAAAGTTAAAACATCATTAAGAAACCGGTAGGAGGTAAGGAGGCTTTTATGGCGCTTTAGACTGCCTACGTGTGGCCAGTTTAAGAGTATGCCGCCTCATCAGTGAGTCCCCATCTGAAGAAGCATATAATGAAACTGGAAAGGTTCAGAGCTTTGCAACCGAGACTCGTCCCAGAGGCTACGAGGGGGGATGGTGTCTGATAGCGCATGGGGAACTGTTCCTACGTCACTAAGAAATAATAAGGGAGAGAGGACATGATAGAACTTATAAAATACTCAGAGGGATTGACAGAGTGGAATAGACGAAATTTCACACGGAATAGTAACAAAAAGAGGGGAAATGGATGGAAGTTACGAAATTCAGATGAGTCATAAAGATGTGGGAAAGTTTTCTTTTAGCGTGATAATAGTGGAAAAATGTAATACGATATCGAAGCGAGACACCTGTGGATTATTTGGATAGGGGTGGGGGGGGGAGGATACGGGGGACGAACAGGAAACCGATAAATAGATCGAGCCTGATGAAAGGAGGACCTCCTACAGACAGAGCAGGATACTGCCCTCTAGGATAATACTCCCTACGACCTATGTTCTAACAGCGTCGAAAATTTCTTATAGGGATGAAAACAACAAATTATGGCATAGAGGGACCTTCAAAGATCCCCAGAGCATGGAGCCACTTCCCTTCCCCCCAGTGATTGCTTGGAAGTTTTTTTTTTTTATTAACAAGACATTGGCGATGGCATGTTTCCTGCCCACCTTAGGACACTTCGGAGAACTGTGATTTGTGCTGATTGGACACTAAACCCATTCTAACCTACCTTAACCCCAACCCCAACCTCCACTAACCTAACCTAACCCAAACCTAACCTAACCTACCTCAAACCGAGATGATCCTTTCAATGAAACCCAAGTATTACACAGTTTTATCCTTGTGTCATATTCTGTATGCCAGCAGGGGTTCGAATCCTGGTCGGGTCAAGAGTTCTTAGTGTATATATATTATAATAATCAGTAAATAACAAATTAAATAAATAATTATTAATAAATAGTTTATTCAGGATAAAGTTGACACGCTACAAGATGAGTTTACAAACAGAATGTGGATTTCTAGATAGAGCTAGTACATGCTAAAGCACTAATACGCACAGCATATTATACAGTATGATAAGAGAAAAATATACATCTTCAATTTATTAAAACCAGACGTTTCAGAGTACCAAACTCCCTCATCAGTGCTTAAAAGAGCGCTTTCAGCTCTCTTGTTGCCTCACCCATTGTTGGGATTTCATAAATTCCTATATGCCTTGGGAAATTAGCTTTAAATGATCACAGCCCGTTGTGGTTTCACACCATCCGTAGTCTTTATTGTTTTTATTTTAGTTATATATACAAGAGTTCATTACATTCTGTAAAGGCACACGCACGCATAAGCGTTTCCGACAACTCCGTAATCCTAATTTACCCCTGGAATACGTCCCGTCAAATTGTTTAACAACCAGGTACCCATTCACTACTGGGTTGAACAGAGGCTAGCAGTAAGGAATGGCGCCGGGTCAATCCTTCCGGCCAGATATACTGACCATTCCCTCTACTGGTAGGTAAATGTATCCGGGCTTCCCTAATCACACCTGTCAACCTGCAGGGCTGCACCATCCGAGTCCACTGGTTAAACCTTGCTACATTCACAAATGTAAAGCTTCATCCTCGGGTGGAAGAAACCAAGTTCATGTCCTGTGGTGCGGATGTTAAACATCGTCCAGCGCTTCGGCCTGGGTCGTATGCAGGCTGATTCTACTCTACAGTACTGACTCAGGGGAGCCGGGAGCCGGCCGAGCGGACAGCACGCTGGATTGGTGATCCTGTGGTCCTGGGTTCGATCCCAGGCGCCGACGAGAAACAATGGGCAGAGTTTCCTTCACCCTATGCCCCTGTTACCTAGCAGTAAAATAGGTACCTGGGTTAGCAGCTGTCACGGGCTGCTTCCTGGGGGTGGAGGCCTGGTCGAGGACCGGGCCGCGGGGACACTATCAAAAAAAAAAAGCCCCGAAATCATCTAAGATAACCTCAAGATAACCCTGTTCATGGAAGACAGAAGAAAATGCCCGAAACGCTATGCGTAATAGGCTTTAAGTATTGTATGTACTAGCTCTATCTTTAAATTTCACATTATGTGTATCTCATCTTCAATGTATGTACCTTTACCTGAATAACATTAATTTAATCTAATCTAAAAC
>WNGS01135237.1:18582967-18625885 GCA_020271785.1 Procambarus virginalis
ATCAGGATAAGGATTTGGGTGGGATGGGGGGGGGGAGAATGGTGCCCAACCACTGGACAGTTGGGGATTGAACGCCGTCAGCATGAAGCGAGACCGTCGCTCTACCGTTCAGCCCAAGTGGTTGGGCGCAGTATTGTGTGAATGAGTGGTCGTAAGCTACGGACAGGTTGCGTGAGAGGTTTTGAGACAACTGGACAAGTTCCTGCTTGAAGTGTTAGATCAAACAAGTTGCAATGAGTGTATTCTACGGGGCACTTCAACGACAGCCTTTTAGATCAAGTCGGGAGAAGACAAGCCTGGTCTGGGGCCAACTACAGGCAAAGTACACACTATAAGTAAAAGATGAGTATAGTGGTTGAGAGGTGAAGTAATGAGGGTGTTGTGAGAAAGAGGGGTCGAAACGTGGAGTGGGGCTGGTAGGAGGGCCGAAATAGGGAGAGATACAGAAATTGATGATCAAACCACACATCACAAAATGAAGAAACGACAACGTTTCGGTCCGTCCTGGACCATTATGAAGTGTGTGTGTGTCCAGGACGGACCGAAACGTCATTTCTAAATTTTCTGATGTCTGATTCGGTCATCATATTTTCAGCCACGTTATTGTGACTCGTCGTCTGCATATAGAAATAAACTGAATGGCAGAGAGGAACCGAGAGGCATTAAGAGTAAGAATAAGAGAGGGCACTCATCTAATTGTGCTTGAGGGGATTTAGCTTCGTTTTTTTTTATATTCCGCCTCTCAACTCGCATTCAACCGGTGTACAGATTCTCTATGTGTGTGGCAGTCAGTATTACTGACAGTCCCTATCACTATGTATTACTATGTGGGGGGGGTGCCTTTCTCCGCCCCGTGTTAGTGTATTTACAGACGTGCGTATGCGAGCAATATCATCGTTAATATTACCCCGCACTTTTGTTTTCCAACGAGTATTATTTCCAGCAAGTATTATTCTTCACTGTTACATCACGCACACTTTCTTCAGTCTGCGAGCAATCTAGTCTAACACAGCTTGAACGCCACTATACAAGAGTTTATTTCACTGGTCTTAATGACCCACAGAAATAACAGATCTCGAGGTGCGAACTAATAATATTATACAACAAATTTCATATTGTTCTGATAAAGCAGGACATGACTTGGGTGTGTTACACAAGAGGGTCTTCACTGACACCATACGCACCGTATACCAATGAGGGAGAGGCTGGAGGCGATTATCGTTTGTTGCTCTTGGCACTGTTTTTTGACGCGCAAACAGCTTATCTTAACAAGTTACAGACAGGGAGGAGAACGGGAGACATCATCCCGTCACCAACCCTCAGCGGGTGCAGTCGCACCGCCACAGAACTCCAGTATCACTCTTACTGGTAATGCCAAAAGGGCCACCACTAGCGGCTATTCAATGCCCTGTCACCTTTTGGTGCTTAATCTTCCATCAATCAGGAAGGAGAGGCACGTAGACGGCCCGGGTCCTGTAGACGAAAGCTAAACTAACTGAACTGAATATCCTGAAGAGACGGCATCAGCGGGAACCAAAGAATGCACAAGAAACAGTGGTAGTTGTTGTTTTATAGATTCAGCTACTCGGAAACAATTCCAAGTAGCACGGGCTATGGGAGCCCGTAACTTACCTGGTACAGGACGGGGCAAGTAGCACGGGCTATGGGAGCCCGTAGGGACTTACCGGCACAGGAGCAGTGCTGAATGTGTCACAGCTATGAAGACACAGCTAATCCAGTTATGGTTAATACCATCCCGTCTGTAATGGTAATGATCATAACGGCTCCATGACCACACCAGTGTCTGCCATACTTATAATAATTGTCCCGTTGGTTGGTTACAAGCAACATCGATGTGCGCCGTCAGGGCTGTCTCCCTCAACGTACGTGACTTACCTCACTGCGTTACCTTACCTTCCTTACGTTGTCTTAAGATGATTTCGGGGCTTTAGTGTCCCCGCGGCCCGGTCCTCGACCGGGCCTCCACCCCCAGGAAGCAGCCCGTGACAGCTGCTAACACCCAGGGACCTATTTTACTGCTAGGTAACAGGGGCATAGGGTGAAAGAAACTCTGCCCATTGTTTTCTCCGGCGCCCGGGATCGAACCCGGACCACAGGATCACAATCCAGGTGCTGTCCGCTCGGCCGAACTTGGAGTTTTTTCCGGGGCTTAGCGTCCCCGCGGACCGGTCGTCGACCAGGCCTCCCTCGTTGCTGGACTGGTCAACCAGGCTGTTTGACGCGGCTGCTCGCAGCCTGACGTATGAATCGCAGCCTGGTTGGTGAGATATCCTTTCCCTACCCACAGCACAGCTGCAGGAGCTGTGTATGTACATCCCCCCAGCCATTCTCATAAACAAAAGGCCAAAAGTCCATTTCATGCACCCGCTGTTGTTGTTGTTTTAGATTCAGCTACTGGGAACAAAAAGTTCAAGTAGCACGGGCTATGGTGAGCCGTTGTGAACTTACCTGGCACAGGAGAGGGGCTGTAACTTGCATGCACTCGCCAAATCCGCTGTTTAGAATGAAAAAACGGTTTACACACGACACACAACTGATGACTTCCAAACGCTTCCGGGAACAAGTGCTTCGCTGACGATTTTTGTTGGGACCACAACGCTGTAAATGCTTCACCCATGTACTACAAATACAAATAATCGCCAACAGAACCTAAACATCTAACCGATGCCTAAATATGCACAGTATGCTAATATATAATATAAATTATATTGAGAAAATCCAATATGTATATATGCTGTTTAGCACTGTAAACGTGTGGCCACGTTTGTGGTAGACAAAAACTACACTCCCAGACAGGATCCCATTATCTGTTGGGGAGGCGAGGCCCAGGGATCACAGACAGTGAGTCACAATAACGTGGCTGAAAGATATAATGACCAAAACCACACACTAGAAGATGAAGATACGCCGACGTTTCGGTCCGTCCTGGACCATTATCTAGTCGTATGTGGATCCGACTTGATAATGGATCGTTATCGATCCATTATCACGACTCACAGTAAGCCCGCGGATTGTTTTACTACGAGGCTTGTACATATATAGCCAGAACATACTCTGCCACAGTAAAATTATACTCCGTACAGTACGTCACATTGCTGTCTCAGCAATCCTCTTAGAAGGGGAAATGGTGGATATTGTATGCCTCACTGTTAGTGGATTATCCAGTGCCCAGGGTGTGATGCGGACCTTTATGTTGTCAGGTGCACACTCCTGGTATGACGTCCTTAATATTCCACTTTGGCTCTTGTTGGTATTATCCCTTCATTATACTTCGATACTATACTGCTAGACGCTCCGAGAGAAAATAAAAAGACAGACAAAAACAAAATATTTACTATAACAACACCTCCACCAAATGTTTACATACCGACGCACGCCAAAATATTCGTTGCTCTCTCTCTCTCTCTCTCTCTAAAAGTGTCCACCCTTCAATGTTCAGTCTGGCTGAGTTTAGAAACAATGCATGTACTATTTTTCTTTATGCGCTATCCATTAATCGATAATAACACACGGCTCTCCGCTGGTTGCATGGACCTACAGGATAAAGTATGAATAGGGCCTTAGTTTACTGCTCTGCGGTAGCCTCACGTCCCATTCTTCGAGTCTTCCCTGTAGTTAAAGCGCACTTCTATGTCTCACCTCGCCCCTGTGCCAGGTAAGTCCACTACGGGCTCACTATAGCCCATGCTACTTGCCCCGCTCCTGTGCCAGGTAAGTCCACTACGGGCTCACTATAGCCCATAGCCCATGCTACTTGCACACTTTTGTTCTGCGTAGCTAAATCTAAAACAACAACACCAACTTCTGTCTCTCCCGCCTTAGCGCAAGATGACATCCTCTATTACCGCCGCGTCTATGTACTACTGTTACCTCTCTGAGCCGCCGCAATTCCTCTGACAACAAAGCAATTCCCACTCCAGCTGCGTCCTCACCCAGTCCAGATCCGGGCAGACAACCCCTGCTTGATGATGGTTCTACCCCTCTTCTTCTTTTTGATGGTATGCCATCAGACGACCGCTCTTCTGTCATGGCTATTTAGCCACTACCTGGCCCACGTGACGTCATCCCGTCCAGTCCAACTATTGGTCGACGTCGACGTCGGCGTCACGGGAGTAACTACCTATCGGGTCTCATGGTCGTTCAGCGGGTAATTCTCCTTTTATGGTTGCCGGATGGCTGGCGAGACCCGGGAATCTCATTATCATTATAGATGTGTGAATATATTCCGTTTATATGAATACTATTTAGTTAGTGGTTATGAACTACATTAACTTATACAAATGCTGCGTAGTGACTCATAAGGCTCCTTCACCAGTAGGCTAATTGAAGACGACTGACTGTAGTGCCGTCATGCCGTGCCAAATTTACCTTGCTCGTGACAAGCTGCCTCTCAGTGACGTCACGGTGGCACGACCCCGCCTCCTACTGACGTCACACTGGCGCGACACCGCCTCCAAATGACGTCATAATCGTGCGTAAAGGGAAGGAAATATAACGCGGGAAATGTTGAGGAAGCTGAAGCTTGAGTTAGGAGAGCAGTGCACGTGACGCCGCTGTACTGCTGGCAGTATATAGCCTTGGTCAGCTGCCAGGGTCATAATGAGGCTGAGAGTTGTTGTGGTGGAGGAAGTTGTGGTGCGAAGGCGTGAGCTGTGGAGGAAAAAGATGTAGTGGTTTGAGTTATGATAGTGACTACGTGGGACGTGAGGTTTTGCTCTTTATGCCCTTCATCTTAGCCTTTTTGATACCTGGTGCGTTTTTCTAACTATTAAACAATTATGATATTTAGGCTTTGTTACACATGTCTTATCAGTGCATTCCGCTTGTTAGCTACCTGTACATAGTTTGGTCCATTTATTATGCATACCATACCCATCATGTGGGTAAAGATAGGAGATAGTGAACTTATACATTCTTCTTTTTACTTTGTCTCTGTTGTTGTTTTAGATTCAGCTACGCGGAACAAAAAGTTTCAAGCAGCACAGGCTATGGTGAGCCCGTCGTACTCACCTGGCAGGGGGAATGTGCCGTATATCTGTCTCTCTTTGACAGAAACACTGTCTTTATAAATGTGTTTGTCTTTCAATTTCTGATAGACAGTTAGGTTCCGGCAATTTAGTACATCTCTTTCGTGACGTTCAGAACGGACTGCAAATATGGCAGCAAAAATTGTGTTGGCAATGGCATAATCAGATAAATGCTTATTTCTACTTCAGTTCTGCTCACAAAACCACACAAATTAGCAGATAAATAACCTGCAGGCACTGCTCCAATTTTTTTAGAATATAACATTACCGTTTAACCATGGATAGATACCGTATCCTCGCTCAACAAATGAGTTAAAAACAAAACACTTTCCACCTTGATAAATAATGACCAAGAACTATTTCTCTACTTACTGTAATTGAGTAATTGAGCCATATAAGACAACTTTAACAAATCATTTACATGTCAACCGTTTCAAAGATATCAAATTTCTTACCTCCCAGTTACAGGGGATTTTCCAGCTGTCACCGCCTTGAACGGTTCTACTTGTTGCATTGGATTGTAGTTCGTAAGAACAACTGGTTATCTGCTTGATATTTTACTCACTCACAAGGCCGGTTACACAAGGCTCACAAGGCCGAGATACTTCCTCGTCTTGCTAGTGGTGGACATCAAACACTGTGTGTGTCCTCTTGGCATGACAAATTGGATCTATCTGCATGGAGAGGCTATTCACAACACAGTAACTACACAGATGGTCATCATGCTATGCCAGGACGATTACACTGGGTAGGGTCGTCCACTGTCTGCACGACGGTGACAGTCAAGCAGACAGCGGCTCCTTGTAACCCACCTATCCACAGCCTTGGCCAATTTCTTCGTGCCATTGACCGACATTACTAAAAAGTGGCTCTGCCCGTGCTAACAAGCCCGGATCTTGTGTTCAGTATGCCATCTAATAATAACGAAGAAACTTCGTTATTATTAGATGGCATACTGAACACAAGTTACCCAGGAGCGGACGTCCCAACTCAGTAGAATTATGCAACAGTATGTGTCGACATCCTTGTCAAGTTTGGGGGACACCGACGCTTGTTTTATTGTCTTTTGTATGGCTACCATCTCACAAACTCATCATGATGACACAGACATCAGCCAAATTAGTATGAAACTATGATGAATTTTCTAGAAGTTCAAATTCTATGAAGAACCTGGAAATTGTCACCACTGCATGTGATGTTAAGTGTTTTTGATTTTGGAGCAAATGCAGCAAATGATGAGTATGTTGTGCAATGTCATTAAAAGTATTATTGGATGTGGTAACCAGATGAGCGACAACACGTCAACGGGCTTCCTTTCTCCAAACTGATAAGCCACATTGCCTGCCAATATTATACTTCTTGTGATAATAACAAAATACAGTAGTACAATAAGATCATTTTTTCGAGCTACCTAATGAGGCTGCTTTGAAATGCATGCCAAGGAGTCAAAAATAAAAAAACAATTGCATTGATATCTCTTTTATTTTCTAATATAATAATTCTGCAGACTGTACAGTTGACACACTAATAATGGACTACGTTCATCGCATCACCCTGTTACTTCCTCTCACACCTCTCAATGCTGAGACCCACCTCTCAAAAAGCAAGTAATTAGTTACAATTTATATTTTTCTTTTAATCCTAATTACAGTATATAAAATGTCGTAAAAAAGGGGGAAAATATACTGTATTTGCATAAGTTTTGCAGATCCAAGTGAAAGGATGAGAGGAAGTGATAGGTTAATGCATGTAATACTCTGAACATTCTTATATTCATTGAACTATTAACAGTGGTAAGATTATCACTACCTGCACGGAATATTCACAATGGCAGTTGATGTACTAGTATATGGCATGTAGACACCAATGGCACTGGGTATACAAAATAAGACCTTTTATTGTAGGCATGTCTATCCTTCACAGAAAGAATTACAACAACTGAATTTATACATTTAAGTTTTGGCAAACCTTTACTAAGCCTCATACAACATATATATATACACACACCTCTAAGGCCATTAACTGCATTCCGAGTTGATTAGTACTTTGTATAAAAATATCAAAAATTTTCATCATTATGTTCTCATTTCCATGCATCAATTGCTTGCTAAAGAGACAATATGTACTGTAGGTATCTCCCCTGCCGATGTAGGTGGGCCTTTACCAAGCTAAAAAATATATCCATGCGATACTATCAAACACTCACACCAGCAATTCATCTAATGGTGATTTTACCTACCTGGACACCAAAGACAGTCTATAAACAGCTAAACTGATGGATCAAGAAATGTGATTATATATACAATGTACTGTAAAAATATTACAATATGAAATTAAACAAATCTTCACCAACATGCTGTTATAGTCACTGGGCCCTCCTCAACTACCCAGTCTAATAGGGAAAATTAGCACCATAAGTAATAGCATGAACAGGGTCCAGTGGCTTAAAACTGAGCTCCAAACTGCCAATGATAAGAGTGAAAAAGTATGTTATACATGACAGAATTTAGCAGAATTTTAATTGCTGGTTCATTTGATGAGCAAAGTCAACATTTTGGACTCCAGGTATATGAAAAATCTCCCACACTATCGCATGCACAAACATTACAACAGCTTGAACATCATATATAATGTTCTCAACATAAAACATCTATAATTCTTACATGATATTATATTCTGGGATACTACTTAAATATAATTTGAAAATGTTCCAAAATATAACATCTAAATCTAAAGTCAATTAGATCCAGATTAAAAACAAATGAGTAAACAGCTGCATGATTATAATGCACATCAATGCAACTATGATATGACATAATATAAATTCTGTGAAATGGTAAACACTAACTCAACAACTACTTCTAGTAACCACTTGAAAAACTCAAAACTTATACAATCGGCTACTTCATATACATGACTACAACCGGATAGATATGTTTTAAATTATTTAAAATCATTATAAAAGATGACAATTTTAAGTGACAGCAAATACAAGCAGAGTATCATTTTTGATATTTCTCAGATGTACTCATTCCTACCTACAAACTGGTACACATATATCAATTTAAAAAATAAGAGGTTAGCAAGATTTAGCATTCACAATTTACTATTATGGCAATAATAACAGAGTAAGTACTTATACATGACCTTAAATATAAAAATTGGTGTGATAAGCAGATCAGTTAAACTCTGCATAGGACAAACTAAGGCACATGTATACACGTTTTCTGGGAGATTTGAGCGATATGTCTTAAAGACAGAGACAGACAAGAAGCAGTGACAAGAGACAAACATGAAAAACACTTAAGGGTTTATGAAAAAAAAAGCTATTATGTGCAGCAGACCCTCCACATTTAAGTGAAAATCACAACTGTCCTAAGCCTCTGCTTCATTATAAGGGAAGACGAACACCAATTTGGAATGTTCTATAACTACACTAATCTTGGTAAATTGTGATAATACAAGGGTTACCTAAAAATAATGGGTGAAGAAAACTAAAAACTCTGTATCATTGCAAGGCAATCCATTGTACTATAGAGGACGTGAATTCACGAGCTACCTCAAATGTATTTGGTTAGTATGTTTGAACTACAAATCACTGCTAGGTTTCAGCAGGTGCTGCAAGATCATGGACTGAGAGCACAGGCTAAGCAGCTCCCTGCAAAAACACAAATTGCTGGAAACTACATTTACTTAAATTTGATCTTGACAACAAATAGGAAACACCTTTTGTGAACCTACAGTTATCTGCTAACATTCATAAAAGCCAAATTAAATATGTTTGTCTTTTGCAACTAAAATTGCATGAGAAGTCACAACCAAAACCAACAAGACATTGTATGTATGTATAAACCAATAAAAATGTTCAACAAAAGAATGAGCAATTAACATTCAGTACATCACAAAACATGAAGGAGAGGATTTGTTCTAATACAACTTTGGTCCATGTGAAAACAGAATTGTTTATATTAAAAAGTAAAGGAGGTATTGGACCAGTCACTAATCATTTTTATTAGTTGCATATTTCAGGGCAACCAAAATTTGTCATTTGTTTTCTCAATTTTAATCATCCTAATCTCTTCTAATCCAACCACAACGTTTATTTCTTTCTTCTAGCAAAAATTTTCATAACAAAAGTAATGATAATTGGTAACATGTTAGAGGCTGAGGTAGGTACGGGTGGAGTCGAGGGAATCCTGGGGGGGTGGAGATGCATTCTGTTTTTCCCACTGACTAAGAGCAGCATCGACCAGCATATAGAGACATTTGAACTTATCTGCATCGTCTTCTGGAGGTGTAGGAGGCGGGGTGACCTGAGCGGGTGTATTAAAGGCATGGTGGGCATAATCTGTTTGTGGGACATAATGTTCTGGTGTTGATGGAGGATACAATGGTGAATCGTTTGGAGTGTAAGCTGGTGAATGAGTGCCTGTGTATATTGGAGAATTTGTTGTTGCTGTCACCTCTGCCACAAAATTTGGAGCAGTTGCAGGGGAAGGTGCTGGAGCTGTGGATGTTGTGGTGTTTGTGGTAAAAGCAGAACTATGGTCAGCCTCAGAACCACACCCACATGGACACACTGCTTCATAATGTGGCTTGGCTGATACCCTCTGCTGCTCAGCAACCCAAGAAGCAACACGAGACTCCATGGAAAAATCATAATCATGATCAGGAAGATCTGCAGATTCCCAGCGTGGACGGGCACGTGCATAATCATTCTGGACTGGACGAGAATATTCTTCTGTATCAACACGGTCTCTTGGAGATACTCCTTTGAGTTTTTTGGCACGCCGAGTTATTGTATATTTTTCTGGGTCATTGCCTTCTCGGCGTATGATCTCTGGCAGGATCCTCCGTCTTGCATTTATGAACCAGTTACAAACCTGAAAGAAAAAAACTTGCATTTATAAACCAGTTACACACCTGAAGAACGATGACCCTAAATTTAGTAATTAGATGGTGAAAGTTAATTCTCAACTTTTAAAAATTTTACACTTCTAACTACTGTACATCTCTTTTCATGGTACTGTATATTGAAATGTTGCATGTTTGAAATCTGACATTCCAGTATTTCCTTTGCATACATAACAAGATATTTCTCTCTCATCTCATTCCAAGGGGTACAGTTTGAGTCGGTTCTAGTAGTTTAAGCGCTTCACTGATTTTATGCATGCAGTAGAGGAAAAAATTGATGCAAATTTTTCAACTTGACATCCTCATCAGCTTTGAAAGATGATGTGAAGACTGAACAAGATTACATATAAAATAGTACATGTTTTGAAAAGTGCCATCATTGGTGTGACACCTCTTATACTGAATGTTCTCATTATCCAACCTATTATTTTTCTGGCTGTTGCTACACTACAACGTTTGCTTTATTGTGCTCTCTAAACATTAGGTCTTCTGATATTATTCCAAGATGTGTTATGAAACAGGAATGTTTTTTGTACCAAACTAATTAGAATTTGTCACCGTTTACTTTAATGTTATATTCTTTATGTTGCACATTGTAAGAACTTCTCGATTTGTAATTTGCAACTTTGCAGCACTCTCCTTGTAGGAAATGTTCCTACTTATTTTGGTGTTGTTAATGCAGGATGACATGAAACTGACTTGCATTCCTGTCTGCCTTCCATATGTATGTGGAAGAGTAATGGTGCGAGAACTGTACTCTGCGGGACCGAGCTTTGTACCCAGCTTTCTGGGTTTTCAAGGTATTTCTCAGATATTGATCATCAATTCAGAAAATTTATTAGTCGTTGCATCTAGAGCTTTGTATACAAGTATAATTCCTAGGTGATTATAGTAGTGATTACTAAGTGATTATAGTAGATTAGGTATCAAAGAAGTTTTCTATTTTGATACCTAATGTATTCACTACAGTACTTCATTTGATGATCTTAATAATTATGTACAGGTGAGTGATTCTTGACCATAGAGACCAACTCCTCCATACATCCTATTTACTCTATCACATCATAATCTGGAATCCAAACCTAACTATCCATGTAACCTCTATTGTGGGATTCTGTGAATACTCTAAATACTGCATTTGTCTCTGTTTTAGACCTGTACGTTGGGAACGATAAATGAGATTGAATTATTTTGTTTACGTAGGTGTGTGTGTGTGTCTTGAATTTGTTCTGGCCATTATTAATTGTTGTTGCATGTCACAGTGGCATTGGTGTTACAGGGTGTAGAGTAACTATGATTCTGTTGTGAATAATTTTCTGCCTGTTCCAATACCATAAATTTTTCCTGCTCTACCTTTTGAATCCTCTTCTAGGATTAAATTTTTGTTCTGCATTTCTGCATAGCCATTATCTTTTTTATTTCATATATACAAAATAATAATTTACTTAAAAATATACATGGCAGTGGTTAACTAGCTTTCGTATAATGCACATTTAAAAAGTTATTAATATGCAAAACGTTTGCTAGGCATCAGTGGATGAACTGATCTGATAGCTGAAGGTGGACTGAGGTCTGGGCTGTATGGTGGCAGCATTCAGTATAAACAGGTACTAGCTAGTTAATATATTTTATATAACATGCATAAGATGCCCAAACCACACACCAGAAGATGAGGAGTCGGTGACGTTTCGGTCTGGTTGATACCTGGTTGATGGGGTTCTGGGAGTTCTTCTACTCCCCAAGCCCGGCCCGAGGCCAGGCTCGACTTGTGAGAGTTTGATCCACCAGGCTGTTGCTTGGAGCGGCCCGCAGAGCCACATACCCACCACAGCCCGGCTGATCCGAGACTTCTCTTAGGAAACAGTCCAGTTTTCTCTTGAAGATGTCCACAGTTGTTCCGGCAATATTTCTTATAGTCGCTGGGAGGACGTTGAACAACCGCGGACCTCTGATGTTTATACAGTGCTCTCTGATTGTGCCTATGGTACCTCTGGTCTTCACTGGTTCAATCTTGCATTTTCTTCCATATCGTTCACTCCAGTACGTTGTTATTTTACTGTGTAGATTTGGGACCTGGCCCTCCAGTATTTTCCACGTGTATATTATTTGGTATCTCTCTCGTCTCCTTTCTAGAGAGTACATTTGGAGAGCTTTGAGACGATCCCAATAATTTAGGTCTGTCCTGGACCATTATCAAGTCAATTGTGATGGGAGCGAGGGAGGCACGGGCTTTAAGTAAGACAACAGTCTTAGTGAGGAGCAGGTAAGAGGAGGCAATTCCTAGAAGAAGGCACAGATCGAAACGTCACCGTCTCCTCATCTTCTAGTGTGTGGTTTGGTCATCATATCGGATAGTTAAGAAAGGACAGAGTATAATACTCTTCTAACATACAAATGCAAACAGTAATAAACATTTATTTTCTTAAGAAAGGACAGAGTATAATACTCTTCTAACCTACAAATGCAAACAGTAATAAACATTTATTTTTCTATTACTAGAGTATAAATGGATACAGCATACAGTAATATTAGGAATAGACACATACTTAGATACATATAATGACAACAGTAAAATCTGCTTCTGGGTATGACTTTGTGAACATGCCAGAAAAACACTACTGTATTGGAAGATTTTTGGTATAATTTTCCACAATTATTTAAAAAAGCAGTAATGCTAGCTAATGTTAAGCTAGCTTACTTACATTTCTATCAACCTAAAAAAAATGATAAAAGGGTCTTACCATATATGGCCACTGTCAAAAATTCTTTTACATTTATCATGTTAAAGTGACCAAAGTTAAAGTAGACCTACTATATGAAAAATATACAACTTAAACTTTGAATAAGTTTCACACAAATAATGATGATGTTGGACAACAGTAAAGTAGACAGTAATACAATGACACCTCTGCTTACGAATGTCCCACTTTACGAATTTTTCGGGTTACGAGCCCAATTTCTTCGTAAAATTTTAATTGGATTATGAGCTTTGCATCAAGTTACGTAGTTTGTTGATAGCCGTATGGGCGTATCATAACATTGGCGACCTTGCACATGATTTCTGGTGTCGCCCACGCTTCAGTTTACCAGTGCCTCTCGCTTAGTGATAATTGCGCTTGAATTACAGTGTTTTCTGTTTTTTGGAGTTTTGAACATAAAAGTAATTATTACTGTATATATCATGCCATGGGTCCCAAGAAAGTCAGTGGTATGGTTCAACCTAAGAAAACACATGAGGATGACCATAGAGGAAACGTAAATCTTTTGTAAACATGAAAATAGTACTGTACACGGGTTGTTGAACTAGCTAGGCAGTACAACAAATCTATGTCAACAATATGCAATGTAATTGCTAAGAAAAAGGACATTATGAGTGCTAAAGTGGCAAAAGGCATATCAACAATCACGAAACAAAGAACACAAACACTTGATGTTGAAAAGTTGTTATTAATTTGGATACACAACAAGGAGTTAGCAGGTGATAGTGTTTGAGAGGTCATCATGTGTGAAAAAGCAAGGCTATTGTATGAAGATCTTATAAAGAAACCCCTGGAACGAGTGATGCAGATACGAGAGAGTTTAAGGCGCGCAGGGGATGGTTTGAGAAATTTACAAAGAGAAGTGGCATTCAATGTGGCGAGTTGATGGAGGAACACAGCGAATAACTGACCATCAAAGAACTCCTAGAATTCACAAGGAGCAGCAACAAGAGGCAGCTGAGGAAATTTCTTCAACGGAGGAGGAGGCAGTACAGAATGTCCCTTTCTCAACAATTAAGAAGTGGTGTAGACTACGGAAAGAAATGCAAACTTTTGTTGAAACGACTCGCCCACAGCAAGCTGAAGTAGGCCATTGCCTTAAGGGGCCGGTCTAGTTATGTAGAAAAATTTGTTCAATGTCAACCAATATTATTTGACTAGTTGTATATGAAAAGTGCTGAAATTGTCCCAAGTTTCAGTACTGCAGCGTAAATAGAAAAAGATTTTTTTTTTTTTTCAACGTTTTTTACACATTTTCAAGTCTACACTTCTTCACACACGTTTCAGATATAATTATTCTGTGATACTTTTCTGACACATTAGCATATAATAAATGATTGTGTGATTTAGGATTTCCAAAACATCTTTAGTTTTCCTAATACAAATGTTCAAAGTTCCACCCAAAAAATTATGCAAAAATGGCATGTTTATTGCTATTATAAAATCAATAAATGAACTTAGAGAAAAGTGAAATCTTGCACATGTAGAGACATGCCCTCCACATATACTGTGTAAGTTTCATGTAAATTGAATAAAAAATTATTCAGTTTTGTAAACATTTGTGTCAATTGAAAAAAAACAGAAATTAATGAAGTCTAAGGTTCTAAAATCTGTGGCCGAGGTTGACATCAACCAATTTTCTCCAAAATTGGCATCCTTACAGATAGGTATACGTACAGTAAGGTGTGTAAGTTTGATGCAAATCGTCCAAAAAAAAATTTGAAAAAAAAAAAATTGAAAAAAAAAAAAAAAAACTTTTTTTTTTTTTCCTAAAATTTTTTCCAATTAAACTAATTATAATATTTGTTTAATATATGCTATTGTGATAGCAAAGAGTCATAGCTATGATTTCAGTTGACACTTTTGATTCATAATCGATTTTGACCATTTTGGCATAATTTTCACAACTACTTCATTATTTTTTTCTCCCTTCCTATTTATGCTACGATGCTGAAACTTGGACCAGATGAAACACTTTTCATATAGAACTTGTCAAAAAAGTTTGATTGAAATCGAACGAGTTTTCATTTTTGCATTTTGGAGCCAAACTGGATTGGACTGCCCCCTTAACCATTTTAATGACACTGTGATGCCTCACTACAGACAAGTGTTACAACGTAGGGAAAACAAGTCTATATGGAAAGGATTTTTGTGAGAAAAACAAGCAGTGAGCCGCAACCAGGTCCTAGTGAAATGCAGGCAAAACGTAGGAGAGTACCTCAGAGTACCTTAACATGACTGCCTGATGTTAAAATGGAAGGGGACTCCCCATCCAAGCACTAACACCTCTCCTCCTCACTGTCTTCCATACGCCAACAAGAGTCATCAATAAAGGTAAGCTATAACTTGTATATACTATAGTACTAAATATTTGTGTTTATTAGGTATGAAATATATCTTGAAGTTCATATTTTTGGGAGTGTGGAAGGGATTAATTCAATTTACATTATTTCTTATTAGATAATTCATTTCAGGGTGCAAATCGTCTCTGGGAACAGATTAAATTCGTAAACAGAGGGGCCACTGTATTAATATAAACAGTAGTTATCAAAAATGTAATATTAAACAAACACATAGTCTATATATTCCTTGCCATTTGACTCTGCAATTCTTAGCAGAATGTAATTTCCATGACCTATTATTGGGCACCATATCCATTATTAAATATCCACCAATTGCATTTTTTTTCTAACAATGATGTTAGAAAACACAAGTTCTTGAACAGTACTGTACCTGCAAAACTGAGAGATTAGCTGCACGTGATAGTTGCAGTTTTTCTTCGTCTGAAGGATAGGCATTGTAACGATGGTCATAGAGCCACTTTTTCAGGATTTTAACAGATTCCTTGGGAAGATTTCCTCGTCGTTTCCTAGCTGCTGCTGCTGCTGCCCGAAGGTAAGAAGAGTCGTCACCACCCGAGGACGGTTCATCCGTGCTTGAGGATGATGATCGTTCACGGCCTGCAGAATGGAAAATATTGTCGTTATACTATACTGTGTGTTATATTGTGTGGCTAACCACCACACTGTGTGTGTGTGGTTAGCCTACTGTAATGCATAAAGAGTATTTAAGTACAATACTACCATACAAAGACTTACCAGCTTAACCCAAGGTTGGATCTTTGCATTGAATTAAAGAGGCCTACACTGAAATACAGTCTATATTCAATTACTATTCTAAAAGTCAAAGCCATTAGAATTTTAATAAATATTCAGTATTTTTGCCTGGAAAGATACTTTTGGCCTGTGAATGATTTTGAGTTATTCTCGTATCTGTACCTGCAGTTAGGCTTCCTTGGTGGAGGAATGGTCTTTGAAGCTGGCTGTCTTTGTAGCATGCAGGCACACACAGCTATCACAGTTTGTAAATTGTATTGAAAATCCTTTTTTTAAATTTTTGAATTCCATTCTTATGTTTACCAGTTTCCAATATGCTGCTGACATTACCCTACTTACAGTGCATGCAAGTAGGGTATTGCATGCACTGTAAGTATTGCTCCTTACTTCCCCACACAGGGTGGGGCTGAAAGTCATTTCTCAATTATTTTATCCAACACTTTACATGCAATGCGTGTCAGCAAGATAAGTCTGTAGTTTAAGGCTTCTTCCCGTTTGCTTCAGTTAAAGTCCGCCTCTCAACTGTCAATCAACTTTTTTCCACGGGAGCCAGTCGGCCGAGCGGACAGCACGCTGGACTTGTGATCCTGTGGTCCCGGGTTCGATCCCAGGCGCCGGCGAGAAACAATGGGCAGAGTTTCTTTCACCCTATGCCCCTGTTACCTAGCAGTAAAATAGGTACCTGAGTGTTAGTCAGCTGTCACGGGCTGCTTCCTGGGGGTGGAGGCTTGGTCGAGGACTGGGCCGCGGGGACACTAAAGCCCCGAAATCATCTCAAGATAACCTCCAGATAACCACACACACACACACACACACACACATTTTGTGGCGCCGGTGGCTGTGTGGATAGCACGCTGGACACGTGATCCTGTGGCCTGGGTTCAATTCCCGGCGCCGGCAAGAAATGATGGGCAGTTTCTTTCACCCTGATGCTCCTGTTACTTAGCAGTAAATAGGTACCTGGGAGTTAGTCAGCTGTCACAGGCTGCTTCCTGGGGGTGGGGGGTGGGACGAAAAAAAAAGTACACTACAGTGTAGTTAGTAACAGTTGAGAGGTGGGACCAAAGAGCCAAAGCTCAACCCCCGCAAGCAAAAATAGGCGAGTACACACACACACAGAGGAAGCAGCCCATAACAGCTGTCTTAACTCCCTCCCAGGTACATATTTACTGTTGGGTGAACAGGGGCATCAGGGTGAAAGAAACTGCTCATTTGTTTCTGCCATTGCCGGGGATCAATTCCCGGTTCCTAGGATTACGAATCCCGAGGGCTGTCCGCTCAGCCACCAGGCCCTCTATAGAGGCCCATCATCTGCACCAACTACGGGCTCACCATAGCCCGTGCTACTTGGAACTTTATTCCAGGTAGCGAATCTTTAACAACAACATGCACCACCTGGGCGGATGGTGTCTTATCTAGTAAGAGGTGGAGCAAACAATGAATGTCAGAAATAGTGATGTTATGTGGGTATGACTCCACTAAGAGAAGACTGACTGCATTTATTTATTGTCATTACACTTAAGGCTCAAAGTGCACTGAGAAGAAAGTAAGCAGCATCCACTTCATGCTATGATGCATGCAGAGATTTTCAAAGATCATTAGAAGGTTTTAACAGTTATTTGAAAATGTAGATCTAAAAGGCATATCTGCACAATCTGCAATCAAGCACAAGAGAACTCTTGAATCAAGATTGTGAGCTTTATGCACTTACAATTTGAAATGGTTTTAATGGCACATTCAGGGAACAATGGATTAAAAATGTCTGGTGGATCATGGCCACCTTCAAGTTCAAATTTCACATGTGATATCTCACTTTAGGCACTGAAGAGATCCATAATAGCACTACCAAATGTTAATGATCTAAAACAAGGCATCAGAGTCTGTTTTTATTATATTCAGCCTTTATCATGGAAGAAAATAAAAATTTATCATGGAAGAAAGAGAAAAGTGCATAAGTCAATGTTCTCAGAACATAGAGTAATGTACAGATAATTTCACAACAAAGGATCTTATAATCAAGCAGTTTTAAAAAGTGTAGTTATTGGCAGCTTAAATGTGAACACCAGGCAAATGTGACATATAAATGCATAAAGTGACCTTTTGAAGTACAATACAGTTTAAGTACCTGTACTGTACTCCCACTACTACCAGCCACAATAACTATGTTCCCCTGTAATTATAATAGAATATTATATTCCTACGCTTATAGTAGGATATAATGCAGCAATGTATATAGGTTTTGTTATAACAGTCTCCAGATTTAAGAGATTCCACTGTATACTGGATGCTAGTTTTTGATCATGCAAAATGTAAATCATGTGAAATTTACACCAAATACTACTGGTCAATACAGTACTGTATCTTAAAATACATTTGTTTCAATGTAACTGGTATGTGAGAAATGTCAGGCATATTCATAATGCTAAGGTACATGACTCAAAATACTATACAATTTACATTTGGAAAGAAAATATAAAATTATCTTTACTATAAAAACGTGATGAGCCAGCTTCCAAAGCCAACCAACGCCTAGCTGTGACGTTATCACAACACAAACACGCTGACACTCTGGAGACTGCTCCACTCATCATTTTTTCCAGGAAAGCCATTATTCAAATAATCCGTTCTTTATACAGTACAGTACTGTACTGTACTAAAAGCCAAAACGTGTATGAATACACTCTGGCTTCCTGTCCCCCCCCCCCGACAATAAATTACTGTATTATTAAATTACAGTATTACCAAAGACGCCAAACCCACACCAACAACAAATCACACCAATCGGATAGTTTTATGAAAACATATTTCAGGCCATGAAAGCATGGCCTGAAAGCATATTACTGTTCTAGCAATAGTCTACTTCTAAACTGGCAAGTGAACCTTTGTCCTAAATAGAGAATATATTTAAGTTTTGTATTATAAATTGTTGGTTTAATGTATCAAATATCTACACATGACTTTCTTTGAAAGTCTTAAAAGAATTTGGTTTGCTGTAAATGAAATTCTAAGAGATACTGAAATAGTTTTCTTACTTCATGTTTGAGAATACACGTTACGTATATACATGTATACGTAACCAAGCGTAATGAAACCTAACCTAACCTGACCTGACCTAACCATGGATAGGGAGTGGCTAATAGCACTAATTACATAATGGTCTTATAGTGATTATCTCCAGGGTAAATCCTCCCTGAGGACAGGTTGAATGAAGTAGTGTACAATTCTTGTTGCAGCCTAGTCTATCCTTATTTGTTGCTACATTATTACCCAGATCATAACTCTGACAATTTTAAAATTAGCTCTAAATGGCTAACCAGTGGGCTATAATGTCCTACTCCAATATGAAGAACACTCAATGTAATGCATAGAACAATACAGTACTGTAGTTTCAACTGTTACAATTTAGCAAGTGACGAGCACGATGAGTAAAAAGCTAGCCATAGTATGCCATTATCAATATCTAAGGGGATTGGATGGATATAATCATTGTTATCTGGCGGTAAACATGAAATTGAGCATGATAAGGTATGACCAGAGATAACCTATCGGATATCCCCCCGCCCTCCCTCACCGAGATGATGAATGTGTAGCCTATGTATATTTATGTAAGCAAATATCCTTAGCACTAGAACACAAAATTCTGGTGATATCTGCATCGTTTACTAAGCTGACCTGATTAACACCTGGTAACAATAAATTTGTGGACATCAAGAATCATATAACACTTGAGAAGACCTTCAAAGTTTAGATTCAGGAAAGACCTGGGTGAATACTGGTTTGTAAGAAGTAGGGTTGTTTGATTTATGGTACAAATTGTCAGGTAACACAAAAGACATGGGATTACTGGTTTCAAGCATTGGTTACCTTGCGATGATTCCGGGCTTAGCGTCCCCGCGGCCCGGTCCTCGACCAGGCCTCCAGGTTAGATATACACATTTATATGAATGAGTTGGGTGGATGCATATAGGAGCTGCCTCGTATGGGCCAATAGGCTTTCTGCAGTGTCATTTATTCTTAATATTTATTTTTTATTTATTAAATAATATACAATATAAATTTATTTATTTATTCATATTTAAATTATTTTACAAGGGAAAATATTACATTATACAGTATGTATGTATGTACTGAATTACTGTACAGTATTTGGAATTTAAACTGATTTACTATTTACAACACATCCACTTAATTGAATACATCCAGTTCACACACCATTTTCTCTCATTCGCCACACTAACACTACTGTTGTCCAAATTCAGAAACAGTTTTCTGTCACACACATTACAATAGAAGTTTTATCAAGTTTTCATAACTGTATTGTACTGTGCACTAATAATTTAAAATATGCCTATACTCCGAGTTGACGCACCTCTTAACATTATAATCTTGACCTCCTGCATGACCCTGGCATACATCTATATTAATATTAAAGCAGTTACTGCCTCTTCACCTTGGCCCTAAAATTCTTTACTGAAAATGGGTCACCGAATAGAATGATCTGTTTCTGATGCCAGCAACATATCTAAGTACCATAATCAAAATTTCACCAATTACTACCGCCCACGTGTGTTATGTATATGAATTTGTATTTGTAGCTCCTAAAAGAACAATATGGAATATACTGTAGTGTTGTAATGGGGTTCTTGTAATAAATTGTAAAAACATGTACTGTATACAGCATTGTGAACCCATCAGGAAAAAATACAATAAGCTTCATATGATACCTGTCTCACGTCCTATGTGGCAAAAGAACCAAGTACCATTTCCAATTTGGATATTTTGTTTGCCTTGCAAGATGTCGGCATAGAACAGTGCAGTATTGTAGTCGAGAACTCAAGTAGTACCAAGACGGCAGGACGTCTAACGGAAAGATTAAAAAAAAAAAAGAACAGAACTGGTTAAATTTATTTACATAACATGACCAAAATCTAATTCGGCACTTTTATTTATTTAACTCATTAATGGGATTTACCTTGTAAATCTAATACTAGTACACTAGTACTCGTGATTAAACGAGACTAATTTTCAAACAAGTAAATGACTCTCTGCTTGATTATGTAGCTAGATTCATATAGAGAACTATACCTTGACCTTAAAGTCCCACTGAATGACCATGTTGTAACCAGACTTTGTTGTCAATGTAAAGAGGGGCTTAGAACTCTCAATGTTGTTGTGGGGTACTATTCCACATATGGAGCAATCATCTGAAAGTTGTTGACTCATCTTCAAATACAGTATACAGAAGTATATGAATCATGATCTTTACAGAGACAACAGTAGGACTTTCCCTATACAACTGATGATGCTCCCTTTGGAGCAGGACCTGGGTTGAACCAACGTCCTGGGTAACCTCTGATATCAGCGCAACGTGAAAATATCATGTTGTTTTGATATTCTTGCGTATGGTGATCCCCTTTCCAAACCAACAATTAAAAATCAAAACAATCTTCGGCTACAACCAAAATACAATGCCTTGCGGAAGATTGACACTGTTCTCAGCGCACTCTAGCTCACAACCCTAGTCGCTGATGGTTCCTGACTTGGCCCCACTGAAGCTGACGGAAGTGGCTAGAGTTGTTAGGAGATACCATTCCTATCTTGGGTGGGGAGAATGGAGGGGGATGTCCATAACACATTGTGACTATCATCTCTAACTGCACTCTGCTCATCATGACATACTGTAATTATACATGCTTGTGCCTGAATCTTGATACAGATACAATAACATTTTCAATGGTGGACAGAACTGATAAGTTAGCCAAAGGATTTGTTTTTAAAGAATTGAAATTAGAGTTCATAGCCACTTTATCATGTTTTGTAATTAGACCAATATGCATGTAAGTTTCAGAAATTTGTGTAGTGGAAAAAATATGGAATTAGTTAAAACGAAACCAGTGTGTGCAGTCAACCTGTCCTCTCAAATAGTATATCATTTTGACGTAAAAAAAACAACAACGTCAAAATATATTGTAGTATAAGTTGACGGGATATACAGTTTTCTGTTAGTGGGGTCAACAGTTAGAATAGGTTAGGATCGGGCAATTCAGTACATCACTTTTCTGACGTTATGAAAACTGGAGAGTGCGGGGCCCCTTCCACCACCACCCATTGAACATATACGAGATGCATGATACAACCAATAGGAACCAGATGTAATCATTCTACCACTGCTCACATGACTAATTTGGAAAACATAAGAACATAAAAATACAGGACAAGTGCAGAAGGTTTATGGGCCCATGAAACACTCCAGCTATCCCATGTACATGGTCGGGTGGTGCGGTAATTTGTTCATACAGCAACCTTAAGTAAAACCAATACTGGTTTACTTTCATGAATCTAACCCCATCCTATTTGTATCCACCGCTTCATGTTCACACACACACACAGGCAGGTGTGCCCCACTTTTCAGTATTTTATATATATACATATATATATATATATATATATATATATATATATATATATATATATATATATATATATATATATATATATATATCTGAAAACTCACACCCCAGAATCTAGTTGTATCTAGTCCTGGGGACCATTCAGGCTTGTTTGCATATATATATATATATATATATATATATATATATATATATATATATATATATATCTATATATATATCAAAGGAAAGGTCAAGAGATAAATGTATTGTTTGTTCACAAAGAGATTATGTATACTCATTCAGCTGACTGGACTAATTCATGCAAAATTGGGTGCAAATCTGTTAGTGAATCATTATTAAATCTTCATTTATAAAACGTAGTGAATTAAACAATATTAACAGTCCTGGATTGTATAAATTAGTAAGATTTGCGATAGGTATAAAACCATCTAAAGAATAGATTTATGAATTGATTACATATTCCCAGAATTAAGGGATAGCCTATCCCCAATCAATGATGTCACTTCCATTAATCGATATTATGTTTCCTAATCTACTCGGGTGTGGAGGTTGTATCTAATCCCACATCAATATCTTATCTGCAAAAAAAGATACTGATGTGGGGTTATATACTCTTTACGGGCTCACTGTAGCCCGTGCTACATGGAACTTTTATTCATGAAGCACGGAGAAGTTCCGAGAAACAGAATCTAAAACAACAACAACGTCTTATCTGTCTTCCTTGACAATGTGAAATCACAAGATCAATTTCGTTTAATTATCCTGTGGATATATATATATATATATATATATATATATATATATATATATATATATATATATATATATATATATATGTATTATCATTAAAATATTATACATGACTACGTTTGGTTGACTATTAACAGGACTCCCCACATAGGTCAACAGGCCTTCTGCTGTTTCATATACTGTACACTGAGGTTCAAAGAACTACAAAAAATTACGTGGTGAATGAATCAAGTCATGAAGTAACCGAGGAGAGCATAGTCCGTAGACTTTGTACACGTATCAGTCTGAGGTAGGGGGTTGCTGCACAAATGAAGAGGTGCGTAAATGTGTTAATAAGAAAAAAATATGGGCTAATGATCATATGGCTCTGTATAACTAACCATCCTGCATAAAATACAGATGTACTCGTGAATGTTAATAACAAAATCCGGATGGTTTTAGTGAAAAAACGTTAACAGTATTGACATTTCAAGCCTTGGCTTTCAAATAGCACGATCAATACATACTGTTTAATGGGATCTGGGTTTAAAGTTATGATGGGCAAGAACGGATGGTGGGGTGGGTCTGGTGCTATCAGGGTAAGTTATCACCCTCCCCCATCCCCAGATGAGGGATATTCGAGGAAAGAGGCGGTCCTAGTGTGGGTCAGATCCCCCTTAGCCACGAGGGTGCACCAGTCCTATGGTGGGTCAGGGCCTCCACTGGACTATGGTTGTGAGCCTGGCGGTTTTCGGGTGCGGGCCTAGCCATAGTGGGGTCGGTCAGGCCTCCCTGGGCCACGAGGATGGGCCTTTGGGCCCTCGGGTGGCCAGGCCTCCCTGGGCCACGAGGATGGGCCTGCGTTCTTGGGGTGGATCATATGGCGCCTACTCCAGCCACTAGCTGCTGCTGCTGCTGCTCACTTTCCCAGCCCCCTCGCTCTGGTGACGCCTAAACCAGTCTTTTGACAGCCCGCACAACCCCTCCACCCTCCATCTCTCTTTCCTCCCGGCAACAAACCACATATGTGACGATCGTTAACCAATATTCCAGCTATTTGGAAAGTATTCCAATTATTTCTTCATATATCCCAAATGAAAAAATAATTATAATAAAAACAGTACGATTCCAATAACCCTGAGAGTTCAAAAAAGCAATTAGCATTCCAAATATTAACGAGCACACTTAGAACAGCTAAGTCGACCGAGTCAGGTCACATTCTGAGAAAAGGGCAACAAAGCTCATTACACCCTACGACCAAACTGACCTTACTAGTAGTGATGACACCTTCACATATATTGTAACCTATATGAATTCAAGCTCATAAAAATAGTCCCTTATCCTTTAGCGCTCGCCCAGACATAATGACGGACTGACAATAGCTAGGTAACTTTGCCACTGAAAATGTTTGCCACTATTCACTTGCCAGAGACAATTTCCCTCTCACAGCAAGACGTCGTTCTGTCGACGCCCTCTGACGTCGTTCATAACTGATTGGGTTAGTTTCTATTTTTTTCTTAAATATGAAAGGTACTTTTTCAATGTTAGAATCTAAACATGAAAAGATTATGTTATTTGAATTTAAATTTTAAATTTATCCAGTTAGAGCAGATATATAATAAACAGCAACGATGACTGACACATCTTCCAGCGTGGTGGGAGCTTACCTGCTGTAATGAACAAGTCTTCGTCCTGAGAGTTATCAGAGAAGTAGTGCATCATGGAAATACACTTGCCGCGTTTCCACTTGAGACTGTGACCTCCGTGTGGGGCACAAGAGTGTTTCACCCCGAACAGTTAAGCGTGGCAGCCCGAGGGGTCCTCGTGGTGCTGCTGTGAGAACTTACCACCAACCTGTCAACTGTCAGACCCAACCGCTGTCACTTAGGCCACACCTCACTCTTCACTACTTTTTAATTCTTTATGCACATTATTCTTTAATTATCTACCTTCATCAATTGGTTCAAAATACAAAGCGGTCATCACTAAATTTTAACGTAATGACAGCTAACACAAGGGTGGAGGGGGGGGCACTAGCCACGTGGTGCACTAACAATACCCAGACACAATTCTGCCTTCAAACACCTTTTGTGGTTCTGGTCAGAGTGAATGCGAAAGCAATCCAGACGTCTGATGTTATTAGACGAGGTAGGAAAAGTACGCTGAAGGAGAGCAACACCCCACACTTCCCAGCGCGCATCCACCACGTGACTGATGTTAGATGCCCGTCTCACTCCAGACCCAACCTTGAGTCTGGGCGAGGTTGGGGAGAGGGAGAGGGTGGGAGTGGGGATGGTGGGAGGACAGAGGGTGGTAGAGGGAGAGGTGAGATATTGGGGAGGGAGTGGGGGGAAGGGAGAGGTTGAGAGAGCAGTAGGCGCCACTCAGGATGGCGGGAAAGAAGGAGGGGGTGTAGTGGGGGCAGACAAACCAGCCCGCGCATCGCTCTCAACTGATCCTACAACAATTAAATACTCAAGATGCTGATGTAAATATTACGCAGCATATTATTGACATGTTACATCTGAAGTATTACAGTTTCTAAAAATGTCATCTTTAGACACGTATTTGGTACACAGCAGAGGAGATACAAGTCACAACGTCCCCGACTAGCCATCAAGCTCCAGAAGTTACGGCAGTATGAATTAAATCACGGAATGTGACCATGATATATAACACGTAACAATACTCCGAAAAAACGCTGGCAGTAACAATGAATGTTACACACACAGGGTAACAGACGCAATAACCAGACCGCACCAAGGAAGCCTATCCAACAGAAAAACTTGAAACCTGCTAAAGGTAACCTCGTAAATCTGGCATCGCGCACCTGCTTTCATTATTCTCAATGGTCAGTACAGAAAGCTGAAAGGAAAACAAAATGCCTCTTGCTCTGTCCCCGTCGACAGGAATACTTATGTACACAATCACCACCAACCTCATGGTCAAATAAATTTTCATGAACATTTGTACTTTTATAACTATTTTAATGCGCTTGCGGTAATTAGATTAAGCTACAAAATATAGGTACAATACATTATACAATATATATATAGGACAAAACGCGAATACTCAATGACAATAGTAATACTAATGAAACAAATGAATTTAATCAATGAAACATTAACTATTAAACTGCTAATGACATTAAGATACATAATACAAATTATTATACCAGGATTTGTCGAAGAGTTTAAAAACAACGTTAGGCTTTTTGTTTCTGGAAAGCTTGTCACCAAATAAATAAATTTCACCCACTGGTGAGGTCTCCCTAAAAAAAAAAGTCAGCTGGCAACTTGACATACAGCGTTGTCAGCACACTGTGTGTTCAGTAATATTAGCAGATTGTAAACTTGGCGTTACTTTCTCCAGGGCGCGGGGAGGCCCAGTGCCTTAGCTCTGGTGTGGGACGCGACCGCGTTGTCAGGCACCCCACCACCCTCACCCTCCCAATACTCGGGAACCCACCATCCTAAAATAGCTTACCGCGCGAGACCCACAGACCGCGATATCCCTTACTAGGACAATTCTCACTGATCTTCCAGAGCTCTTTCGTCACGATTCACATACAATAGCTATATTTGTAAATGGTTGTACATTTATAATTTAGTTGCACAAAATGTACATAGATTATTTGCATGTCATAATAACAGCATAGCACGTAACCCCACCCACAACCCAACCCACATCTGAAAATAAAAAAGTAAAATAAAGACGGTCTTGGTCCGTCCTAGACCATTATCGAGTCGTGTAATTTTTTTTCTTTTTCTTTTTTTCACGTCTTGTAAAAGGCCTCAAAGCCTTTTACAAGACTTGGGGTCCAGGACGGACCATTATGGTCGTCTCTATTTATAATATGTTGTATAATTTAGATTTTAATTCAGGAGCTTTATTTGTCAGCAACTGCTCAATAATCTTAAAAGTTGTGAGTGGCGTAAAAAGGTGTACAGCCATAGAAAAACTAATAAACATTCCTAACAACGCCGACCTATCCTTAGGAAAATGTATCACAACAATGCTGCTACAAAGAATTACAAAGGATTACAAAAAACAAAAGACCATCCCTCCTATCAGACCTGACGAGTTTTATATAATTAATACCATATATGTAGTTCCTTTTTGTGTAGGGGGACAGGCAGAATGTGTATATTTACACATTAGGCTTGTATCGAGGTTGAACTACTGACCCGACCCAGGATGCTGGCTAACTCCTGGGTAAACAGGGACAAAATCAAATTCTGGGTAAACAGGGACAGGAAACGCGCCCAACCATTACTGTCCCCCCCGGGGATTTGCACCCGGAATTCCCGATTGAGTTGAGAACGAACCCGATTGTAAAGCGCCATTCAAGCAAATATAAATAAGATTTCTTTGCATGCGTTAGCATGTCTAAGCCTGTTCTTATAGGTACTAATAGTCCATATTTATAGGTCTTTCTTAATGTGACAATATATTGCAGTATTACAATACCCCACTCATGGCAGACATTGAAACACGCTTCCCATGTTGATTTAACTTCTTAATCTGAAACGGAATTAAGTGACAAGCTGGTTGATACCTGGTTGATGGGGTTCTGGGAGTTCTTTTACTCCCCACGACTGGGAGTGTACAGAGCTTCCCTTACTTCTAAGGGAAGTTCTACTTCTTCCCTTACTTCTTTCAAAACTTATGCCTCAGTCTCTAGTGTGCCTGGCGCCTGCTTTGTTCACCGTTCGCACTTCTGGGTACAGGCCGGGCTTCGTAACATCATTGGCCTAACACTTCAGTGGTTCCTGTACTCCATCCATGGTTTACTCGCCTTGCTTTGTGTATCGGTAATGTTAAATAAAGGATATATGTTAATTCTGTAACTGTGGAGGACTAACTCTTAGGCTAACAATCATAACCAGAGGTTTTATTCGCAGCAACTTGCATAAATCGTTACAATTATGCCACTGGATTGAACAGTGCAAATCAGTAAAATATTTAGACAAATGTAAAAACACCAGTTAGTTAAAAATTTTAGTGGTGCATTCTACATACGTACATATCCTGCCCGAAACGCTATGCGTGCTAGTGGCTTTACAAGAATGTAAAACGTCAAATCTCTGTACTCTCATAAACCCAATGTACCTTCTTGTGAATAAATAAATAAAAATGGGTACAACATTGCAAAGAAAACACAAGAGTTTTACACAAAGTGGCAAGATCGGTCGTTGTGCTTTCTGAAAGAACTCGACCTGCTTGAGCAAGCAGGTGAGCTGATGCTGTAGGGATGCCCGCTCCCTTGGGAGGAAAAACCACATAGTATTCAAATATATGATTCATCTCACGGAAATTAATTATATCACATCTAAACTGATGAATCTGCTTACCTGAGGCATACCTGGAGAGGGTTTCAGGAGTTGTTCTATTCCCCGAGCCCGGCCTAGGGCCAGGCTCGACTTGTGATAACTTGGTCCAACAGACCGTTGCTTGGACCAAGTCAGAGAAGTAGTGAGCTTGGAGTCACTACTTGTATAATCCCGTACAGCCTGGATGGACCAGCACTTCTTGCAAGCTAACCCTACTAATTGCAAGACTGGAGCAGCGTATGTCGCAACAAGAAATAATGCCTTCCAAAACGAAAATTAAGAAAAAACACGGATTGAGAACCACGCCTCAATACAAGCGGAACTCGCTGCCATTATTATGGCATTAAAATATCTAGAACGGAACATGAGTGGAAGCACTGATCTGTACTGACTCGACCATGGCACTGCAAGGCCTCGGAAAAAGTCAAGCAATAAAATAAAGGGATAGTAGCTGAAATAAAGAGAACGCTGAAAGCCCTATCGAGCCAAGGAAGGGTTATCTAATTCCGGTGGCTTCCCTTTCATGTTGTAATATGTGGAAACGAAGGAACAGATGTGCTGGCTGCTGAAGGTACTAAAGGAGACCATATAGGATAATTCATCTCCAAGGCCCCTTTACTAATGAAGGGTATTGTCAAATATGACCATGACAAGGTAGCCGATGAAAGGATAGAAAGGCAATGCTGGTACAATGAAGTTGCAGCCGACAGCTTTATTCATTATGAACGACAAGGAGGTGGTCGAAGGAGGGACTCCGTAATGCAAGAAATCGACTTCGATAAAAGTACCCACTGAGATTCGGGATGGAAACAACAGCTGGTCAGCGAAGTTGCAGCAAGAAAGAACATCGTCTGTACCACTACCTGAGAGACTACCCATCTAAGAGACATTAGAAATATGTGAAGTATAATTAACCTTACATAGAGCTAGAAAAGCACTTTTTTGTCGAATATATATACTGTCCTTAAAAGGTTTCCCCGCCACTTTGCACTCCGCAAGATAATGTAAACTTAAGGGTTAGAAGATATCAATCCCTTGTTTGACAGTCTATTCACTTAAGACAGTAAAGTCCCGGGTGCGTTCGGGTACATGTGACATGATGAACAATCCAAGTTTTCTTTCTATTGAGGAATATTATATACGCTGCTGTGGCAGTGTTCACTCACAGGATGTGTGAGGCTGGCCTTCGGGAAGGAACGAACTATTAGGGGAAAGCGCCAAGCCATTACGACGTGGAAGCCCTTGGAAGGGGCCAGGATAAGGATTAGGGTAAGGACGGGGAAAAGGAATGGTGCCCAACCACTTGGATGGTCGGGGGATTGAACGCCGACCTGCAAGACCGCCGCTCTTGGGTGCTGGCCTTCGGGGCAAAATTAGAACAGAACAGGGCCTGCCTGCCATCCAACAGCCTGGTGGACCAAGCTCTCACAAGTCGAGCCTGGCCTCGGGCCGGGCTTGGGGAGTAGAACTCCCAGAACCCCATCAACCAGGTAGAAGAAAACGATTGCATAGTAATAATGACAAGAGTAGTGGTTAACAGTTGTAGTAATAATTATTCAGACTATCAACTGATTCGACCATTAACAGATGTACGATGTAGCGTCTTACTAGGCTACTCACATAAGAACTCTGCTGTGCGTATCCATGGCAAATCTGCTTATCATGACTCGGCAAGTAACGGACCTTACAAACAAACATATTTGTGTGGCATATGATGATGAAAACATCTAACCCACCACCCCTAACAGAAGCAGCAAGTGTCTCAGCATGAGTGGTGGATCAGTCACATATACACCCCACAGCATGGCTGCCACCATGACCGCCCGACTGCCTGCCTGCCACCCTGCTAGTTGGCGCGCGTGCTCCTCCTCCCTCCCTCCTTCAGCCACCCACTGGGTGGCCTTGGCGAAGCAGGCTTGCATTGGAAGCACCGCCAGACTTCCCACTCACACCCTCACCGTAGCTCTTTAAAAGGGGAGACTTCCGTATACAAACTCCCAGACGCCGACCCACCAATGATCTTGCCTCAAGGTCACCAGTCAACATCAAGGTCACCAGTCTACGTGAGCCAACTGTCGCCAATTGTCAATGTTCCGATTTAATGCTCGATAAAATGCCAAGGTGAGTCGGACGATGACCTTTAGAAGCAAGTTTCAACGTCAACAATGAATAAATATAAAAATAAATAGATAAATAGCATTATATATATATATATATATATATATATATATATATATATATATATATATATATATATATATATATATATGGCCTACTATGCAAGGCCCGATTTGCCTAATAGGCCGAATGATTTTCTTTATTTTCAATAAATTGTTTCCAGTTGGTTTAGTTTAAATATTTTTATTATGTTATAATAAAAAGATAAATTATTGATTTAGTTATGTTAGTTTAGTTTAGGCTAGGTTAAGTTAGGTAGGGTAGGTTGGGTTCGGTCATATATCTACGTTAGTTGGAACTCAAATTTAAACAAATTAACTTATACATAATGAAATGAACAGATTTATCATTTCATAAGTAAAAATTAGGAAAAATATACAAATTCAGGAAAACTTGGCTTATTAGGCAAATCGGGCCTTGCATAGTAGGCTGAGAAGTGCGTTCTGGCTACTAGGTACGACATATATATATATATATATATATATATATATATATATATATATATATATATATATATTTTATATATATATATATATATATATATATGTATATGTGTGTGTGTGTGTGTGTGTGTGTGTGTGTGTGTGTGTGTGTGTGTGTGTGCGTGTGCGTGTGCGTGTGCGTGTGCGTGTGCGTGTGTGTGTGTGTTTAAATCACGAAAATCGAAAATTAACGTGATGAAAAATGCGAGTGCCAGACCACGGAGGAAGAATTGAAACAGGATTTTCCTTAAGTACTTTCGTATATTAATATATCTTCAGAAGGAATGATGATGTATTGACCACCCAGCACCACCTGGACGAGCACACCAGTATCAGTAGCTCCCGCCGCCACTGGACAATTGAATTGTTCATGAGCCATGCCTGATAGCGAGAAAGTAATGGTCATCAAAATTACCATCAGTGTAGATTTGCCAGGCGCCAAATCGCTAAACTCTTTAATAAGAATAATCCTCCTTGACATTTGTATGTGTCAACAATCGCTAAGTGTGTTAATAAACAAACCTTACTAAAGATAACTTCTAGTAGAAGAGCAAGATAGGACAGGCTCTTCCTACCGGAGGACCCACGAACACTACACGGGACATTGTCAGTTTTGGAAGACGCTATCTTCTAGTACGACAGCTTGTGGCCTTAGGTAATGTCAAAATGCGACGCGCTATTAGGTGGGCGGGTTGCTCTCCTACCCTAACACTGCCCCTGATTTCTCAGGATGATCGCATCTCTAGCAATCTCAGGACAGCATTAATGGCCTTTGATCGTGCCCATACACGACACGTCTGATTGGTTTTCGACATAATAGCTGAAAGTTTGTCGTGTATAAAGCGTAACACACATTTAATACAAAAAGACAACTGACGAACGCAAAATGAAGGTATAAGTGTTGGGCGGGAGAGTGGAGGCGACGGGTTGCCTGCGCCACCACCACTGTCTCGCTACGCCGCCTGTCTGGTCTGCTGGGCATATCCCGGTTCAGTAATGTTATCCCTCGTCACACCTCACTGCTAGAGCTTGGCCCAACTGTGAACTGAACTGTCCTCCCAACGGATTAGGGGAAAGGTTAATATATGAGGTGCTGACCAGGCGACGGCAGCGTCAGGCCCTCTCAGCGTTACCCAGCAAATTCGACATATGGAAACTCTGCCTTGTGGCGGTCCACGACTCCTCAAACCTGAAACAAACTCAAGGCCAGCCCAATGCCGCCAGTCGCCAGCCATCACAATTCATTAACGCTTATTTACTTCCTTCATTTTTTATGGTACAACGGGCGAGGAGTGCGTGTCCTGCTACTGGACACGCCTAGTGGCTGGACACCGTGCTGGTGTCCAGCACGGTGTCCACGACTGTCTCACTGGAGGAAGTAACACCAAAGTGATAATACTGTGACGTTTCCAGGTGACACAGCTGCAATCACAGCTCTTCCATCTAAATGACAAGACGTTCTACTCGTGCCTAGCCCCCTGTCAACAGCAGACGACAAGCAGTCAGTGCCAAGCTGCTGTAAAAGTGTCAATGACACCAAGCGTCAGTGGGTTGGTTTGGTGTTGGGCTCAAGGCCTATTAACCGAGGGAGGGTATTAAAGGCCACCACAATAGATTACTGACCAACCATGAAGTATACTTTAGTCCTAAATATAGTCTAAGATTAAAGTAAAACCCTTAAGTGAATACACACCGAAAAGTGGGAAACACCTCTCTGTGTACATACTCCTTATGTGCCAGAGGGCTTGCTGCCCCTAATTGTACCTGACCGCGGCCAACAGCAGACAACACCACACAGCCAGTGAAATTATCTTTCCGAGATATATATTACGTTAATATCATATTCATATATCAGTTACTAAATGAGTAAAGGTCACAGACGCGCGTTTTTAAGTCTCAGACGCGCAATTTAGAAGGTGCAAGGCCGACTATATTGGACGACAAGGTCAATATGCAGCATGGCAGCGGAGGTGTGGGACTCTCCTGCTACAGTCCTGCTAGTGACGCAGGTGGGATAGTTGGGTCTCGTGCGGGGAACCAGGGTAGAAATAGCCTAAGCTACTCTATCCTTTTGAGATGTACTTCCTTTTCTCAATAAACTTAATTGAATTTGAACGTGTGCTAGGACAGCCAGGTCGACCGAGCGATCCCAACGTCACTGAACTGTTGTACTAGATTACTCGAACCTAACCTACCCTAGGACCCATGAACAGAAAACGGGACATCACGTCAATTTCGCGAGCCGCTACCATTTTTAGCACATCAGTTCTTGACCTTAGGGGAAATTATACGTTAAAATGTGATGTGACGGGGATGAGTTGGACTCTACTGCTGCAACCCTGCTAGTGACGCAGGTGTGGGATGAGTTGGACTCTCCTGCTGCAATCCTGCTAGTGACGCAGGCGCGGGATGAGTTGGACTCTCCTGCTGCAACCCTGCTAGTGACGCAGACGAGTATGCTTGCTAGGACGCTCCTCACACCATCAACCCCCCCCCCCCACCCTCGTACAATTTATGAGTGAGGTGGGGGGGGGAAAGGTTTAATGGCTTCCTACCTGGCCAAATGTCAAGCCGTCTGCAACGGGTGGAGACTGGTGTTTGCTCCCGACCCGTCTCATCGCAGTACGCCCATCTTGTCCTGCTAAACTCTCACTTCTCCGGGTGCAAGGAAGCGTTTACTAAAGAACGCAAACTCTTCCTTTGAGGGAGCTGCAGCAGCTAAACCCCAAGCTTTGTTCCCAACGGTACTAAGTATAGAGCAAACAAAGATCAAATGATTAAATAATCTTACGCCAACTGCATCAAGGAGAAACCATCCACCAATGAGGGTGCGCAATCCAGAGGGGGGAGTGGCATCTCCCAGTATTGCTATTGGCTAACCTAACCTTTCAACTCTCACTGACGCTAAAGTAGATCATTTATGTTGTCATGTCAGTAGCAATGCTCGACTGCACCTTCCCACCAGGAGTTCAAGTTGGGAGCGTAATATCTAAGGCACACACGAGGATGATTGGTCGGTGCCAGCCTTAGCTACGTGAGGGTCTTGACTGACGTCAACACAAGACATCACTGTCGCCTTCACAACTTGCTCAACCTGGCTTAATGTGACCACCACCACCACTATCACAGCTCTAGCACCCCTCAACTATCACAGCTCTAGCACCTCCACTATCACAGCTCTAGCACCCCCACTATCACAGCTCTAGCACCCCCACTATCACAGCTCTAGCACCCCCCCACTATCACAGCTCTAGCACCTCCACTATCACAGCTCTAGCACCCCCACTATCACAGCTCTAGCACCTCCACTATCACAGCTCTAGCACCTCCACTATCACAGCTCTAGCACCTCCACTATCACAGCTCTAGCACCTCCACTATCACAGCTCTAGCACCCCCACTATCACAGCTCTAGCACCTCCACTATCACAGCTCTAGCACCCCCCACTATCACAGCTCTAGCACCTCCACTATCACAGCTCTAGCACCTCCACTATCACAGCTCTAGCACCCCCACTATCACAGCTCTAGCACCTCCACTATCACAGCTCTAGCACCCCCACTATCACAGCTCTAGCACCTCCACTATCACAGCTCTAGCACCCCCACTATCACAGCTCTAGCACCTCCACTATCACAGCTCTAGCACCCCCACTATCACAGCTCTAGCACCTCCACTATCACAGCTCTAGCACCCCCACTATCACAGCTCTAGCACCCCCACTATCACAGCTCTAGCACCTCCACTATCACAGCTCTAGCACCCCCACTATCACAGCTCTAGCACCCCCACTATCACAGCTCTAGCACCTCCACTATCACAGCTCTAGCACCCCCCACTATCACAGCTCTAGCACCTCCACTATCACAGCTCTAGCACCTCCACTATCACAGCTCTAGCACCTCCACTATCACAGCTCTAGCACCCCCCCCACTATCACACCTCTCCCATCATAACCCTAAACCACAACCACCATCAATCACCACATCTATGATAACCATCATCAATCACCATATCCATAACTACCATCAATCACCACATCCCTAACAACCACTACATCTATGATAACCATCATCAATCACTACATCTATGATAACCATCATCAATCACTACACCCATAACCACCATCAACTACCACATCCATGATAACCACCATCAATCACTACACCCATAACCACCATCAACTACCACATCCATGATAACCACCATCAATCACTACACCCATAACCACCATCAATCACCACATCACCGGGAAAGCACGACCTTGAGCCGGACATTTGGCAATCAACTAGAGATGCGTGAAGTAGCCAATCACAAGGCTAGCAGGCTGTACAAAGATCTTGACCTCATTCCTCCATAGACACTGGTAGATAAGCACAGCCTACCACTACAGGCTAGGAGGGAGCTCTGTACTGATAAACAAGAGTACCTTACAACAGGAAATAATGGTAGTGAGAGGAAATGTCAAAAGATGAAGAAGCGAGCGAGAGCCCGTTGGGATCACTGGCTCCTTGAATGACCTCGAGGCGGTAGGAACATACATGGCTGTTCGTAAAACAGATACCGAACTGATGAGAAAAGGGAATAATTAAAATTACTGCCAAGTATTTCAGGAGGACCTAAACAAGCTGCAGGATTAGGCACACAAATGGCTGTTTAAGAGTTCAATCCCAGCAAATGTAAAGTTGTGTCTGAGAAGGGAAGGGATATGCAGAATAAGGGTCAGGTTTCTTTGATGGTAATTTATTCCCAAGGGCTTGCTTGCAGCGGAACGCAGGCCCACGTATCCAGAACAACCCGGCTGATCCGGCACTTCTTGCAGAACTGTGTCCAACTGCTTCTTTAAAACATCCCCTTTTGTTCTGGAAATAATTATATTATTTGATGGGAAGAGGTTGAAGAGCCGTGGACCTATCTTCAGTGGATTTATTTTAGAGGTGAACCATATCTTCCGTTCCATTAAGTTAATTTTGTTGGACACATTTGGAAAAATATCCAATATATATATATATATATATATATATATATATATATATATATATATATATATATATATATATATATATGTAATTACCTAAGTGTAATTACCTAAGTGTAGTTACAGGATGAGAGCTACGCTCGTGGTGTCCCGTCTTCCCAGCACTCTTTGTCATATAACGCTTTGAAACTACTGACGGTCTTGGCCTCCACCACCTTCTCCCCCAACTTGTTCCAACCGTCTACCACTCTGTTTGCAAAAGTGAATTTTCTTATATTTCTTCGGCATCTGTGTTTAGCCAGTTTATATCTATGACCTCTTGTTCTTGAAGCTCCAGGTCTCAGGAAATCTTTCCTGTCGATTTTATCAATTCCTGTTACTATTTTGTATGTAGTGATCATATCACCTCTTTTTCTTCTGTCTTCTAGTTTTGGCATATTTAATGCTTCTAACCTTTCCTCGTAGCTCTTACCCTTCAGTTCTGGGAGCCACTTAGTAGCATGTCTTTGCACCTTTTCCAGTTTGTTGATGTGCTTCTTAAGATATGGGCACCAAACAACAGCTGCATATTCTAGCTTTGGCCTAACAAAAGTCATGAACAATTTCTTTAGTATATCCCCATCCATGTATTTAAAAGCAATTCTGAAGTTAGAAAGCATAGCATAGGCTCCTTGCACAATATTCTTTATGTGGTCTTCAGGTGATAGTTTTCTATCTAGAACCACCCCTAGATCTCTTTCTTTATCAGAGTTCTTTAAAGATTTCTCACATAATATATAGGTTGTGTGGGGTCTATGTTCTCCTATTCCACATTCCATAACATGACATTTATTAACATTAAATTCCATTTGCCAAGTGGTGCTCCATATACTTATTTTATCCAGGTCTTCTTGAAGTGCATGACAATCATCTAAATTTCTTATCCTTCCTATTATCTTAGCATCATCAGCAAACATGTTCATATAATTCTGTATACCAACTGGTAGATCATTNAAATTCTTTACTGAAAATGGGTCACCGAATAGAATGATCTGTTTCTGATGCCAGCAAAATATCTAAGTACCATAATCAAAATTTCACCAATTACTACCGCCCACGTATGTTATGTATATGAATTTGTATTTGTAGCTCCTAAAAGAACAATATGGAATATACTGTAGTGTTGTAATGGGGTTCTTGTAATAAATTGTAAAAACATGTACTGAATACAGCATTGTGAACCCATCAGGAAAAAATACAATAAGCTTCATATGATACCTGTCTCACGTCCTATGTGGCAAAAGAACCAAGTACCATTTCCAATTTGGATATTTTGTTTGCCTTGCCAGATGTCGGCATAGAACAGTGCAGTATTGTAGTCGAGAACTCAAGTAGCACCAAGACGGCAGGACGTCTAACGGAAAGATTCCAAAAAAAAAAACAGAACTGGTTAAATTTATTTACATAACATGACCAAAATCTAATTCGACACTTTTATTTATTTAACTCATTAATGGGATTTACCTTGTAAATCTAATACTAGTACACTAGTACTCGTGATTAAACAAGACTAATTTTCACACAAGTAAATGACTCTCTGCTTGATTATGTAGCTAGATTCATATAGAGAACTATACCTTGACCTTAAAGTCCCACTGAATGACCATGTTGTAACCAGACTTTGTTGTCAATGTAAAGAGGGGCTTAGAACTCTCAATGTTGTTGTGGGGTACCATTCCACATATGGAGCAATCATCTGAAAGTTGTTGACTCATCTTCAAATACAGTATACAGAAGTATATGAATCATGATCTTTACAGAGACAATAGTAGGACTTTCCCTACACAACTGATGATGCTCCCTTTGGAGCAGGACCTGGGTTGAACCAACGTCCTGGGTAACCTCTGATATCAGCGCAACGTGAAAATATCATGTTGTTTTGATATTCTTGCGTATGGTGATCCCCTTTCCAAATGAATATTCCTCTCTTTCCAAACCAACAATTAAAAGCTCAAAACAATCTTCGGCTACAACCAAATACAACGCCTTGTGGAAGATTGACACTGTTCTCAGCGCACTCTAGCTCACAACCCTAGTCGCTGATGGTTCCCGACTTGGCCCCACTGAAGCTGACGGAAGTGCTAGAGTTGTTAGGAGATACCATTCCTATCTTGGGTGGGGAGAATGGAGGGGGATGTCCATAACACATTGTGACTATCATCTCTAACTGCACTCTGCTCATCATGACATACTGTAACATACACGCTTGTGCCTGCCTGAAACTTGATACAGATACAATAACATTTTCAATGGTGGACAGAACTGATAAATAGCCAAAGGATTTATTTTTAAAGAATTAAAATTAGAGTTCATAGCCACTTTATCATGTTTTGTAATTAGACCAATATGCATGTAAGTTTCAGAAATTTGTGTAGTGGAAAATATGGAATTAGTTAAAACGAAACCAGTGTGTGCAGTCAACCTGTCCTCTCAAATAATATATCATTTTGACGTAAAAAAAAAAAAGTCAAAATATATTGTAGTATAAGTTGATGGGATGTACAGTTTTCTGTTAGTGGGGTCAACAGTTAGAATAGGTTAGGATCGGGCAATTCAGTACATCACTTTTCTGACGTTATGAAAACTGGAGAGTGCGGGGCCCCTTCCACCACCACCCATTGAACATATACGAGATGCATGATACAACCAATAGGAACCAGATGTAACCATTCTACCACTGCTCACATGACTAATTTGGAAAACATAAGAACATAAAAATACAGGACAAGTGCAGAAGGTTTATGGGCCCATGAAACACTCCAGCTATCCCATGTACATGGTCGGGTGGTGCGGTAATTTGTTCATACAACAACCTTAAGTAAAACCAATACTGGTTTTACTTTCATGAATCTAACCCCATCCTATTTGTATCCACCGCTTCATGTTCACACACACACACAGGCAGGTGTGCCCCACTTTTCAGTATTTTATATATATATATATATATATATATATATATATATATATATATATATATATATATATATATATATATATATATATATATATATATATATCAAAGGAAAGGTCAAGAGATAAATGTATTTTGTTCACAAAGAGATTATGTATACTCATTCAGCTGACTGGACTAATTCATGCAAAATTGGGTGCAAATCTGTTAGTGAATCATTATTAAATCTTCATTTATAAAACGTAGTGAATTAAACAATATTAACAGTCCTGGATTGTATAAATTAGTAAGATTTGCGATAGGTATAAAACCATCTAAAGAATAGATTTATGAATTGATTACATATTCCCAGAATTAAGGGATAGCCTATCCCCAATCAATGATGTCACTTCCATTAATCGATATTATGTTTCCTAATCTACTCGGGTGTGGAGGTTGTATCTAATCCCACATCAATGTCTTATCCGCAAAAAAAGATACTGATGTGGGGTTATATACTCTTTACGGGCTCACTGTAGCCCGTGCTACATGGAACTTTTGTTCATGAAGCACGGAGAAGTTCCGAGAAACAGAATCTAAAACAACAACGTCTTATCTGTCTTCCTTGACAATGTGAAATCACAAGATCAATTTCGTTTAATTATCCTGTGGATATATATATATATATATATATATATATATATATATATATATATATATATATATATGTATTATCATTAAAATATTATACATGACTACGTTTGGTTGACTATTAACAGGACTCCCCACATAGGTCAACAGGCCTTCTGCTGTTTCATATACTGTACACTGAGGTTCAAAGAACTACAAAAAATTACGCGGTGAATGAATCAAGTCATGAAGTAACCGAGGAGAGCATAGTCCGTAGACTTTGTACACGTATCAGTCTGAGGTAGGGGGTTGCTGCACAAATGAAGAGGTGCGTAAATGTGTTAATAAGAAAAAAATATGGGCTAATGATCATATGGCTCTGTATAACTAACCATCCTGCATAAAATACAGATGTACTCATGAATGTTAATAACAAAATCCGGATGGTTTTAGTGAAAAAACGTTAACAGTATTGACATTTCAAGCCTTGGCTTTCAAATAGCACGATCAATACATACTGTTTAATGGGATCTGGGTTTAAAGTTATGATGGGCAAGAACGGATGGTGGGGTGGGTCTGGTGCTATCAGGGTAAGTTATCACCCTCCCCCATCCCCAGATGAGGGATATTCGAGGAAAGAGGCGGTCCTAGTGTGGGTCAGATCCCCCTTAGCCACGAGGGTGCACCAGTCCTATGGTGGGTCAGGGCCTCTACTGGACTATGGTTGTGAGCCTGGCGGTTTTCGGGTGCGGGCCTAGCCATAGTGGGGTCGGTCAGGCCTCCCTGGGCCACGAGGATGGGCCTGCGTTCTTGGGGTGGATCATATGGCGCCTACTCCAGCCACTAGCTGCTGCTGCTGCTGCTCACTTTCCCAGCCCCCTCGCTCTGGTGACGCCTAAACCAGTCTTTTGACAGCCCGCACAACCCCCTCCACCCTCCATCTCTCTTTCCTCCCGGCAACAAACCACATATGTGACGATCGTTAACCAATATTCCAGCTATTTGGAAAGTATTCCAATTATTTCTTCATATATCCCAAATGAAAAAAATAATTATAATAAAAACAGTACGATTCCAATAACCCTGAGAGTTCAAAAAAACAATTAGCATTCCAAATATTAACGAGCACACTTAGAACAGCTAAGTCGACCGAGTCAGGTCACATTCTGAGAAAAGGGCAACAAAGCTCATTACACCCTACGACCAAACTGACCTTACTAGTAGTGATGACACGTTCACATATATTGTAACCTATATGAATTCAAGCTCATAAAAATAGTCCCTTATCCTTTAGCGCTCGCCCAGACATAATGACGGACTGACAATAGCTAGGTAACTTTGCCACTGAAAATGTTTGCCACTATTCACTTGCCAGAGAAAATTTCCCTCTTACAGCAAGGCGTCGTTCTGTTGACGCCCTCTGACGTCGTTCATAACTGATTGGGTTAGTTTCTATTTTTTTCTTAAATATGAAAGGTACTTTTTCAATGTTAGAATCTAAACATGAAAAGATTATGTTATTTGAATTTAAATTTTAAATTTATCCAGTTAGAGCAGATATATAATAAACAGCAACGATGACTGACACATCTTCCAGCGTGGTGGGAGCTTACCTGCTGTAATGAACAAGTCTTCGTCCTGAGAGTTATCAGAGAAGTAGTGCATCATGGAAATACACTTGCCGCGTTTCCACTTGAGACTGTGACCTCCGTGTGGGGCACAAGAGTGTTTCACCCCGAACAGTTAAGCGTGGCAGCCCGAGGGGTCCTCGTGGTGCTGCTGTGAGAACTTACCACCAACCTGTCAACTGTCAGACCCAACCGCTGTCACTTAGGCCACACCTCACTCTTCACTACTTTTTATTCTTTATGCACATTATTCTTTAATTATCTACCTTCATCAATTGGTTCAAAATACAAAGCGGTCATCACTAAATTTTAACGTAATGACAGCTAACACAAGGGTGGAGGGGGGGGGGCACTAGCCACGTGGTGCACTAACAATACCCAGACACAATTCTGCCTTCAAACACCTTTTGTGGTTCTGGTCAGAGTGAATGCGAAAGCAATCCAGACGTCTGATGTTATTAGGCGAGGTAGGAAAAGTACGCTGAAGGAGAGCAACACCCCACACTTCCCAGCGCGCATCCACCACGTGACTGATGTTAGATGCCCGTCTCACTCCAGACCCAACCTTGAGTCTGGGCGAGGTTGGGGAGAGGGAGAGGGTGGGAGTGGGGATGGTGGGAGGACAGAGGGTGGTAGAGGGAGAGGTGAGATATTGGGGAGGGAGTGGGGGAAGGGAGAGGTTGAGAGAGCAGTAGGCGCCACTCAGGATGGCGGGAAAGAAGGAGGGGGTGTAGTGGGGGCAGCCAAACCAGCCCGCGCATCGCTCTCAACTGATCCTACAACAATTAAATACTCAAGATGCTGATGTAAATATTACGCAGCATATTATTGACATGTTACATCTGAAGTATTACAGTTTCTAAAAATGTCATCTTTAGACACGTATTTGGTACACAGCAGAGGAGATACAAGTCACAACGTCCCCGATTAGCCATCAAGCTCCAGAAGTTACGGCAGTATGAATTAAATCACGGAATGTGACCATGATATATAACACGTAACAATACTCCGAAAAAACGCTGGCAGTAACAATGAATGTTACACACACAGGGTAACAGACGCAATAACCAGACCGCACCAAGGAAGCCTATCCAACAGAAAAACTTGAAACCTGCTAAAGGTAACCTCGTAAATCTGGCATCGCGCACCTGCTTTCATTATTCTCAATGGTCAGTACAGAAAGCTGAAAGGAAAACAAAATGCCTCTTGCTCTGTCTCCGTCGACAGGAATACTTATGTACACAATCACCACCAACCTCATGGTCAAATAAATTTTCATGAACATTTGTACTTTTATAACTATTTTAATGCGCTTGCGGTAATTAGATTAAGCTACAAAATATAGGTACAATACATTATGCAATATATATATAGGACAAAACGCGAATACTCAATGACAATAGTAATACTAATGAAACAAATGAATTTAATCAATGAAACATTAACTATTAAACTGCTAATGACATTAAGATACATAATACAAATTATTATACCAGGATTTGTCGAAGAGTTTAAAAAAAACGTTAGGCTTTTTGTTTCTGGAAAGCTTGTCACCAAATAAATAAATTTCACCCACTGGTGAGGTCTCCCTAAAAAAAAAAAAAGTCAGCTGGCAACTTGACTTACAGCGTTGTCAGCACACTGTGTGTCAGTAATATTAGCAGATTGTAAACTTGGCGTTACTTTCTCCAGGGCGCGGGGAGGCCCAGTGCCTTAGCTCTGGTGTGGGACGCGACCGCGTTGTCAGGCACCCCACCACCCTCACCCTCCCAATACTCGG
>WNGS01135237.1:18634957-18653686 GCA_020271785.1 Procambarus virginalis
CAAATACTCATTAATCCAGCCACCAACCCATGTTTATGAACAAAGACCCAAAAGTGATTCCATGCACCCACCAAAACCCCTGTTTATGAATGAAAAACGGTTCACACACGACTCGCAACTGATTTCGTGCGAACACTTCCGAATAAGTGCTTCACTGACGAATTTTGTTCGAACCACAAATGCTTCACCCACGTATTACAATACAAATAATCGCCAACAGAACCTAAACACCTAACCTAATCTAACCTATGCTATATTTGCACAATATGCTAATATACTATAATATTAATATTATTTGAGAACATTCCTATTTTGAATGAACAGCATGTTGAAATTTATGAATGGTGGTTTGGGGTCGACCGCTGGATGGAATGGACTTGGTCTGAGACGGGTTGCCTATCGAGTGGTAAGTGTCACTAAACTGATGTACTAAATTGCCGGAGCCTAACCTAACTTAGGACACTCGAATAGAAAACTGATATTACGTCAATTTTGCGAGCAGTTATGATTTTTACAGTCATTCCTCTTGCTTTTTGCAACAATATGGACTACCATACCTATATTGACGTAATGGTAATTAGATAGTATAATTTGGTAGCACGTATTAACTTTATAAGAGTCTGGGAAAATAATGCTAAAAACCAAACTTAAATATTCCTAGGCCTAGCAAGCACATATATGTGCTGTATTGGCATCAGATTGCGTGTATTAGCCCTAGGATGGTTAGTTTTTTTACCAACATAATACAAGACCTTTTCCGGTTTGTCCAAATTCAATAGTACCAATTTCACTTTCTAATTGTCCATTACGTCAATATATTGTACGATCCACATCGTTACTATAATACTATCTAAACAGGAGGATGGGCTGCATTCTTAGTACATCAGTTTTAGGAGGCCTGATGATATTTATTCGCCGGCTACATTCAACAGAGAGCCCGGCTGCTACTTATACATACACTGCCACCACAGAGCCAGGCTACATACAGCAGACACACAGCCAGGCTACATACAGCAGACACACAGCCAGGCTACATACAGCAGACACACAGCCAGGCTACATACAGCCAGGCTACATACAGCAGACACACAGCCAGGCTACATACAGCAGACACACAGCCAGCTACTACAGCCATACACAGCCAGGCTACATACAGCAGACACACAGCCAGGCTACATACAGCAGACACACAGCCATGCTACATACAGCACACACACAGCCAGGCTACATACAGCACACACACAGCCAGGCTACATACAGCAGGGGCCGGGCTGTTCGCTGTACAACAATGAGGCTTAATCACTACTGGTTGTCCAATTGTCTCTGCCATCACCAGCCATAATGGCACAGTGTACAAACTTTTTACGCTAATTGCATTCAGAAAGCTGACTTTTTAATCATTCAATAATTATATATATAAAGAACATACCTTTTGAGAGAGTTGTCGGAGGGGGTTTCTCCTGGGTGTTGCAGGCGCGGGTGAAGCAGAGACTTCCTGCAGAAGTCCTTGAGCAGTATAACTGGACCTATATAACACCCGACTGACAAAAGGTCACATGGGAAAACTGGACCCCAAGGAAGCGCGGAATATGTTGGCAGCGCATTAATTTCTCAAATCACTGCGGAGGAACCAGCTCAAGTATCCTCCAGCAAGCCTCCGGGCCCTCAGCGCTGAGTCATCTCTGGAAATCAAAACAATTTGTAACATAGAACTTTTCCAGAAGTTATTAATAGGCCCGCGCAAACACGAATCTGAACTTTCAAAACCAGAATTAGTTACAACGCACAGGTCACCTGGACCACACAGTTACAGTGGGTAACACAACACTGGGTGCTGCCCATTTCGAATATAAGTTCACAAAACACTTAGTCGTATTAGTGTTGTTTGTCTTCCGTGGTTGAATGTATGTTAAAACAAAAACGCTAGGCCTTGCCAATGTTGCTTAATAATCACAAAATATTACGCATTATCAAGGTGTCATGCAGCGGGTCACAAAACACTAGGCTTTGTCAAGGTGTCGTATAGTGGGTCACAAAACACTGGGTCTTGTCAATGTGTTGTATAGCGGGTTACACAACGAGGCTTTGCAAAGGTGTCGTATGCCACGGAGTATGAAGGGAACACAAGTCCGGTCACAACAAGGTGTTCGTTACCAAATTTGGAACCACGCAGAGGTCACTGGAACACAACTGAGTAGTTACTGCACAAAGACTATGATCAGGTGAGAGGCCTGGCGGTGCTGGGCGGCAGCTACCAGGGGCGGTGTGGGAGACAGTCTTGCCCCCATCTATTGCTCCTCTTTGTTATCAAGGTGAAATATAATTCACGCACTTCATTACGAATGAGTACTTTACAGAGGTTTCGTTTAAGAGGAAGAGTATGTGGGGTTAACACGAGGCAGGTGTGGAGGCAGGTGTGGCGTGGAGAGCAAGGCCTCCCTGGGTCTCACGTGTGCTGCTGCCCTGTAAACACTGCCCGGCCAGACACGCTCACGGTGACGCAATCTTCCCGCTCCTCTGCAGCGCCGACTCCAGCCACACTGGGGCACACTGCAGCGTGTGGGTGTTCTAGTGTGACTTACGGCAGAAGGTGAAAAGCGTGGTGGGCAGTTGCAGCCGGGCACGAGATCCGTGCGAAGCGAGTGTGAAGCGTGAGGTTTATCACTGAGGCGAGCGGGAGCGAGCCACTGTGCGCGGGGCAACGCTGAATGAGAGAAAGAGTGGGAGGGAGGGAGGGAGAAAGAGGGATGGTGGTGGGTAGGACCTGAGGGCATCATCAGCGGTGACCCCACAACCCCTCACGTTCTCCAGCCCCGCCCTCCACACTCCCTCAGCTGATCCACAACCTCCCTCCAGCCCGGACGCCCCATGGCAGACTCCAGCGACCATCTTTTACTACAGCAGCACACAGTTAATCTCCAGTCATCAACATTTTACACATGGAAAGACGGGGGACGTCCTGGACCACCACAGGAAACAGCGTCACCAGCAGTGGCGACAATCGAGTAGACAGATTAATTTAATTAGTGACATTATGCAATGTACCTTATAATGCGTGTGCCACCATAAACTTACCATAAATGAGTAACTTTAATACATGATGATCAATTCCTGCTTTAACTCCTTTGTGATCCTTTGCAAAAACGAAACGCCTCCAGAGGGAAACACCCGGGCGTGAGAACATACCTTCAGCCACCTGCTTTGCTTCATCGCTTACAGGGTCCCCGCCTCCTGCCCCGCCACACTGACCGTCAGGGGCCCCGCCTCCTGCCCCGCCACACTGACCGTCAGAGGCCCAGCCACTCCTTGTCAAAGGACACACAAATGTCCTTGAAGCCGCTGTGAGCTCCACACGTTCATGTTCATCTCTCATGGTCTAGCAAGTGGCCTATGGACGCACGTGTTTTGTTTCCAGCGACTCTCTCCTTCAGGCACACTCGGCTGTACTCACCTATTTGTACTCGCCTATTTGTGCTTGCGGGGGTTGAGCTTTGGTCCCGCCCCTCAACCGTCAATCAACTGGTGTACAGATTCTGAGCCTATTGGGTTCTGTCATATCTACATTTAAAACTGTATGGAGTCAGCCTCCACCACATCACTGCCTAATGTATTCCACCTGTTAACTACTCTGACACTGAAAAAGTTCTTTTTAACGTCCCTGTGGCTCATTTGGGTACTAAGTTTCCACCTGTGTCCCCTTGTTCGCGTACCACCAGTGTTGAATAGTTTATCATTATCTACCCTGTCAATTCCCTTGTGGATTTTGTAGGTAGTGATCATGTCTCCCCTTACTCTTCTGTCTTCCAGTGTCGTAAGGTGCATTTCCCGTAGCTTTTCCTCGTAACTCATACCTCTTAGTACAGGGACTAGTCTAGCGGCATACCTTTGAACTTTTTCCAGCTTCGTCTTGTGCTTGACAAGCTACGGGCTCCATGCTGGGGCCGCATACTCCTGCATACTCCTGGGGCTGTGATAACCTATATGTGCTTGCTGGATATATAAGGCTAGGCGCGGTAAGGATGGATTTGACTAAGTTTTGTTGGGCTAGGCTAGGTTACGTAATTCGGTTTTACAAGTTGTTGGTTAACCATCTTATACGCAAAGTGACCGGGTTCCAGCTCCTGATCCCCACCTCTTAACCTGTAATCGACTGGTGTGATATATTAAGCCTTTGGGTTTGATTATATTTACATTTCAGTCTCACGAATGGAGTTTATTTATACCATTTCCTATCTTAATGCGCGCTTACTCCCCACTACTACAAGCTGTAATTTTGTAATTCTTCTAGGATAAGTGGGTAGCAGCATGTGGTTGACAACCAACAAACTTTCTCTCAATACTAACAATACATAATAGGCATACATTCTATTTTGACCAAAATTTACCCACTGTTATTTAATAAACACGCCCAAATTGAGAGAACGCAGAAAATTTCTAGACATCCATGTAAAAAACTTTAATTGCAAAATAAATAAAATAAAGAGTATAACTGTAGGCATACGCTCTAATTTCGCTTTGCGTAGATTATGTTATTAAACACTATATTTGCTCATATATCACTTAAAGAATCTGCGATCCAAAATTACCTCAGATTTATTATCAATATAATTCAACAATCAAGATTATAACGAATTCTAACCCTAAACACCATTTAATGCCCGTTGCTGTTATTTTATATTCAGTTACTGGGAACAAAATGTTCCAAGTAGCTCGGGCTATGGTGAGCCCGTAGTGGACTTACCTGGCACAGGAGCGGGACTGTAGGTAATTTAATATTCTTACTTAACATTCTTAATCACACTAAATATTAAAGCACTACACAGATTTACCCGTGAATCCTAACCTTTAAAACTCTATACTTTAATATCAATCCCGGGACAGAAATCGTTGGGCGCGATTTCTATGACCTAATGAGCCTTTTCACTTAGCAGTAAAGAGGTGACACGTCGAACACTTTATGTAGCTACGTCTGTGGCAGAAAATAATAATAATAAAAAAAGAGTAAAAAGGTACCCATAAGTTGCCGTGTTGTTGGGCTGCATCGTGGGGAGGATCAGTAAATTGACCTTCGGCGAAACCTTGATGTAAGCCTAATATATATACACTGACTGCCTGTCCCTGACACAATGAATTATTATTATTATTCTCGGCTTCATCTCCTCAAAGAGCTTTAATATTATATAATTAATTGATGTTTGCTATTAGGCTACTTTGCCAACCCTCTATTATTTCTATTGGCGATTTTCGCAACTCATACCAAGACAGGTTGAGAGCCACAGGGCTAACAACACTGCAAACCAGACATGACATAGATGATCTAATCGAAACTTCTAGAATACTAAACAATTTGGAGGATATTGATCCAGACAACTTCTTCAGGTCATATGTAACACAAAGAGTAAAGGTTTCAAGCTCAATAAGCCACAATACGGGACAGAAAACAGGAGATGTTTTTTTTACCCATAGAAATAATAAACCCATGGAACCGAGTCTACCCACCGAAGTTGTAAAAGCCGAAACATTGTTGAATTTTAAAACCCAGCTTGAAAAGAAATCATCAGGACAAATGGGGGGGGGACCTTTGACAAATGGGGAAGGGGACCTTTGACAAATAGGGAAGGGGACCTTTGACAAATGGGGAAGGGGACCTTCGACAAATGGGGAAGGGACCTTCGGTTTCCTGTCCTCGTCGAGGCCACTAGAGAAGTAGTGGCCCCTCAGGTAAATTCAGATCAATTCGGGAATAAGAGTCGACTGCGAAAAATGTCACCGTAAAATCTATTTTAAAATTCTAGATAAATTGAATTCACATACTGTATTTTCATCATTAACAATATTTTTCATCGTATAAACCCTTCAATTCTCTGCAAATATCCTAATTACTAGTGGCACCATGCCCAAAACTCTGCAAGTAAGGCAAGATAATTATCGGGAGAAAGCACTTTAAGCCAGTACGATTATATAACACTTGGAAGCTATATGGGAGTAACGATTTGGGTTAAAATGGACGGAAGAAATGGCACCCAAACACTGGACCGTCCGTGATCGAACGACGACCTGCAAGAAGCTAGGCTGTCAATACACCGACCAGTACAAGTGGTTGGGTTGCTCTGCATTGTAATTAATTATTACTGTTTTAAAATATATAATTACTGTACCTACATAAGTAACAAGTAATCTGATTCTCTGTATATTTATAAATAAAACATTATTACTAGACCTTATTATTATTAATAATTATCAACTTTATTTTATGATCATATATATATATATATATATATATATATATATATATATATATATATATATATATATATATATATATATATATATATATATATATATATATATATAAACTTACCAAACAATGCCTACGGGAGAGTGAGGTCTAGCTTTTTATATCCCGCCTACTAGCCTTGTTGTGCCTGTTGCATTACAAGGTTCTGACGTTCAAGTTCTTTGTAGAACATGGCCTTAATTAAAATTGTGTATGGAAATGGTTTCCACAACTTCTTTCAGCGCATTGTTGACCGAGAAATTCCTTACATTCCTTCTGCTCATTTGCGTTTCCAGCTTCCATCTACGTCTACCTTATCTATTCCTTTCTATTCTATATCTTGTATGTTGTGGTCCTATCCCCTCTGTCCTTTCTATCCTTTACGGTTGTGAGAGTTAGTTCCATTAGCCTATTTTCGTAATTATTATGTTTAACTTAGATCTGGCACTATTTTGGTTATTGTCATTACTCATTAAAAGAAGGTGATAAGCCAGTAAAGCTATATAACACTCCAAATACACAGTTTACTTTAGTCCTAGCCTATGTTCAAGAATGAGGTATAGAATTCAAGTAACTATAAGTCAAAGTTAAGTATAAGTATATACTTGCTGGTTGGTTAGCAAGCTTCCACCCATGTCTTATCAAGCTTGTGCTACACCAATCTTAATAACCCCCAGTGCAGTTGATAGCTGACCTTAAGCACAACTTAAGAGATTTTAAGACTTGTCCATATGTTAGTATTACGATTTGCCAGAAACATACATTACCATTATTTGCCTTTTCCTCATAAACTTGACTATTCCCGGTAGTACAGATGGGGTCGTTTTCGACCCACAAACGAGAATTCCGGGTTCGAATCCCGGACAGGACAGAAATGGTTGGGCGTGTTTCCTATCACATGCCCTTGTTCATCTAGAAGTAGATAGGTACCCAGGAGTTAGTACAGCTTGTTGTGGGGGGTTGCATCCTAACCCGTCCTCTTAAAGGTTCACAACGTCAAGAAGTTGTCGTACTCAAGTCCCCTATCCTGACCTACCAGAGAACCCAAAACAGGACATTATGTCAATTTCGTTTCCATTATCTAGTACGACAATTTTTGGCCGTTTTTTTTATTATTAACAAGCTTAGGTATACACAGCAATGTGCTGCTACCCTATTCTATATGAAAGATTACACAGTGTAGATCAAAAACTAGCTATAAGTTCATTTAATATTCCCATCTCACAGGATGGTTAGTTATACATGGAGTCAGGGGGAACAAATACCAGCCTCAAGACAAAAACAAATCAACTCTGAATAAAAAATTAAGAGAGAGAGAACATGAAATGTAAGGCTGATCTATTAGCCTCCACTAGCAAAATCTGGATACAGTACAAGAATATCTTCCAATATTCAATATTCCAATATTGATATTCTTCTATCAAAAGTGATACTTTTATAATTGGAATATCTTCCAATATTCCTGAGTGTATGAAGTAATTACAGAACTCAAAGTACCTCATACCATTTGGTCTGAAGTCACATAGCAGAACAATCACATATATAGTATTGGAGAGTATGTTCCAGCTCTTGCTCACATAGTTTACAATTGGAATGTTCACCATTGGGAGATTCATTACTTGCAGCCACCTGCCATAGCTAGGTAAGGTATACGTCACAATGCGATGTTCTATTAGTAGCACAGGTTATGCATACTAGGGAGGGCCTGTAATTCAACCCTGGGGGCGACCTCGATATAAGCCTTTCTTGTCCTGTATGTAAATACTGGCTGCCTGTTCCCGGACACAATAAATTATTAAATTATGAATTATTCTGATAATACGGATGGCCCCCCTGTAAATAGCAATTGACACAGAAAACGGCATTTGAAGGGAATGAGTGATAGACTTTTATAAAAGACCGAAGCTTTTAAAACTGACTGCTGAAAAAATAAAATACTGAATTCAGACATTTCTATAACAAATGTTCCAGAGATGTCTAACTATTTCATTCAAAATTGTCTGCTACCAGAAATGTTAGCCAAATACCTCCAGTTTGCTAACTGTAGGTAGTAGCTAAGTGATTGTAACCTATCCACCGCTGTCCACTGTTGTTGTTGAGTAGGGGCGACGACGATCGTGGGATCGGATGCGCCCCGGCGTACCAGGTAAGGGTGAAACGCGAAGCCAGGAAAGGCGAAACGCCAAGCCAAAACGCGAAACGAGAGACGCTAAGCACTAGAAACGAAGACGCCACACGGCAAGGAAACGCACAAAGGGAGAGGCACAAGCACAAAATAAAACAGAAAACAAGCAGCCAAAGGGGCACACAGCATTTCACAGAACAAATACACAGAAAATCAGGGTACATACTTGCCCGGGAACCGGGCCCGCGGGAACAGTACATTAAATGCTTCCCAGAGCACCCACCGCCAAGGGTCCCGTCCACCCACCGGGGACTCCATAACATTCGGAACCGGGGCAACAAACACCCACAAACAGGGGACCCAAATGGTAGTACCCACGAGGTGAGTAGTCGCCACCCGGCCCGACAGGAAGGGAACCTGCCTACCACGAAAGTTCTCTGGCCCGTCAGACAGCTGTAACTCGGCAATCTCCGTCCAGTGACCCGGCGGCATCACAGACGCCGGCAACACGTCCTCCAGGACCCCAACGCGCATCCTCACAGGAGCGAACGGGCCACAGGGCACCACCACAGGGGCACCCATGGCCCCGGGCACACCACCAGACGACAGCAGGGAATCCGGACGGCGCGCATACCTCCGGAACGTCACTACCAGGCCACGCCCAGCACGAGAGTCCACACCATCCCTGGCAGCGGAAGCCACCACCCCCCACTGCGGAGAGTCCCCTGGCGGAGAAAGAACCGAAGGCACGTCCGAGACACAGGCACCAGCACCGGCAGGCACATGGACCTCCGCCACCACTAGCTGTGGAGACATGGACGTATCCGTATCGACACCGGCAACATCCGAAGACTCACAGTCACTGAAGTCACCAACATCGGCCCAGGCAGAAGACGAACGCCGGGAACGTTTGGGCACCGGCCGGATATCTTCAGGGCCGGAAGCGGACCCAGAAAAATGGGCACCACGAGCCGGACGAACCGACGACCGAGACAGAACGGCAGCCTCCACCACAGGGGGAACCAGGTCACACACCGCAGGAGGCTCCACAGCCACCCCAGCACCCAGTACATCCGGGACCCGAGACACGGACACAGGGCCAGGCGCAGCATCCGAAGACGAGGGAGAAGACGGCAACGCCACACACAGGGAGCACCAGGAAGGCCCACGGGAGCAGCTAGGACAGGGACAGGATCAGGCTGACCAACCGAGGGTACAGCAATACCCGGAAGAGGGTCGGCAACAACCGGAGGAACGTCAGGCGTCGCTGGGGGAGCTGCAGTAGCGAACGGGACGCGCACCTCCACAACATCTCCAGAGGCAGCCTCCAGCGGGAGCGGCGGGAAATCTACTTCTCGGAACAAGTTGACAGGAGCAGCTGGGGTAGCAGAGCACCCTGCAGCCTGATGCCCCAACAGGCCACACCGGAAACAGGTACGAGGCTGCCGGGCATAACACACCCGGACGTAGTACCCCATAAGCCGGACAGAAGAAGGTATATCCGACCGCAGGCGCATTCCCGACGTGCGAATGTTCGTTCGCCTTCCAGCATACCGGCCCGAGGAGAGCGTGTTCACCCGCACGCTGACAACAGTACCAACCCATTCGTTGGTACGACCTATTCGTACAAGTGAAGGTTCATACACGGAGGATGACAAAGAAATTAGTGAAATCCTAAAAAAGCAGTATGAGGACATGTTTAGCACTCCAATAAACAACATGAAAGTAGAAGATCCAGACAATTTCTTTATGCGTGATATCCAAACCCCTGTAAATATAACTGATATCAACACGAGCGCACTAAATTTTGAAAGAGAAATTGAAAACATGCCCATGCACTCGGCCCCAGGTCCAGACTCATGGAATTCAATATTTATAAAGAAATGCAAAGTGCCGGTAGCACAGGCACTCAGTATAGTGTGGAGGAAGAGCTTGGACACGGGAGAGATACCAGATGCACTTAAAGTAGCAGACATAGCCCCTCTACACAAGGGAGGGAGCAAAGCATTGGCAAAGAATTATAGACCAGTTGCACTGACATCGCACATAATAAAAGTATTTGAGAGAGTGATTAGGAGTCAGGTCACCAATTTCATGGAGACCAATGACCTTCACAACCCAGGCCAACATGGATTTCGAGCGGGAAGATCGTGCCTCTCACAGCTACTTGAGCACTACGATAAAGTCACTGAGGCATTAGAAGAAAAACAGAATGCTGATGTGATATACACGGACTTCGCAAAGGCTTTCGATAAATGTGACCATGGCGTGATAGCACACAAAATGAAGTCAATGGGAATAACCGGTAAAGTAGGACGCTGGATACTCAGTTTTCTGTCAAACAGGACTCAGCGAGTAACGGTCAACCATATAAAATCTAGTCCAAGTGCAGTTAAAAGCTCTGTACCTCAGGGTACAGTCCTTGCACCGCTGCTTTTCCTTATTCTCATATCAGATATAGACAAAAATACAAGTCACAGCTTCGTATCATCCTTTGCAGACGACACAAAAATCAGTATGAAAATTACCTCGGCTGAAGACATTGAAAAACTTCAAGCTGATATTAATAAAGTTTTCGACTGGGCATCAGAAAATAACATGATGTTTAACAGTGATAAATTCCAGGTACTCAGGTACGGTAAAAATGAGGACCTTAAACATAATACAGAGTACAAAACACAATCAAATGTGCCCATAGTAGGAAAACAGCATGTAAAGGATTTGGGAATAATGATGTCTGACGACCTAACGTTTAGGGAGCATAACCAAGCAAATATTGCGACAGCCAGAAAAATGATAGGATGGATTACGAGAACTTTCAAATCCAGGGATCACATCACAATGCTTGTACTCTTCAAGTCATTGGTGCTGTCCCGTCTTGAGTACTGTTCAGTACTCACTTCCCCCTTCAGAGCAGGAGAGATTGCTGAAATAGAGGGAATACAGAGAACATATACAGCACGTATAGACGCGATAAAGCACCTAAATTATTGGGATCGTCTCAAAGCTCTCCAAATGTACTCACTAGAAAGAAGACGAGAGAGATATCAAATAATATACACCTGGAAGATACTGGAGGGCCAGGTCCCAAATCTACACAGTAAAATAACAACGTACTGGAGTGAACGATATGGAAGAAAATGCAGAATAGAACCAGTGAAGAGCAGGGGTGCCATAGGCACAATCAGAGAACACTGTATAAACATCAGAGGTCCACGGTTGTTCAACGTCCTCCCAGCAAGCATAAGAAATATTGCCGGAACAACCGTGGACATCTTCAAGAGGAAACTAGATTTATTCCTCCAAGGAGTTCCGGACCAGCCGGGCTGTGGTGGGTATGTGGGCCTGCGGGCCGCTCCAAGCAACAGTCTAGTGGACCAAACTCTCACAAGTCAAGCCTGGCCTCGGGCCGGGCTTGGGGAGTAGAAGAACTCCCAGAACCCCATCAACCAGGTATCAACCAGGTAACCCCCTCCCCCTCCACCGAAGTAACGCCGTAGGAGGTCGTCAGGAAACTCCAGGGGCGCTCCATGGATGCTGACATAAGTCAGGGCACCACTACGATCCGAGATCGCCACAGAGCCGGCATCACCCGGCAACGACAACGTACGCCCCTCATACCGACGAGGAAGTCACGGTACTCCTCCTCCCCCACGAACTTGAGAACAACCCAGTGGGCAGTAACAAGCTCAATACCAAAGACAGCCTCCACCGGGATACGAACCATGTCACACATAACGAGCTCCACGTCTGAGTATCCAGCCCGACTAGTAACTCCAATCCCACGGAATTCACACGCACAACGGGGTGAAGGCCTCCCATGTCAAACGAGCCACGTCAACACGCAGCCGGGGAGCAACACAAACTGGGAGGGGGGGGGGAGGGGGCAGAGACGCCCACACCACCTGGCGACCAAAATGGCAAACAACCCCAACAGCCACGGAGGGTCGGCAAGACGTCTTCACTCCACGGCCGCCAGCAGTTGACTCCCCGCTGTCCACTGGATGGGGGGGGGGCGGTGTGCAAGACAAACATATCAATTGTGACACTAACTCCCCACATTTGTCAGTTGCTTAATTTAGAAACTGTGCTTGTGGTCGATCTCGATCCTAATGATGATGTGACGATGTGTATTGAATCTTTGTAACTAGCTCATCAAGACTGCAATTTGCTTAACTAAATGAATTGTGGGGTTCATTCCCTGAGCACTTTATATGCCTCTGTAACCCTTTCCACTACCGCCCACAAGATGGGTATGGGGTGCATAATAAACGAACTAAACTAAATTCACTCATAAAAAAGTCAGGGGAAATGGAGACACGCAAATGCTCAGTTTTCAATTTTGTAAACTAATTTTGCTGAAGTAGAGTTTAATCATATGCTAATAATAAGATGCTCTTATGAAATATGAAGTACAGGGGTAGATACGGAAATCGAGAAGGACCTTGACAACCTGTGGACTTTCTTCAGAGATAGAGGATATCCGGAGAGAACTCTACGAGAAACAGCCGATAAATGATCGAGCCTGATGAAAGAGGACCTCCTACAGACAAGAGCGGATACTGCCCTCTAGGATAATACTCCCTACGATATATGTCCTAACAGCGTCGAAAATTTCTTATATGGATGAAAACAACAAATTATGGCATAGAGGGCACTTTCAAAGATCACCCAGCATGGAGCCACTTCCCCTTCCCCCAGTGATTGCTTGGAAGTTTTTTTTTTTATTACAAGACATGTTGGCGATGGCATGTTTTCCTGCCCACCTTAGGACATCTTCGGAGAAACTGTGATTTGTCTGATTGGGCACTAAACCCATTCTAACCTACCTTAACCCAAACCCAAGCTCCACTAACCTACCTTAACCCAAACCTAACCTAACCTACCCTGCAAACCGAAGATGATCCACTTCAGAGTGAAACCCAAGTAGTTACACAAGTTTTATCCTTTGTGTATTCTGTATGCCAGCAGGGGTTCGAATCCTGGTCGGGTCAATAAGTTCTTAGTGGTATATTATATATAAATAAATCATAAATAACTAATTAAATAAATAATTATAAATAAATAGTTTATTCAAGTAAAAGTTGACACGTACAAGATGAGTTACAAACAGAATGTTGGATTTCTAGATAGAGCTAGTACTATGCCTAAAGCACTAATACGCACAGCATATTATACAGTATGATAAGAGAAAAGATATACATCTTCAATTTATTAAAACCAGACGTTTCAGAGTACCAAACTCCCTCATCAGTGCTTAAAAGAGCGCTTTCAGCTCTCTTGTTGCCTCACCCATTGTTGGGATTTCATAAATTCCTATATGCCTTGGGAGTTAGCTTAAAGGATCACAGCACGTTGTGTTTCACCATCCAGTAGTCTTTTATTTGTTTTATTTATTTATATATACAAGAGTTCTTACATTCTTGTAAAGCCACTAGCACGCATAGCGTTTCCGACAACTCCGTAATCCTAATTTCCCCTGGAATACGTCCCGTCAAATTGTTTAACAACCAGGTACCCATTCACTACTGGGTGAACAGAGGCTACAGTAAGGAATGGCGCGCGGTCAATCCTTCCCGGCCAGGATACCTGACATTCCTCTACTGGTAGGAAAGTATCGGGCTTCCCTAATCACACCTGTCAACCTGCAGGGCTGCACCATCCGAGTCCACTGGTTAAACCTTGCTACATTCACAAATGTAAAGCTTCATCCTCGGGTGGAAGAAACCAAGTTATGTCCTGGTGGTGCGGTGGTAAAACATTCGTCCAGCGCTTCGGCCTGGGTTCGTATGCAGCTGATTTCTAACTCTCAGTCGGAGCCGGGGAGCCGGTCGGCCGATCGGAAACGCACGCTGGATTGGTTGATCCTGTGGTCCTGGGTTCGATCCCAGGCGCCGACGAAAAACAATGGGCAGAGTTTCTTTCACCCTATGCCCCTGTTACCTAGCAGTAAAATAGGTACCTGGGTGTTAGCCAGCTTTCACGGGCTGCTTCCTGGTGTTGTGTGTGTGTGTTGTTTGTGTGTTGTGAAAAAAACAAAAAAAAAAGTAGTTAGTTAGTAGTAAAAAGTTGATTTGACCGTTGCAGAGGGCGGGCCGACAGAGCAAAGCTCAACCCCCGTAAAATACACACGTAAGTCACATCACACACATGACAGAGAGCAAGCGGGGTTTCAGGATACACACTCCTTCAGACACATTATTGAGATACATACGCACAGAAACACTCGGACCATTGTGTGACCACATGTCCTGACATGTCACAACACCTGTACCACATGCCTGACGACATGTCCACACATGTATCACTGCCCCCCGGCTGACATCTGCACACCATCTGGAATCTGCAACATCGTGATTTACGAGATAAGGACTATGATTAATCACCATATAACAGTTCTTATCTCGTTAACACATACGAGCCGACAATAGAGTTACGATGAAAGACTAAAGGAGTTAAACCTCGTATTGAGATAAGAAGAATCAGGAAGATATGATCACAACAAATCCATTTTCAATGGGATGGAGGACAGGCAGACAAGGACAGACCATTTTACAGTAAAGGTAAGACAGACAGTGGCATATAGAAACTATGCATATAGTACAGGTACGGTTTCACTTTAAAGTCCTCATCTTGCATTCCAGCTTGGCTCACTTTCTTCAACCTGTTGAAGTTGCCAAATGTTTATTCGTGTAGGGGGGGGGGAAGGAGGCTTCATTATGCAACTATAGTCCTACTGCTTCCGATTGGTCGGTTTGATGCGAATGGTTAGTTATCTTTTATCTTGAGATGATTTTCGGGCTTAGCGTCCCACGGCCCGGTCCTCGACAGGCCTATTCATGGTTAGGTTCAGGATAATCCAATACCATATGTGGCACTGGCGATGGAAGAGGAGCAAATGTGACCTTGGTGTTCTAATTACATACAAAATTGGCATAGAAAAAATAACGAGAAAGAGAAGATGGATCTCTAATTTCCAAGCGTCACCAAAGAGTAATTAATAAAAGTAAAACTTGGATTATCCATCGTGATAATCGGTTATCCAGAGTTTGTATTTGTTCCAGTAGGCTTCCTCATTCTCATACGAGCGAGGAGCATCAATTATAACCGTATCATCACTGATACTGATTCATATGAGTAAAAAAATAGAGGATATGGCAAATATTTAAACGTGTAAATCAGGTCTTTCAGTGACCACAGAAAACAAATGTTGAATGAAAACCAGCTTCAGCTCTTGTGCCTGTAACAACAGAGAAAGCAAACAGGAAACAGCAAACTATACTAGAAAAGGCCACGTTAAAGGCCTGGACGAATAGAAAATTTTACTTTTTATGAATACAAAAAAGGTGGTTGTAACAGTACTTTTAAACACCTGTGTCTACAGTGAAATATTGTTGCATACTGTCACCCCCTGTCAAGCTGTATAAACTGTGACCTGGACAAGGCGCAGAGAAGTTTTAGTGCCTGAATCGGCTGTGTATAGGGTGGATGTGTGTGGATGTGTAAAGGTACTGAAATGAGCGGCATATAGTACAAACGCAAAATCATAAACTTTAACAATGAATACGAATGGTCAAATGGTTAGATTCCAAAGGGTTAGATTCCATTCCATAAGACGTTTGAGAACGTTTCCTTACACATAATCCCTGTTCACCTAGTTTATCTCTTGAGGTTATCTTGAATAATTTCGGGGCTTTTAGCGTCCCCGCGGCCCCGTCCTCGACCAGGCCGCCTTGTCACACCCCCAGGAAGCAGCCCTAGCAGTTGTCTAAACCAGGTACCTATTTACTGCTAGTGAACAGGCGATCAGGGTGAAAACAACTCTGCCCATTGTTTCCGCTCCCCGGGGATCGACCCGAAACCTCAGGACTACGAATCGAAGCGCTTCCACTCCTGTCAGGCCCCCCCCCATTACCTAGAATAAACAGGCACTGGGAGTTTGGTAGCTGTTGTGGGTTGCATCCTGGGTTTAATAAGTACATATGTGACATATTCCAAGCGATATTTTTTTCAAGGCACTAACTTTTCCTCTCAGTTTTATATAGAGATTCTATACAAACAGATTATTTATTTAGATTTTTATTATTTTATATAATAGAGATTTTATACAAAATTTGACAATATCCGGAGTTACTTTACAATTTATTTAAATATTTTAATTTTGTTTTATTATTTTTATAAAACTGTAATATCAATATAGGTATAGGTTCAGTACTAATTGTAATATCTTAACATACTAAGAAGGTTAGGTTAGGTTGTGGTTTTCTATTCAGCATTTGAGAGTAAACTAAAATATTCATAATAAATTAGTATGTCACATATGCACTTATTCATAAGCATGATATTGACTATAAGCAAGTGCGAGAACGGGTTGCTTTAAGACTGATCCACTCAAGGGGTACCGTCTGTAGTTGATTGTTCAATAAACCCCAGAACTATATGTTTAACACATCTCTAACCCTGTCCATGGAGGACAGAAGAAAATGTATATATGCTGGTTAGCACTGTAAATGTGTGGGCCACGTCTGTGGTAGAAAAAAGGGTTAGTAGAAACAAAACATTCTTCAGAAGTGAAATAAACCAGGAAGTAAAGCAGAAGAGATAGACTCGATACACTGTTTCCAGCGAAGCAACCCGTCCTCAGGCCATGCTTGTCCAAGCTGTGGCCGTTCCCCAAGGCGCATTCCTCAATTGTTTTGTGCTGCGTAATCAAAAACCGACATTCTCAAATATAAATAATATTATATATAATAATTTTATGTATAGTTATGTATTTGGGATCCGTTGGCAATTTTGACTTTAAATGCGTAGGTGAAGCATATAAAGCAACCCATCCTCCAGCCCAAGAAATAACTAAATACTGACTTACGTAACTTTTAATACGTCATACTTTAATACAGTAGACAACGGACCGACAAGATGTCTTCCATATAGTATAATAAACGTTTTTTCTTAAATATAATTACAAAGTATTCAATATTAAGGGTTTATTCATAGGTCTAAATCAGGTGTTATGGTTACATTGAACTAGTGAGTATTTACAATACAGGCTGGAAGTGAACGAAACATATTTTCAGTCATAGAACACGGTCAAGTGGCCTACAAGTCAAATATTAACATACGCAGGCCGTCCGCATCAACAAACGCCAAATACTCATTAATCCAGCCACCAAACCCCATGTTTATGAACAAAGACCCAAAAGTGATTCCATGCACCCACCAAAACCCCTGTTTATGAATGAAAAATGGTTCACACACGACTCGCAACTGATTTCGTGCGAACACTTCCGGAATAAGTGCTTCACTGACGAATTTTGTTCGAACCACAAATGCTTCACCCACGTATTACAAATACAAATAATCGCCAACAGAACCTAAACACCTAACCTAATCTAACCTATGCCTATATTTGCACAATATGCTAATATACTATAATATTAATTTATATTTGAGAACATTCCTATTTTGAATGAACAGCATGTTGAAATTTATGAATGGGTGTTTGGGGTCGACCGCTGGATGGAATGGACTTGGTCTGAGGACGGGTTGCCTATCGAGTGGTAAGTGTCACTAAACTGATGTACTAAATTGCCGGAGCCTAACCTAACTTAGGACACTCTAATAGAAAACTGAATATTACGTCAATTTTGCGAGCAGTTATGATTTTTACAATCATTCCTCTTGCTTTTTGCAACAATATGGACTACCATACCTATATTGACGTAATGGATAGTAGAATTTGGTACTACGTATTAACTTTATAAGAGTCTGGGAAAATAATGCTAAAAACCAAACTTAAATATTCCTAGGCCTAGCATAGCACATATATGTGCTGTATTAGGCATCAGATTGCGTGTATTAGCCCTAGGATGGTTAAGTTTTTTTACCAACATAAATACAAGACCTTTTCCGGTTTGTCCAAATTCAATAGTACCAATTTCAACTTTCTAATTGTCCATTACGTCAATATATGTACGATCCACATCGTTACTATAAGTACTATCTAAACAGGAGGATGGGCTGCATTCTTAGTACATCAGTTTTAGGCCTGATGATATTTATTCGCCGGCTACATTCAACAGAGAGCCCGGCTGCTACTTATACATACACTGCACCACAGAGCCAGGCTACATACAGCAGACACACAGCCAGGCTACATACAGCAGACACACAGCCAGGCTACATACAGCACACACACAGCCAGGCTACATACAGCAGGGGGCCGGGCTGTTCGCTGTACAACAATGAGGCTTAATCACTACTGTTGTCCCAATTGTCTCTGCCATCACCAGCCATAATGGCCACAGTGTACAAACTTTTTACGCTA
>WNGS01135237.1:18670090-18697263 GCA_020271785.1 Procambarus virginalis
TGTCGTAATAGTAAAAACTAAAGCAACGTAATATTGACGTTCTCTGTGAACATCGGCCTTGATAGGTTTGGTGGGTTGCTTGGGTTTGTACACTTCATGTTAGGCAAAGCTGTTGAATTTTCACGCCATTACGTAAGTGCATGGGGTCAAGTTCAAGTATATTTATTGAGACAAGAAAGAAATACATCTCAAAGGGATAGAGTAGCTTAGGCTATTTCTACCCTCCGATGGGGGGGTCTATAATCGCCTGACCGTGTCTCACGTCATTGCATACGGTCTATAATCGCCTGGCCGTGTCTCACGTCATTACATGGGTCTATAATCGCCTGGCCGTGTCTCACGTCATTACATGGGTCTACAATAGCCTGGCCGTGTCTCACGTCATTACATGGGGTCTATAATCGCCTGGCCGTGTATCACGTAATTACATCTATGGAGCTCTAGGTGTTATCAAGCTGGGGCAAACCCGCCTTTTTCCATGCGGGTTGCCAGGTCATGTGGCCGCGGCGTGCCGTGCTGGCCGGTGGGCAGGATGAACCTCTTCCGAGAGAGTGAACTCCCCCCTCAGGAGGTTCCGGAGGACTGCGTGTGTCAACGTGGGTACTGGCCTGGGTCTTCGGATGAGTCTGTGATGTCTGCGGCTCCCCCGATTGGGGGTGAGGGCGTCGTGGAGGCAGTGCGTGTCGCCCCTTCTCCCTCCTCCGGTTGCTGTGGCTGTGGGCCGGGGACTGTGTCTTCCGCATCGGGGTACGTGTCCTGTACCCATCGGTACGTGTTCCTGTGGAGGTTCATGATGTGCAGCCCGTAGTGTATGGTCCTATGCCTCTTGTCATAGCTGCGATTGAGGTGATGCGTTGGCCGCGTGGAGCGTAACCGTGCGCTGCTTCTCAGTGGTTCCGGAGGGGACGTGATAGTTTCGATGACTTACGTCCGGTTTCCTAACGAAGGCGGCAGGCCCTCAGTTCGTCCCACAGAGTGGTGCCTCTTGGGCGGAAGTGGGGGACTTCGCGAGTGCAGAGGATGGTGATGAGGGGGATGCTGGTGGTGTGCCTGGAGCTCCTGTGGTGCCTGGTGGTGGTGTGGCGGCTGTGTGAGGTTGTCCCGGGGACGGCTGACCCTGGAAAGGCTTCCCTGTGGTGGGGTCGGTGCCTGGTGAGAGGGACTGTGTTGCCTACTCCTGCCCCCCCGTCCCACCCCCCAATATCCCCCTGCGTCCCCAGTTGCTGGTTCTCCAGGTTGGGAGGTTGTTGTCCCAGATGCTATAGAGGGCAAGGCGGGGTTTAGTCCTTGTCTTGTAAAAGGATTCCGTGCCTGTGTCGCGGCCCTCCGTGCTTCAGCCACCTGTGTTCTTGGTCACCTGTGCTGCCATCCCCCATTCTGCAGCCTTCAGGGCTTCGGTCGCCGTGCCCCGTGCTTCCGGCCTCCGTGCAACCGCCTCCTGTGTTGGGGACTCCTGGGGCCGCTCCTGTGCGGCTTTTGGGGCAGCGTCCATTCGACTCCATATGGGAGGTAGCTCTCCAAGACGGACTCACTGAGGAGGAGTGGTTGGCCTAGTGGTAGTGCCTATTGGGACTATGTGTGTGTAATTTATTCCTGATTTCTTGGTGATTTGTGTTATCCTGGTTGATACCTGGTTGATGGGGGTTCTGGGAGTTCTTCTACTCCCAAGCCCGGCCCGAGGCCAGGCTTGACTTGTGAGAGTTTGGTCCACTAGGCTGTTGCTTGGAGCGGCCCGCAGGCCCACATACCCACCACAGCCCGGCTGGTCCGGAACTCCTTGGAGGAATAAATCTAGTTTCCTCTTGAAGATGTCCACGGTTGTTCCGGCAATATTTCTTATGCTTGCTGGGAGGACGTTGAACAACCGCGGACCTCTGATGTTTATACAGTGTTCTCTGATTGTGCCTATGGCACCCCTGCTCTTCACTGGTTCTATTCTGCATTTTCTTCCATATCGTTCACTCCAGTACGTTGTTATTTTACTGTGTAGATTTGGACTGGCCCTCCAGTATCTTCCAGGTGTATATTATTTGATATCTCTCTCGTCTTCTTTCTAGTGAGTACATTTGGAGAGCTTTGAGACGATCCCAATAATTTAGGTGCTTTATCGCGTCTATGCGTGCCGTATATGTTCTCTGTATTCCCTCTATTTCAGCAATCTCTCCTGCTCTGAAGGGGGAAGTGAGTACTGAACAGTACTCAAGACGGGACAGCACAAGTGACTTGAAGAGTACAAGCATTGTGATGGGATCCCTGGATTTGAAAGTTCTCGTAATCCATCCTATCATTTTTCTGGCTGTCGCAATATTTGCTTGGTTATGCCCTAAACGTTAGGTCGTCAGACATCATTATTCCAAATCCTTTACATGCTGTTTTCCTACTATGGGCACATTTGATTGTGTTTTGTACTCTGTATTATGTTTAAGGTCCTCATTTTTACCGTACCTGAGTACCTGGAATTTATCACTGTTAAACATCATGTTATTTTCTGATGCCCAGTCGAAAACTTTATTAATATCAGCTTGAAGTTTTTCAGTGTCTTCAGCCGAGGTAATTTTCATACTGATTTTTGTGTCATCTGCAAAGGATGATACGAAGCTGTGACTTGTATTTTGTCTATATCTGATATGAGAATAAGGAAAAGCAGCGGTGCAAGGACTGTACCCTGAGGTACAGAGCTTTTAACTGCACTTGGACTAGATTTTATATGGTTGACCGTTACTCGCTGAGTCCTGTTTGACAGAAAACTGAGTATCCAGCGTCCTACTTTACCGGTTATTCCCATTGACTTCATTTTGTGTGCTATCACGCCATGGTCACATTTATCGAAAGCCTTTGCGAAGTCCGTGTATATCACATCAGCATTCTGTTTTTCTTCTAATGCCTCAGTGACTTTATCGTAGTGCTCAAGTAGCTGTGAGAGGCACGATCTTCCCGCTCGAAATCCATGTTGGCCGGGGTGTGAAGGTCATTGGTCTCCATGAAAATTGACCTGATTCCATGAAATTCATCCCTGAATTCTTTAGTTTGATGTGTGTGATATGAATTGTAGTGTATTTTTCTGGTGCCCGTTTTTTTTTTTTTACGTACGTGTTTTTACCTGTACAGTATGTGTTTTGTTGCTGGTCTCCCGCTTTCTCTGTTTGTACCCAGTTTGGGTGTGTTCCCTTGTTGTGTATGTTTTATATTTTGTGTTTGTATTGTGTATCATTTGGTTGTGGTTTTGTTCTCATTCCTCAATTACGTCTTGTGATTATTTGTCATTCTGTTTTGTCATGTTATTGTGATGTTTTTGTTAAATTATTGTGATGATATTATCGTGTTTACCGTGTTGTCCTTATCTTGTTCTGGTACTCTAGTACCTTCATTTTTAGCCATGTATTTATTGTTTTTTTCTATGATAACAACCCAGCCCAGCGACTGAAGCGACCACCAGCAACGCTTGTACTCAAGTGCTCCTAATATGGAGAGAATCATGACACAATTATCGCCATAATTAAAATAAAATTTAATGTTGAGTGAAACCTGCTAATCAGACCACCCAAGTGACAGGCGAGGTGGTCTTAATGACTTAAGAGCTCAAATACAAACACGACAGGTCCACGACAGGTCCACGACCAATCGCACTTTCATTTGCATTACAAACTTTATTTTAATACCAGTGTCGGGGACAGGAAGCCTGTACTCAAAACTTATCGAGGTCCCTTAAGAGTGAACAAACAAAGGGTTACTGAAGTTCAATCCCACCATTTGTAGGTAACGAGGATGGGGAAAGGAGAAGGAGACCAGAAGGTATGTACACCATAAGGGGGGATGACAGTGGATATAGCTACAGCATTAATATGAGGCGCCACACACACACACAGGCAGCGTCCACACAGCACCGCTCCTGTGCTAGGTAAGTCCACTATGGGGCTCACCATAGCCCGTGCTACTTGGAACTTATTCTGAGTAGTGAATCTATAACAAAACACAGGCAGCGCAAGGCAGCATATGGGAGGCTGGCGAGGATTATAAAGTTGTTTACAAATCTAAATCTGCACTCTTTCAGGCAACCTCCGCAGATTTTGTTAGAACATTACTTGAACATGCGGCACCGACCTTGTGAAGCATAAAACTAACATTTAAAAAAGTAGAGATGTCGCAACAGGACTGGAGCCAGAGCCAGAGGGTTAAGCCATAGGAAAGGTTAAGGGAACTTTACCTGAACACTGGAGGACAGAAGGAAGATTATATGATCACAAAAATACAAGACACTGAGGGGAATAGACAAGGTGGACAAAGACAGCTCTTTAAATTGAGAGAAAGGTGACGAGAAGACATAAGAGGAACCTGGAAATAAAAGAGTCGAAGAACTGTTAGATGACCAGCGGTACGGAGCTAACCCCGTACCCCGTACCGGTGGTCAACAAGTTGAAAGAACAAAAGTCATGGCAGCCAAAAAAACTAAAAAGCCAGATGCAACAAAGTATTCGAATGTTAGAACAAGTAACCTATAACGCAACCAGCCACAGCAAGGGCAAGTATAGAAGGGCATAAAGAACTATACTACACTTCTCAGTAGTCACTGACTGGTAAGGACCTCTCCTGGCAGCCTTTAGGAGACGAGAGGGGGGGGGCAGGGGGGAGAGGCCTGTAGGAGCGAGAGGGGGGGGGTGGCAGAGGAAGAGGACCCTGTAGAGACGAGAGGGGGGGGTGGCAGAGGAAGAGGACCCTGTAGGAGACGGTGACGGAGGTGAGGGAGAGAGACACACAGGGGGGGAGGGAGGAGAAAGGTTAAGAAAGGGACCTACGACTCACCAACGTCCTAAGCGCCTCCATGGTGGCCAATTCGGGGGCGTGGATAATGCGGTTATGAGCCGCCCTCAGGTGGGCGAGGGTGGGCAGGCCGCCCACGCCAGCACCACGCCCGTCAGCTGGTTGTACGACACGTCCAGCTCCACCAATCTGGCACAAAGATGTAATGAATACCCTCACTCACACACCACACACACACACACACACACACAGTGTACTTACCAGATAGGTAAGTACACACACACACACACACACCACACCCACACAAACACACACACACACACACCACACACTGGGGGCCAGGTAGCCTGGTGGATAGCGTGCAGGATTCGTAATTCTGTGGCGCGGGTTCGATTCCCGCACCCGGCAGAAACAAATGGGCAAAGTTTCTTTCACCCTGAATGCCCCTGTTACCTAGCAGTAAATAGGGTGTGTACTTACCAGATAGGTAAGTACACACACACACACACACCACACACACACACACTGGGGGCCAGGTAGCCTGGTGGATAGCGTGCAGGATTCGTAATTCTGTGCGCGGGTTCGATTCCCGCACCCGGCAGAAACAAATGGGCAAAGTTTCTTTCACCTGAATGCCCTGTTACCTAGCAGTAAATAGGTACCTGGGAGTTAGTCAGCTGTCACGGGCTGCTTCCTGGGGTGTGTGTGGTGTGGAAAAAAAAAGTAGTTAGTAAACAGTTGATTGACAGTTGAGAGGCGGGCCGAAAGAGCAAAGCTCAACCCCCGTAAAATACAACTAAGTGAAACACACACACACACACACACACACACACACACACACCACACACACACACACACACACACACACACCCCAGCCCATCCTCCTGTCCAGGTACTATTTAAGAGTAACGACGAGGACTATCGTACATATAGTGACGTAGAAGGCAATTAAATGTAGAAATCGGTACTACTGAATTTGGACAAACCGGAAAAGGCTTTGTATTTACGTTGTAAAGAAAACTTAACCTAACCTTCATAGGCGTAATGTATGCCAAGCCCTAATATAGTCACTGGCCGAAACATTGTGTGAGTGGCTTTGCAAGAAAGTAAAACAATTAATCTTATGTAATCTCGCCAACCTATTGTACCTTCTTGTGAAAATTATCATCATCATCATTTTTATTATAATACATACATGTGTTATGCTAGGCCTCGGAATATTTAAAAAAAAATTTAGCATTATTTTTTCGGATTTCTTATAAAGTGAATAGTACCAAATTCTACTATCCAATTACCTTTTACGTCAATATATGCATGATGGTCGACGTAGTCACAAAAAAGTCACAAAACACGCCCGAAACGCTATGCGTACTAGTGGCTTTAGGTATTGTATGTACGACCTCTATCTTTAAATTCTTTAAATCTAACAGAATGTTTGTGCTGTAACGCTGCAACTATGTATGTACTGTTCCTAAATAAATTATTATTATTATTATTATTATTATTATTATTATTATTATTATTAAGAATTATCTAAACAGGAGAATGGGTTGTATATAGTGAACACACTTAAAAAGACCGCCCTTGTACCAAGAGTCTAACAAAGTCATTACCTTTCTTCCAAACATTAACATATACCAGTTTTTAAGGCACTACGGGCTCACCATAGCCCGTGCTACTTGGAACTTTGTTCCAGGTAGCGATTCTTTAACAACAACAACATACCAGTTTATATTTACCGCTAATGAAGAAAACGTTTTAAAACTTGTAGCAGAAGACAATATAAATGGCCACAAAACACGCAGATAAAATACTTCCTGGGAATTTAATTAAAAAAAAAATACCAAAAACTCCTCTAATTAAGACAAAAATACGAAAGAGATAGAGAAGGCCACAGTAGATATAATTAAAGCCACTGTATGAAGCTTCTCTTTACGGTTATTCATGCCCGTGCCACCTTTTGGGTGGCTTAATCTTCATCGTTCAATCGAAGCTTCTCTGGTTATTTTGTTAATGACGGCAGTCACGTGGTGGTGGTGGTGGTCATGGTGTTATTGATGTAGTATGGTGGATGGCCAATCATACAGGCGTGGTGACCTACCTGCTGAGGGTGGCCAGGGCGTGGTGACATACCTGGTGAGGGTGGCCAGGGCGTGGTGACATACCTGGTGAGGGTGGCCAGGGCGTGGTGACATACCTGGTGAGGGTGGCCAGGGCGTGGTGACATACCTGGTGAGGGTGGCCAGGGCGTGGTGACCTTCCTGGTGAGGGTGGCCAGGGCGTGGTGACCTTCCTGGTGAGGGTGGCCAGGGCGTGGTGACCTTCCTGGTGAGGGTGGCCAGGGCGTGGTGACCTTCCTGGTGAGGGTGGCCAGGGCGTGGAGACCTTCCTGGTGAGGGTGGCCAGGGCGTGGTGACCTTCCTGGTGAGGGTGGCCAGGGCGTGGTGACCTTCCTGGTGAGGGTGGCCAGGGCGTGGTGACCTTCCTGGTGAGGGTGGCCAGGGCGTGGTGACCTTCCTGGTGAGGGTGGCCAGGGCGTGGTGACCTTCCTGGTGAGGGTGGCCAGGGCGTGGTGACCTACCAGGTGAGGGTGGCCAGGGCGTGTTGACCTACCTGCTGAGGGTGGCCAGGGCGTGGTGACCTACCTGCTGAGGGTGGCCAGGGCGTGGTCACCTACCTGCTGAGGGTGGCCAGGGCGTGGTCACCTACCTGCTGAGGGTGGCCAGGGCGTGGTGACCTACCTGCTGAGGGTGGCCAGGGCGTGGTCACCTACCTGGTGAGGGTGGCCAGGGCGTGGTGACATACCTGGTGAGGTGGCCAGGGCGTGGTGACCTTCCTGGCGAGGGTGGCCAGGGCGTGGTGACCTACCAGGTGAGGGTGGCCAGGGCGTGGTGGTGACCTACCTGCTGAGGGTGGCCAGGGCGTGGTGACCTACCTGCTGAGGATGGCCAGGGCGTGGTCACCTACCTGGTGAGGGTGGCCAGGGCGTGGTGGTGACCTACCTGGTGAGGGTGGCCAGGGCGTGGTCACCTACCTGGTGAGGGTGGCCAGGGCGTGGTCACCTACCTGGTGAGGGTGGCCAGGGCGTGGTGACCTACCTGGTGAGGGTGGCCAGGGCGTGGTGACCTACCTGGTGAGGGTGGCCAGGGCGTGGTCACCTACCTGGTGAGGGTGGCCAGGGCGTGGTCACCTACCTGGTGAGGGTGGCCAGGGCGTGGTCACCTACCTGGTGAGGGTGGCCAGGGCGTGGTGACCTACCTGCTGAGGGTGGCCAGGGCGTGGTGACCTACCTGCTGAGGGTGGCCAGGGCGTGGTGACCTACCTGCTGAGGGTGGCCAGGGCGTGGTGACCTACCTGCTGAGGGTGGCCAGGGCGTGGTGGTGACCTACCTGGTGAGGGTGGCCAGGGCGTGGTGGTGACCTACCTGGTGAGGGTGGCCAGGGCGTGGTGACCTACCTGGTGAGGGTGGCCAGGGCGTGGTGGTGACCTACCTGGTGAGGTGGCCAGGGCGTGGTGGTGACCTACCTGGTGAGGGTGGCCAGGGCGTGGGGGAGGTCGGTGATGAGGTTGTGCGCCAGAGAAAGGCGCGCCAGGGCAGGGAGACTCAACAGGCAACTCGGGAACTCCTTCAGTCGGTTTCTAGCTAGCACCACCACCTGCAGGAGACACACCTGTAGTGGAGGGAACACCTGCAGGAGACACATCTGTAGTGGAGGGAACACCTGCAGGAGAGACACCTGTAGTGGATGGAACACCTGCAGGAGACACACCTGTAGTGGAGGGAACACCTGCAGGAGACACACCTGTAGTGGAGGGAACACCTGCAGGAGACACACCTGTAGTGGAGGGAACACCTGCAGGAGACACACCTGTAGTGGAGGGAACACCTGCAGGAGACACATCTGTAGTGGAGGGAACACCTGCAGGAGACACATCTGTAGTGGATGGAACACCTGCAGGAGACACACCTGTAGTGGAGGGAACACCTGCAGGAGAGACACCTGTAGTGGAGGGAACACCTGCAGGAGAGACACCTGTAGTGGAGGGAACACCTGCAGGAGACACACCTGTAGTGGAGGGAACACCTGCAGGAGACACACCTGTAGTGGAGGGAACACCTGCAGGAGACACACCTGTAGTGGAGGGAACACCTGCAGGAGACACACCTGTAGTGGAGAGAACACCTGCAGGAGACACATCTGTAGTGGATGGAACACCTGCAGGAGACACACCTGTAGTGGAGGGAACACCTGCAGGAGACACACCTGTAGTGGAGGGAACACCTGCAGGAGACACACCTGTAGTGGAGGGAACACCTGCAGGAGACACACCTGTAGTGGAGGGAACACCTGCAGGAGACACACCTGTAGTGGAGGGAACACCTGCAGGAGACACACCTGTAGTGGATGGAACACCTGCAGGAGACACACCTGTAGTGGAGGGAACACCTGCAGGAGACACACCTGTAGTGGAGGGAACACCTGCAGGAGACACACCTGTAGTGGAGGGAACACCTGCAGGAGACACACCTGTAGTGGAGGGAACACCTGCAGGAGACACACCTGTAGTGGAGGGAACACCTGCAGGAGACACACCTGTAGTGGAGGGATCTGTGGTGCACGTCACACTCCTGGGGAAGAAGTTAGAGGTTCCCTAGAGAGGCGAGAGTGTGAAGGAAGATCAGGTTGTTGTTGTTGTTAAAGATTCGCTACCTGGAACAAGAAGTTCCAAGTAGCACGGGCTATGGTGAGCCCGTAGTGGAAGGTCAGGGCTACCTGAAGCCCTGACAACAGCTCCAGGTAATAATATGGGCCGCGTACCGCACAAAGACACACCAGCCGAGACCGCTGCTACCATGCACCGCTGTGAGGTGACTGATGAAGATTTCAGTCACCCGGGAGGAGGCACGGGCACGAATAGCCCGGAAACTGTGAGGTAAGAAAGTGCGTGTTGTGTAATCTTCAGCGTCGGGAGCTATCCGCCAGATGTCCCAGCACCCCCACCCCTCCCCTTTCAAGGTCGACAGGCTGCCATCTATCGGCACATTGCCACACAACTTCGCCTCGTGTAACCCAAATCATTACAAAACACAAATATTGGAAAACTTTTAAATATGAATATCGTTAGAATATTACAGCATAATATATTATGTATATTAATATATATATATATATATATATATATATATATATATATATATAATATATATATATATATATATATATATATATATATATATATATATGAATATTACATAATATAATAATATTACAATAGAATATACTGTAGTTTCTAATTTCATTACCTTAGAGAACGTTGTGATCCAGTTCTTAGTCCCATTATTTGATTTACACACAGTGAACTATGCACATCTAACTTACTTCGCCAAATTAATTTTGCGTTCAGTACTTGAACCCACGATGTGCTTCTCTATTATTTTCCAGTACCCCCCACACCCCCACAAGATGGGTATGGGGGTCCACTACCCCACCCCCCACAAGATGGGTATGGGGGTCCACTACCCCACCCCCCACAAGATGGGTATGGGGGTCCACTACCCCACCCCCCACAAGATGGGTATGGGGGTCCACTACCCCACCCCCCCACAAGATGGGTATGGGGGTCCACTACCCCACCCCCCCACAAGATGGGTATGGGGGTCCACTACCCCACCCCCCCCAACAAGATGGGTATGGGGGTCCACTACCCCACCCCCACAAGATGGGTATGGGGGTCCACTACCCCACCCCCCACAAGATGGGTATGGGGGTCCACTACCCCACCCCCACAAGATGGGTATGGGGGTCCACTACCCCACACCCCACAAGATGGGTATGGGGGTCCACTACCCCACCCCCCACAAGATGGGTATGGGGGTCCACTACCCCACCCCCCACAAGATGGGTATGGGGGTCCACTACCCCACCCCCCACAAGATGGGTATGGGGGTCCACTACCCCACCCCCCACAAGATGGGTATGGGGGTCCACTACCCCACCCCCCACAAGATGGGTATGGGGGTCCACTACCCCACACCCCCACAAGATGGGTATGGGGGTCCACTACCCCCCCCCACAAGATGGGTATGGGGGTCCACTACCCCACACCCCCACAAGATGGGTATGGGGGTCCACTACCCCACACCCCCACAAGATGGGTATGGGGGTCCACTACCCCACCCCCCCAACAAGATGGGTATGGGGGTCCACTACCCCACCCCCTCACAAGATGGGTATGGGGGTCCACTACCCCACCCCCCCAACAAGATGGGTATGGGGGTCCACTACCCCACCCCCCACAAGATGGGTATGGGGTCCACTACCCCACCCCCCACAAGATGGGTATGGGGGTCCACTACCCCACCCCCCACAAGATGGGTATGGGGGTCCACTACCCCACACCCCCACAAGATGGGTATGGGGGTCCACTACCCCACCCCCCACAAGATGGGTATGGGGGTCCACTACCCCACCCCCACAAGATGGGTATGGGGGTCCACTACCCCACCCCCCCACAAGATGGGTATGGGGGTCCACTACCCCACCCCCCACAAGATGGGTATGGGGGTCCACTACCCCACCCCCCCACAAGATGGGTATGGGGGTCCACTACCCCACACCCCCACAAGATGGGTATGGGGGTCCACTACCCCCCCCCCCACAAGATGGGTATGGGGGTCCACTACCCCACACCCCCACAAGATGGGTATGGGGGTCCACTACCCCCACCCCCACAAGATGGGTATGGGGGTCCACTACCCCCCCCCCACAAGATGGGTATGGGGGTCCACTACCCCACCCCCCCACAAGATGGGTATGGGGGTCCACTACCCCCAACATCGGTATGGGGTCCACTACCCACCATAAGATGGTATGGGGTCCACTACCCCGTAACCCCCCCCCCCCCCCACAGGATGGGTATGGTGAACATAACACAACTTAAGCGTTTTCTACTCATTCCAGCATCGAACAAAATATAAATAAATGTAATGTTTTAGGACTTACAAACTCAATAATTAGAAAATTATTGAGTTTGTAAGGCCTAAAACATTAGACTATGGAGTTGCGCACCGGTGTCGGCCTTGTCTGGAGTGGCCTCACCAGGGCGCAAAGCCAGGGTAGGTTGATATGGAGGAGAAGCTGTTACCCAGGCAGCAGGTCTTCCCTCTCCAAGGCGCTGGAACCAATCGTATTGGCATTCGCCTTTCCATTGGGGGACTTCCGGCGCCGTGGAGAGGGAGGACCTGCTGCCTGGGTAACAGCTTCTCCTCCATATCAACCTACCCTGGCTTTGCGCCCTGGTGAGGCCACTCCAGACCAGGCCGACACCGGTGCGCAACTCCATAGTCTACTGAGACTGATGGATGCCTACTACTACTAATTAGAAAATTATTACACGTATACATTTCGCAACAAATAATACAAACAGGTAATTTAAAATTAAATTAGAGAGTTTCAAGACATGTTCTCATGCAAGAGTAACCGACGGAAACATAACAGAATGTGGAGCGATATATTCTGTTCACCGTGAACCCAATTGTGCAGGTGACAGTAAAGCTCCTGGCACGTGAGGCGCTCACTCACCTCAGACTTTTGTTTACATCGTCATTGTGGGAACCGCCATCTCTATAGACAAGTGAACAGCCTCACTTGTGAATGCTACTGGCCCCTATCGGTCATTCTAGCATTAATAACGATGAATGTACCACATCGGGAGGGAATTATCACGGGGAAGAGCCAAACCATTACGATTATATGGCACGTGGAAGGGATCAGGATAAGGATTTGGGATGGGACGGGGGGTGGAGGGAATGGTGCCTAACCACTTGGCCGGTCGGGAATTGAACGCCGACCTGTATGAAGCGAGACCGTCCACCCCAAACTATGTACAGTAATTATTTTATCGCCAGCCTTCCCTGGTGATTGTCTGATGTAGGTTGCGTGTCTCTCTAACCTTAAGAGTCACATAGTCATCACAGCCAGACTGATCTCCTAACACTAGCAGAAACTCAACTTTCTTCTCCAAAGCTTTTATTGTTGTTCCAAACATGTTTCTTATATTTGTCGGCAGGAGTTTGAAGACGTGGGCCTCTGGTGTGTACACTGTGTCCGCTGATCATGCTTGTGGCGCCCTGACCTTTCATTAGATCCACTTTAAACTTTCTATTGTGTACCTCACTCCAGTATGTTGTCATTTTACTACGCAGGTTTGGAATCTGTCCTTACAGTATTTTCTATGTGTATTTTATGATATATCTCTCGTCTCCGTTCAAAGGAGTTCAGTTTGAGGTCAATGTCGGTTCAAGTACTCTAATGACACGACTTTATAAGTGTCCAGGACAGAGGTTAACATGTCAGCGAAGGTTGACACGAAGCTGTGGGTACCGCTTAATCGTCAACATGGGGGGGGGGAGGAAGACAACCCACCCACCTTGTCACCAAAGCGTTTTTGGTCAATTCGAAATAAGCAAACCTGGAGGGCCAGCTCCGACTATTTATCACTAACTGCATGACAGGTGCTGCCGTCACCCCGGGACCTAGAACACAAGAGCTGCGGCAGCTGTACAAGGCCTATTGGTATTTGCCACACTGCTCCTATTTTCACCCAACCAAACTCACAAGTATCATTATCGACTGTTGTTAATGCAGCCCTCTTTATATATCTTAAATATGATGCTACAGAGCAGTGGATGATGTCCGCATCACTCGGTCAGTCAGGTTAGGCACTATTGAGTTTGACCAGTAACTGGGTGGGTGACAACGCATATAGACTTGCTCTTATCTGGAAACCTGGATAAGTTTACCAGGCTGCCTGTCCCTAACTAGTACCCTTGATCGATACTCTTGACAACTGGACCTGTACATACCTTGACTCCAAAAATGACAATGTAAATAAAAAACACATGGCCGCGTGACGTCACACAGAGGTTCTATTTAAGATAGACAATTAAGTCATAAAATTAACAATGTTCAAGGTTCACTTGTTCACAAGAGCCCCGGGCTCGGAGAATAGTAATATAACAAGTTCTACGAATCTTTGGTAAAGAAGCTCAATATTTTGTAACTCTTCTTGATTCTTTCTGCAATAAGAACAATTTAGTGCAAGTAATATTGCCTTTCAGATCATCATGAACATTCCACTGAAATCTAGGGTAGCCTGTGGGGCATTAGAAGATAAATGATGTTAACTGACCTGGAGTTGCTGGAAGTGTCTGAGGTGGTGGAGGGCGCCGAGGGTCCTGGGTGTGGAGGGGCTCACACCGCCCCCTCCCTCCACACTCTCACTCTCACTCTCCTCAACACCAGACGAACTGCTGCTCTCTTCATGTCTACCTCTCACACCTTCACTCTTGTAACCCTGCCTCTCTCCCGCTGCTGCTGGGTTCTCCGCCACATCTACGGGCGAAGGCTTGCTCGCAGCTGCTTGTGGTGTACCAGCATCGGCTGTAGTTGACCGTGTTCTGTTAACACACGCTAAGACAGTATGGTTTTCATTTACAGCAGTTCCCTCGCTTATTGCCTTACGCAGTCGTATTTTAGCTTCCAGCTCTTCTGCAATGCTTCCAAACACCGAATTATGTTTTTTTCCCGATTCGACACCTTGTACTGCCGGAGAGGCAGCGGTTGCCACCTTCGGCTCACTAGGTTTGGTGTCGCCTGCCTGTGTGTCTCTGTCACTCCTGAGGGCCTCCTCTACTGGTTCAGAGGGCACTCCTGAGTCGCCACTCAGCACTTCATCCTCACGAGGTTGTCTAGACCTGCGACCTGTCTGTTTTAGTGCATCATCCTCGCCTCCAGGTGGCCGGGCTCTAGTGCTGGAAGGCTCCCGAGCCTCAGCATGACGGCGACGTCGGTCCCGCCGCCTCCTGCCACGTCCAACCTGACGCTTCCTAAGAGTATTAGTGGCGGTGGGGTGAGTGGGGGCGAGGAGGTTGTGGGAGAGGTTGATGCTGGTCAAGTGGAGACTGGAAAAGAGGCTGGTGGGCAGCCTCTCCAGATGTCTGCCTGACAAGTCCACTTCCGCCCGCCTGTACGTCTCGACTCCTGCTGCTGCTGCTGCTGCTGCTGCTGCTGCTCCCACAGTCTGCTGGGGAGATAAGCAAAACTCAAGAAAATGTAGAGACGAGGAGGAAACACAACATAAAAATATATATATAATGAGAGCATATGGGTTTATCTTACGGTACACGTTTGCTCCTTGGGCACAAGTCATTCTTACCTCGCACCTACTTCACTCTATTGACTTCCATTTGTTTTAGACTAGATCTTAACACCTTGGAATCTATTCCCATGGCTAAACGAGACTCTGCCAACTCGGGGTACTCGACTCAATTGTTCACTTCTACAGGTACGCTGCTGATTATTATTATTAGTCTTCACACTCCACAGCCTATTCGTAATCTCAAGCCACTTATCTACTAGAAGCGAAACATGGATGCAGTGCAAGCAAGGATTTCAGATACTTTANTGTCCTTATCTTGTTCTGGTACTCTAGTACCTCATTTTTAGCCATGTATTTATTGTTTTTTTCTATGATAACAACCCAGCCCAGGCGACTGAAGCGACCACCAGCAACGCTTGTACTCAAGTGCTCCTAATATGGAGAGAATCATGACACAATTATCGCCATAATTAAAATAAAATTTAATGTTGAGTGAAACCTGCATAATCAGACCACCCAAGTGACAGGCGAGGTGGTCTTTAATGACTTAAGAGCTCAATATACAAACACGACAGGTCCACGACAGGTCCACGACCAATCGCACTTTCATTTGCATTACAAACTTTATTTTAATTACCAGTGTCGGGGACAGGAAGCCTGTACTCAAAACTTATCGAGGTGCCCTTAAGAGTGAACAAACAAAGGGTTACTGAAGTTCAATCCCACCATTTGTAAGGTGACGAGGATAGGGAAGGAAGAAAGGAGACCAGAAGTATGTACACCATAAGGGGGATGACAGTGGATATAGCTACAGCATTAATATGAGGCGCACACACACACAGGCAGCGTCCACACAGCACCGCTCCTGTGCTAGGTAAGTCCACTATGGGGCTCACCATAGCCCGTGCTACTTGGAACTTATTCTGAGTAGTTGAATCTATAACAACACACAGGCAGCGTCACATAGCAGCATATGGGAGGCTGGCGAGGATTATAAAGTTGTTTACAAATCTAAATCTGCACTCTTTCAAGGCAACCTCCGCAGATTTTGTTAGAACATTACTTGAACATGCGGCACCGGCCTTGTGAAGCATAAAACAAAACATTTAAAAAAGTAGAGATGTCTGCAACAGGACTGGAGCCAGAGCCAAGAGGGTTAAGCCATTAGAAAGGTTAAGGGAACTTTACCTGAACACTTGAGGACAGAAGGAAGATTATATGATCACAAAATACAAGACACTGAGGGGATAGACAAGGTGGACAAAGACAGCCTCTTAAATTGAGAGAAAGAGTGACGAGAAGACATAAGAGGAACCTGGAAATAAAAAGAGTCGAAGAACTGTTAGATGACCAGCGGTACGGGAGCTAACACCCGTACCCCGTACCGGTGGTCAACAAGTTGAAAGAACAAAAGTCATGGCAGCCAAAAAAACTAAAAAGCCAGATGCAACAAAGTATTCGAATGTTAGAACAAGTAACCTATAACGCAACAGCCACAGCAAGGGCAAGTATAGAAGGGCATAAAGAACTATACTACACTTCTCAGTAGTCACTGACTGGTAAGGACCTCTCCTGGCAGCCTTTAGGAGACGAGAGGGGGGGGCAGGGGAGAGGACCCTGTAGGAGACGAGAGAGGGGGGGGGGTGGCAGAGGAAGAGGACCCTGTAGGAGACGGTGACGGAGGTGAGGGAGAAGATGACACACAGGGGGGGAGGAGGAGAAAGGGTTAAGAAAGGGACCTACGACTCACCAACGTCCTAAGCGCCTCCATGGTGGCCAATTCCGGGGCGTGGATAATGCGGTTATGAGCCGCCCTCAGGTGGGCGAGGGTGGGCAGGCCGCCCACGCCAGCACCCACGCCCGTCAGCTGGTTGTACGACACGTCCAGCTCCACCAATCTGCGGCACAAAGATGTAATGAATACCCTCACACACACACACACACACACACACACACACACACACACACACACACACACACACACACACACACACACACACACCAGCCCATCCTCCTGTCCTGGTACTATTTAAGAGTAACGACGAGGACTATCGTACATATAGTGACGTAGAAGGCAATTAAATAGTAGAAATCGGTACTACTGAATTTGGACAAACCGGAAAAGGCTTTGTATTTACGTTGTAAAGAAAACTTAACCCAACCTTCATAGGCGTAATGTATGCCAAGCCCTAATATAGTTACTGGCCGAAACATTGTGTGAGTGGCTTTGCAAGAAAGTAAAACAATTAATCTTATGTAATCTCGCCAACCTATTGTACCTTCTTGTGAAAATTATCATCATCATCATTTTTATTATAATACATACATGTGTTATGCTAGGCCTCGGAATATTTAAAAAAAAAATTAGCATTATTTTTTCGGATTTCTTATAAAGTTAATAGTACCAAATTCTACTATCCAATTACCTTTTACGTCAATATATGCATGATGGTCCACGTAGTCACAAAGTCACAAAACACGCCCGAAACGCTATGCGTACTAGTGGCTTTAGGTATTGTATGTATTACCTCTATCTTTAAATCTAACAGAACGTTTGTACTGTAACTCTTCAACTATGTATGTACTGTTCCTAAATAAATTATTATTATTAAGAATTATCTACACAGGAGAATGGGTTGTATATAGTGAACACACTTAAAAGACCGCCCTTGTATCAAGAGTAACAAAGCCATCACCTTTCTTCCAAACATTAACATATACCAATTTAGATTTATTGCTAATGAAGAAAACGTTTTAAAACTCGTAGCAGAAGACAATATAAATGGCCACAAAACACGCAGATAAAATACTTCCTGGGATTTTAATTAAAAAAAAAAATACCGAAAACTCCTCTAATTAAGACAAAAATACGAAAGAGATAGAGAAGGCAACAGTAGATATAATTAAAGCCACTGTATGAAGCTTCTCTTTACGGGTTATTCATGCCCGTGCCACCTTTTGGGTGGCTTAATCTTCATCGATCAATCGAAGCTTCTCTGGTTATTTTGTTAATGACGGCAGTCACGTGGTGGTGGTGGTGGTCATGGTGTTATTGATGTAGTATGGTGGATGGCCAATCATACAGGCGTGGTGACATACCTGGTGAGGGTGGCCAGGGCGTGGTGGTGACCTACCTGCTGAGGGTGGCCAGGGCGTGGTGGTGACCTACCTGCTGAGGGTGGCCAGGGCGTGGTGACCTACCTGGTGAGGGTGGCCAGGGCGTGGTGGTGACCTACCTGGTGAGGGTGGCCAGGGCGTGGTGACCTACCTGGTGAGGGTGGCCAGGGCGTGGTGACATACCTGGTGAGGGTGGCCAGGGCGTGGTGACATACCTGGTGAGGGTGGCCAGGGCGTGGTGACATACCTGGTGAGGGTGGCCAGGGCGTGGTGACCTACCTGGTGAGGGGTGGCCAGGGCGTGGTGACCTACCTGATGAGGGGTGGCCAGGGCGTGGTGGTGACCTACCTGCTGAGGGTGGCCAGGGCGTGGTGGTGACCTACCTGGTGAGGGTAGCCAGGCGTGGTGACCTACCTGGTGAGGGTGGCCAGGGCGTGGTGACCTACCTGGTGAGGGTGGCCAGGGCGTGGTGACATACCTGGTGAGGGTGGCCAGGGCGTGGTGACATACCTGGTGAGGGTGGCCAGGGTGTGGTGACCTACCTGATGAGGGGTGGCCAGGGCGTGGTGGTGACCTACCTGCTGAGGGTGGCCAGGGCGTGGTGGTGACCTACCTGGTGAGGGTGGCCAGGGCGTGGTGGCCTACCTGCTGAGGGTGGCCAGGGCGTGGTGGTGACCTACCTGGTGAGGGTGGCCAGGGCGTGGTGACCTACCTGGCGAGGGTGGCCAGGGCGTGGTGGTGACCTACCTGGTGAGGGTGGCCAGGGCATGGTGACATACCTGGCGAGGGTGGCCAGGGCGTGGTGACCTACCTGATGAGGGGTGGCCAGGGCGTGGTGGTGACCTACCTGATGAGGGGTGGCCAGGGCGTGGTGGTGACCTACCTGCTGAGGGTGGCCAGGGCGTGGTCACCTACCTGGTGAGGGTGGCCAGGGCGTGGTGACCTACCTGGTGAGGGTGGCCAGGGCGTGGTCACCTACCTGGTGAGGGTGGCCAGGGCGTGGGGGAGGTCGGTGATGAGGTTGTGCGCCAGAGAAAGGCGCGCCAGGGCAGGAAGACTCAACAGGCAACTTGGGAACTCCTTCAGTCTGTTTCTAGCTAGCACCACCACCTGCAGGAGACACATCTGTAGTGGAGGGAACACCTGCAGGAGACACATCTGTAGTGGAGGGAACACCTGCAGGAGATACACCTGTAGTGGAGGGAACACCTGCAGGAGACACACCTGTAGTGGAGGGAACACCTGCAGGAGACACATCTGTATTGGAGGGAACACCTGCAGGAGACACATCTGTAGTGGAGGGAACACCTGCAGGAGATACACCTGTAGTGGAGGGAACACCTGCAGGAGACACACCTGTAGTGGAGGGAACACCTGCAGGAGATACATCTGTAGTGGAGGGAACACCTGCAGGAGACACACGTGTAGTGGAGGGAACACCTGCAGGAGACACACCTGTAGTGGAGGGAACACCTGCAGGAGATACATCTGTAGTGGAGGGAACACCTGCAGGAGACACACGTGTAGTGGAGGGAACACCTGCAGGAGACACACCTGTAGTGGAGGGAACACCTGCAGGAGACACACCTGTAGTGGAGGGAACACCTGCAGGAGACACACCTGTAGTGGAGGGAACACCTGCAGGAGATACATCTGTAGTGGAGGGAACACCTGCAGGAGATACATCTGTAGTGGAGGGAACACCTGCAGGAGACACACGTGTAGTGGAGGGAACACCTGCAGGAGACACACGTGTAGTGGAGGGAACACCTGCAGGAGACACACCTGTAGTGGATGGAACACCTGCAGGAGACACACCTGTAGTGGAGGGAACACCTGCAGGAGACACACCTGTAGTGGAGGGAACACCTGCAGGAGACACACCTGTAGTGGAGGGAACACCTGCAGGAGACACACCTGTAGTGGAGGGAACACCTGCAGGAGACACACCTGTAGTGGAGGGAACACCTGCAGGAGACACATCTGTAGTGGAGGGAACACCTGCAGGAGACACACCTGTAGTGGAGGGATCTGTGGTGCACGTCACACTCCTGGGGAAGAAGTTAGAGGTTCCCTAGAGAGGCGAGGGTGCGAAGGAAGGTCAGGTTGTTGTTGTTGTTAAAGATTCGCTACCTGGAACAAGAAGTTCCAAGTAGCACGGGCTATGGTGAGCCCGTAGTGGAAGGTCAGGGCTACCTGAAGCCCTGACAACAGCTCCAGGTAATAATATGGGCGCGTACCGCACAAAGATACACCAGCCGAGACCGCTGCTACCATGCACCGCTGTGAGGTGACTGGTGAAGATTTCAGTCACCCGGGAGGAGGCACGGGCACGAATAGCCCGGAAACTGTGAGGTAAGAAAGTGCGTGTTGTGTAATCTTCAGCGTCGGGAGCTATCCGCCAGATGTCCCAGCACCCCCATCCCCCCCTTTCAAGGTCGACAGGCTGCCATCTATCGGCACATTGCCACACAACTTCACCTCGTGTAACCCAAATCATTACAAAACACAATATTGGAAAACTTTTAAATATGAATATCGTTAGAATATTACAGCATATATATATATGTATATTATATAATATATTATATATAACATTACATAATATAATATTACAATAGAATATACTGTAGTTTCTAATTTCATTACCTTAGAGAACGTTGTGATCCAGTTCTTAGTCCCATTATTTGATTTACACACAGTGAACTATGCACATCTAACTTACTTCGCCAAATTAATTTTAATTTGCGTTCAGTACTTGAGCCCACGATGTGCTTCTCTATTATTTTCCAGTACCCCCCACAAGATGGGTATGGGGGTCCACTACCCCACCCCCCACAAGATGGGTATGGGGGTCCACTACCCCACCCCCACAAGATGGGTATGGGGGTCCACTACCCCACCCCCCACAAGATGGGTATGGGGGTCCACTACCCCACCCCCCACAAGATGGGTATGGGGGTCCACTACCCCACCCCCCCAACAAGATGGGTATGGGGGTCCATACTACCCCACCCCCCACAAGATGGGTATGGGGGTCCACTACCCCACCCCCCACAAGATGGGTATGGGGTCCATACTACCCACCCCCCACAAGATGGGTATGGGGGTCCACTACCCCACCCCCACAAGATGGGTATGGGGGTCCACTACCCCACCCCCCACAAGATGGGTATGGGGGTCCACTACCCCACCCCCCACAAGATGGGTATGGGGGTCCACTACCCCACCCCCCCAACAAGATGGGTATGGGGGTCCACTACCCCACCCCCCCAACAAGAGGGTATGGGGGTCCACTACCCCACCCCCCCACAAGATGGGTATGGGGGTCCACTACCCCACCCCCACAAGATGGGTATGGGGGTCCATACTACCCCCACCCCACAAGATGGGTATGGGGGTCCATACTACCCCACCCCCCACAAGATGGGTATGGGGGTCCACTACCCCACCCCCACAAGATGGGTATGGGGGTCCACTACCCCACCCCCACAAGATGGGTATGGGGGTCCACTACCCACACCCTCACAAGATGGGTATGGGGGTCCACTACCCCACCCCCCACAAGATGGGTATGGGGGTCCACTACCCCACCCCCCAACAAGATGGGTATGGGGGTCCACTACCCCACCCCCCACAAGATGGGTATGGGGGTCCACTACCCCACCCCCCAACAAGATGGGTATGGGGTCCACTACCCCACCCCCCACAAGATGGGTATGGGGGTCCACTACCCCACCCCCCAACAAGATGGGTATGGGGGTCCACTACCCCACCCCCCACAAGATGGGTATGGGGGTCCATACTACCCCACTCCCCACAAGATGGGTATGGGGGTCCAAACTACCCCCCCCCCACAACATGGGTATGGGGGTCCACTACCCCACTCCCCACAAGATGGGTATGGGGGTCCACTACCCCACTCCCCACAAGATGGGTATGGGGGTCCACTACCCCACTCCCCACAACATGGGTATGGGGGTCCACTACCCCACTCCCACAACATGGGTATGGGGGTCCACTACCCCACTCCCCACAAGATGGGTATGGAGTCCACTACCCCATCCCCCACAAGATGGGTATGGAGTCCACTACCCCATCCCCACAAGATGGGTATGGGGGGTCCACTACCCCAACATCGGCATGGGGTCCACTACCTCTCACAAGATGGTATGGGGTCCACTACCCACCACAAGACATGTATGGGGTCCACTACCCACCACAAGATAGGTATGGGGTCCACTACCCACCACAAGACAGGTATGGGGTCCACTACCCACCACAAGACAGGTATGGGGTCCACTACCCACCACAAGACAGGTATGGGGTCCACTACCCACCACAAGACAGGTATGGGGTCCACTACCCACCACAAGACAGGTATAGGGTCCACTACCCACCACAAGACAGGTATGGGGTCCACTACCCACCACAAGACAGGTATGGGGGTCCACTACCCACCACAAGACAGGTATGGGGTCCACTACCCACCACAAGACAGGTATGGGGTCCACTACCCACCACAAGACAGGTATGGGGTCCACTACCCACCACAAGACAGGTATAGGGTCCACTACCCACCACAAGACAGGTATAGGGTCCACTACCCACCACAAGACAGGTATAGGGTCCACTACCCACCACAAGACAGGTATAGGGTCCACTACCCACCACAAGACAGGTATAGGGTCCACTACCCACCACAAGACAGGTATGGGGGTCCACTACCCACCACAAGACAGGTATGGGGTCCACTACCCACCACAAGACAGGTATGGGGTCCACTACCCACCACAAGACAGGTATGGGGGTCCACTACCCACCACAAGACAGGTATGGGGGTCCACTACCCACCACAAGACAGGTATAGGGTCCACTACCCACCACAAGACAGGTATGGGGTCCACTACCCACCACAAGACAGGTATAGGGTCCACTACCCACCACAAGACAGGTATAGGGTCCACTACCCACCACAAGACAGGTATGGGGTCCACTACCCTAACAGGATGGGTATGGGGTCTACTAACCCGTAACCCCCCCCCCCCCCACAGGATGGGTATGGTGAACCTAATACAACTTAAGCGTTTTCTACTCATTCCAACATCGAAGAAAATACAAAATAAATTTAGATTTTTTAGGGCTTACAAACTCAATCATTAGAAAATGATTATACATTTCGCAACAAATAATACAAACAGTTAATTTAAAATTAAATTAAGAGAGTTTCAAGACATGTTCTCATGCAAGAGTAACCGACGGAAACATAACAGAATGTGGAGCGATATATTCTGTTCACCGTGAACCCAATTGTGCAGGTGACAGTAATGCTCCTGGCACGCGAGGCGCTCACTCACCTCAGACTTTTGTTTACATCGTCATTGTGGGGGGCCGTCGTCCTTATAGACAAGCGAACAGCGTCACTTGTGAATGCTACTGGCCCCTATCGGTCATTCTAGCATTAATAACGATGAATGTACCACATCGGGAGGGAGGGAGGGAATTATCACGGGGAAGAACCAAACCATTACGATTATATGGCACGTGGAAGGGATCAGGATAAGGATTTGGGATGGGACGGAGGGGAGGGAATGGTGCCTAACCACTTGGCCGGTCGGGAATTGAACGCCGACCTGTATGAAGCGAGACCGTCCACCCCAAACTATGTACAGTAATTATTTTATCGCCAGCCTTCCCTGGTGATTGTCTGATGTAGGCTGCGTGTCTCTCTAACCTTAAGAGTCACATAGTCATCACAGCCAGACTGATCTCCTAACACTAGCAGAAACTCAACTTTCTTCTCCAAAACTTTTATTGCTGTTCCAAACATGTTTCTTATATTTGTCGGCAGGAGTTTGAAGACGTGGGCCTCTGGTGTGTGTACACTGTGTCCGCTGATCATGCTTGTGGCGCCCTGACCTTTCATTAGATCCACTTTAAACATTCTATTGTGTACCTCACTCCAGTATGTTGTCATTTTACTACGCAGGTTTGGAATCTGTCCTTACAGTATTTTCTATGTGTATTTTATGATATATCTCTCGTCTCCGTTCAAAGGAGCTCAGTTTGAGGTCAATGTCGGTTGTCGGTTTGTCCTGAACCATATCATGACACGACTTTATAAGTGTCCAGGACGGAGGTTGACATGTCAGCGAAGGTTTTTTTTTTTTTTTTTTTTTTGAGATATATACAAGAGTTGTTACATTCTTGTACAGCCACTAGTACGCGTAGCGTTTCGGGCAGGTCCTTGGAATACGATCCCCGCCGCGAAGAATCGTTTTTTCATCCAAGTACACATTTTACTGTTGCGTTAAACAGAGGCTACAGTTAAGGAATTGCGCCCAGTAAATCCTCCCCGGCCAGGATACGAACCCATGACATAGCGCTCGCGGAACGCCAGGCGAGTGTCTTACCACTACACCACGGAGACTGCACCACGGTTGACACGAAGCTGTGGGTACCGCTTAATCGTCAACATGTGGGGGGGAGGAAGACAATCCACCAACCTTGTCACCAAAGCGTTTTTGGTCAATACGAAATAAGCAAACCTGGAGGGCCAGCTCCGACTATTTATCACTAACTGCATGACAGGTGCTGCCGTCACCCCGGGACCTAGAACACAAGAGCTGCGGCAGCTGTACAAGGCCTATTGGTATTTGCCAGACTGCTCCTATTTTCACCCAACCGAACTCACAAGTATCATTATCGACTGTTGTTAATGCAGCGCTCTTTATATATCTTAAATATGATGCTACAGAGCAGTGGATGATGTCCGCATCATTCTGTCAGTCAGGTTAGGCACTATTGAGTTTGGCCAGTAACTGGGTGGGTGACAGCGCATATAGGCTTGCTCTTATCTGGAAACCTGGATAAGTTTACCAGGCTGCCTGTCCCTAACAGTGGTATATTAGTACCCCTTGATACTCTTCACAACTGGACCTGTTCACACCTTGACTCCAAAAATGACAATGTAAATAAAAAACACATGGCCGCGTGACGTCACACTGAAAGGTTCTATTTAAGATAGACAATTAAGTCATAAAATTAACAATGTTCAAGGTTCACTTGTTCACAAGAGCCCCGGGGCTCGGAGAATAGTAATATAACAAGTTCTACGAATCTTTGGTAAAGAAGCTCAATATTTTGTAACTCTTCTTGATTCTTTCTGCAATAAGAACAATTTAGTGCAAGTAATATTGCCTTTCAGATCATCATGAATATTCCACTGAAATCTAGGGTAGCCTGTGGGGCATTAATTAGAAGATAAATGATGTTAACTGACCTGGAGTTGCTGGAAGTGTCTGAGGTGGTGGAGGGCGCCGAGGGTCCTGGGTGTGGAGGGGCTCACACCGCCCCCTCCCTCCACACTCTCACTCTCACTCTCCTCAACACCAGACGAACTGCTGCTCTCTTCATGTCTACCTCTCACACCTTCACTCTTGTAACCCTGCCCTCTCTCCCGCTGCTGCTGGGTTCTCCGCAACATCTACAGGCGAAGGCTTGCTCGCAGCCGCTTGTGTGTACCAGCATCAGCTGTATTGACAGTGTTCTGTTAACACACGCTAAGACAGTATGGTTTTCATTTACAGCAGTTCCCTCGCTATTGCCTTACGCAGTCGTATTTTAGCTTCCAGCTCTTCTGCAATGCTTCCAAACACCGAATTATGTTTTTTCCCCGATTCGACACCTTGTACTGCCGGAGAGGCAGCGGTTGCCACCTTCGCTCACTAGTTTGGTGTCGCCTGCCTGTGTGTCTCGGTCACTCCTGAGGCCCTCCTCTACTGGTTCAGAGGGCACTCCTGAGTCGCCACTCAGCACTTCATCCTCACGAGGTTGTCTAGACCTGCGACCTGTCTGTTTTTAGTGCATCATCCTCGCCTCCAGGTGGCCGGGCTCTAGTGCTGGAAGGCTCCCGAGCCTCAGCATGACGGCGACGTCGGTCCCGCCGCCTCCTGCCACGTCCAACCTGACGCTTCCTAAGAGTATTAGCGGCGGTGGGGTGAGTGGGGGCGAGGAGGTTGTGGGAGGTTGATGCTGGTCAAGTGGAGACTGGAAAAGAGGCTGGGTGCAGCCTCTCCAGATGTCTGCCTGACAAGTCCACTTCCGCCCGCCTGTACGTCTCGACTCCTGCTGCTGCTGCTGCTCCCACAGTCTGCTGGGTAGATAAGCAAAACTCAAGAAAATGTAGAGACGAGGAGGAAACACAACATAAAATATATATATAATGAGAGCATATGGGTTTATCTTACGGTACACGTTTGCTCCTTGGGCACAAGTCATTCTTACCTCGCACCTACTTCACTCTATTGACTTCCATTTGTTTTAACTAGATCTTAACACCTTGGAATCTATTCCCATGGCTAAACGAGACTCTGCCAACTCGGGGTACTCGACTCAATTGTTCACTTCTACAGGTCGCTGCTGATTATTATTATAGTCTTCACACTCCACAGCCTATTCGTATCTCAAGCCACTTATCTACTAGAAGCGAAACATGGATGCAGTGCAAGAAGATGTCAGATACTTTTATCATTTGTAATAAGATGGTCTGCCATTTCATATATAGTGTGTTTAGGTTCATCTCTAAATGGCTCAATGTTTGTTAATCCAAGAGTAATATTGTATTGTGTCCCCTGTCTTTGTCCGCACACTTTGCACTAGTTGTAAAAGTGGGGTACGGTGGTGTTCGTAACAAAAAAGGGGGGGGAGGTGGGGTGGGGAAGGTGTTTGCGTGGTGGGGGGCAGGTAGTTGCGTGGGGGGTGGGGCGCAGGCCCGGGACTGGCCAGGACGCTGCCAGACTGTCATCTTGGTGTGTGAGACTGACCGAGCAGCAGCAGCAGGTGAAGGTGTAGTCTTGGGACCCTAGTGATGGTGAACTATGCCTGGCCAGGATGAACCAGAGGAAACTCTGGTGGAGCTCACGTAGCGATTCAGATGTTGCAATTTGTTACGTATCGGTTTTGGAGATCCTTATATATGTATTAATACCTTATTATATTGTAATCTATGTTAATGCTATGTAGTGAGGAAAGGGAGTCTGATAACTAACTTAAGCTGTGTACTACAGATGTTGTCAATAGTGTTGAACTACTGACCGAGTATAGTTACCAGTTTCAACTAGCAACATAGATGCCCA
>WNGS01135237.1:18721095-18805341 GCA_020271785.1 Procambarus virginalis
AACCTTTTATTATTCTAGTTACTGTTAATAAGAATTCTTACATATCAAACCAATGTTCACCACAAATTTTATACTTAAACCTACATAGATTCATCATTTAATACTAAGTTTCCCTTAAATTTCTCCTACTACAGTACCATAATAGGCAGTGGGAAATGGTTATGGCTAGGCTATGTATTGTATCCTGACAGAATGAGACCATACATCACCTTCAGTGCTGAAAGATGTGCAAGGCGAGGGAGACACTGCAGGGGATTAGAGTGGACTTTAAGGACTCTGAGACGTCGCAGACGAGACACACCAGCAGGCACCACTGTTAGCTGGTTTCCAGATAGTACCAGCTCTTCCAGCAGCTCCCATGACCACACTAACCTGAAACAACTCCAATTTGTAAACAACAAACATTCTAATGCTCCAGACAGGAGTTCTTTTTCCATCACTTACACAGGATACAATTTTTGAACTACTTTACTAGCATAATATTAACAAATAAATTACACATTATGCAAGTACAGTAAGAAGAATCGATTTTCTCTGGATAAATCGTTTAAACTCTTGGAATCTCCTGAAAATCAAACACGATTAGCACTGCCCCATTTCTCAAGGGAAATTCACCACTGTTCACCAAACTTTAACTTGGGATGTGAATGTAGAGTATTTTGATTGTCAAATCATACTCTAGAGAAAACATCATTGCATAACTTAATACAGTGGTGCCTCGGTTGATGAATTTAATTCGTTCCAGCATCGAGCTCGCAATGTGAAATGCTCGTCTTGCGAAACACCACCACCACCGTCGCCGGAGGCGTTTGAGAACCAGTGGGAATGCTAGGAAACACCACATGGTTTTCATGTTAACTGTGTGAAAGTTCGTCATTAGAGACGGATTTTCTGTGAGTGGCTCGCTCGTTACCTGAAATGCTCGTAGATGGGGGCTGCTCGTCACCAGAGGTTCCTCTGTATCTGTACCTGGCCCAATACCTGATCTAAGGCCTAAATTAGAAGATACATTCAACTAAATCACAACGAAGGCCCAGGGGATGGGTATGGGGTGCATAATAAAGAAAAATTAAATTGTAGTATACGGTAAAAAAACTTTCACAAAGCACCACTGAATAGTATATGCATAATATTTTGCTGATATAAAGGTAGAGGTTATCATGAGGAAATCTGAGAGATTTGTGAAGATAATACCCAATCAACTAAGTTAGCCAAACAGGCAGTGCTGGCTTGAGGGCTGCAACAACAGTAGCTTAACCTAATAATAATTGACCAGTACTGTAATATTTGTTTAAAAGAAAAATATATCTGGACTATAAGAATAATACACAAAGCTGGTTACATTGTGCCAGTCTTTCCATGCAGTTACCTGGTCTGTGGTGCTTGGTTTTTAAATTTACATCAAATGATTGCTTTCAGTATAAATAAGTAGACCTAACAATTACTTCTCTTGCATGAATGCTTAGCCAATACAGTATGTTAAATTATTCAACAAACGAGCTTTTCCATGTCATTAATTATAAGACAGTAATTACAAATTCCCAAGATAAACAGTCAGAGACTGTACTTCTTTAATGAAAGAAATTTCCCAGTATATTCAAATATAACTTTTACTTCAGTAGTTTGAAACTCTAATGGTTATAATTTCAAACAGCAATTTGAGGTTTCCTGAAATTCTCATGTAGTTCTTAAATGTTTGGCTAATGATCTATATACAGTATTTGTATACTGTAAAGTACAGAATCAGCCAACATAATTTAAGAGAAGACTTAAAAAATACAATACTGGTATTGTACTAAAGAACTGCACATCATATGAATGACAACAGAACTTATTAGCAAGGCCAGCAAAATGTACCTATCCTGGAGATTACTGATCCTGTTGTAGGGTGCATGAAGGATACGGAGTGCTCGGCAGTGCTGTAGTGAAGCGAGATCCTTGAGCCTGTTGGCTGCAGCATATAGCTCTTGAAGAGAAAGTGTCACTTTTGGGCTCCCGGCATCTTCTCCGCATGCGGGCGATTTTCCTCGGTTACTTCGGCCTTCAATGGCACCAGGCAACACACTTAATAGGTTGGCACTCACATTCAACACCCTCAACCTGAGAAGATTAGGAAACAGGCAGCCAGCCATAGTACAGTATTACAAAAACTCTGCGATCTACTTTTATAGCGAGACACACCTAAGGTAAAAAACAATAATAAGCAATTAATGTCTTGAAAATGTATGGAGAATTTTTTTACAACATCAGTTAACTATGTGCATTAGTAAATCATTAGAATATGGTATCTCACCTGTTAAGCCATGAGAAGAGGTTAGATGGCAAAGCTGTCAGTTTGTTGTGGTGGAGGAACAGAACCTCAAGCGAACACAAACGAGGTTCCTCGTGTAAATTGTGGGAGAAATTATAGTTCTGGGAATGATGAGATGATCTGTGAGGGCCTTTTGTAGGATTATAAGCACAGCTGGATTCCTTGTGATGGTCGATGGTGGCTCTCTGTGGCATGGGAAAGGAAGTAAGACTATTGTGGTGCACAGAGAGTGTGTGGAGGCGGCGAAGATGGCCTGAAGTGAGGAAGGCAGGAAGGGATGTCACCTGGTTGTGACTCACGTCTACCAGTATTACTTCAGTACTTGACACCAGCCAGGGTGGTACAGCATTTAGTTCATTCCTGCATGAAGAAATTAAACAGGTTATATTATATTCTACAAATATATCAGCTGGTCAGTTATGAATTAATTAGAATATGAATAGAATGAATATTATGTTTACATTTATTGTTACCCTGAAATTTATGTAAACTTAATATAAAATATTTTAATATAATTCTTAATAGTATTTTAAGCCTAAATAAATATTTCATTATCAGTACTAAATACGGTAATGTAATTTATTCAGTGTACATTTAAATATAAAAGACAATAAATAACAGGAATAGAAGATTGGCAAAACAGCACCAAACATGAATTGGTCATTGGTTGAAGATAAGGAGAATGGCAGATATTTCCTTAGTATTCATTAAATTAACTACTGTAATTCTTTGTTTCTTCTAAATTGGAGAAATAGAGGTACAGTACAATATTTTATAGTACAGTATTTGGAAGGCTGATCCACAATTTGAAACTCTTTCTCTGTATGACATTTCTACTTTGGTCGAGTTGAACATACCCCGGGGACATGAAAACGATATCGGAATTTGTTTCGAGTGAATTGTTTGAGAGTTCTTCAAAAGTGTTCGAGGTCATGACTGGTGTCACAGTGTAGATATAAGCTACACATGAAAGTGCATCTCCAGTAGATTTATACACACTATTTAGCATTTAACACCATAAATAGTTGTATTTAATATTTCTGATACAAGTAGAGTCAGTCCACACAGGATATTGGTGGCACCAGGCTGTCGGCTATTAGCACTTCAAAAGTCACACCTTTCGAGTGTCAATATTCACAGATTGAGCAGAGGTCAGGCCGTATCAGGTGAACTCTCTCTGTACTAAACTGATACAAGTACTGTACTTGCAGATGGGTGGCTGTGCTCTTTCCATCAAGCAAGCGCTGTCTAGATGTGGTAGCCAGAGGCTATCTCCTGGTAGGTAGAGTTTAACTCATGGTTACCTCCCTCAAATACCCAAGGAACTGTACATTTGACAGAGAGAGGAGAGATGAGCCTCACTACACTTGAGGGGTTCTAGCACCCCAGGTCACATTTACCCCAGGCCTGGACAGTGGGGACTGTCAGCCATATCCCCCGCACTTCCCCTCCTTTATGATATCCATCTTATACTGTACTCAAGAGACTTTGATGAGTTGAATTGTAAGGTGGATGTATTTGACATTTCTCAAAGTTATATGGTACAGTATATGATTTTCAGGGGTAGTCAGCCATAGCTGCTCTCGGTTTCTTGTGTGCTGACTAATTCTGAATTAATGTTGATATTTGATAATCCAAGGAAAATGGTTGAATTATGATAATGTACCTATATGAGTGAATATATAATAATGAATTAATAATGGCTTAACTTACTTTTAAATTGTCTTTAATTCTGATTCCTAGATCTTTAATTCAGGTCTTTAATATAGTGAAAGCTAGAATGGAGAGCACTCTGAAGTTTACTGGCTATAGATTATGATTTGAAGATTCTTTACTATGATTTACATGTTTTGCAATTGGTACTTGATAGCATCAGATAATATTGTGGTACAGAGAAGTTCCATTCCTTGTCTTATAATTAACTACTGTATTGACTGGATGGTGGCAGCCCTTCTTCCTTCTTATCTTTTTCCTCCTCCTTCCTTTCTAATATTCTACTTCTTCTATCTCTTCTACCGTTTATATCTACCTCTTACCTATTTTATCTACTCTCTAACCCATTTTCTCTCATTGTAAATTTTCTTCCTTTTCTCCATTTTTCCAATACATTACAAGCATACAGTATAGTATTAAAGGATTTAACAAATGGTTCTATGTGGTATCTAGGGTTAATTATAATTCTGATAAATTATTTTTTTTTTTTTTTTTTTTTTTTTTTTTTTTTTAGATATATACAAGAGTTGTTACATTCTTGTACAGCCACTAGTACGCGTAGCGTTTCGGGCAGGTCCCTGGAATACGATCCCCTGCCGCGAAGAATCGTTTTTTCATCCAAGTACACATTTTACTGTTGCGTTAAACAGAGACTACAGTTAAGGAATTGCGCCCAGTAAATCCTCCCCGGCCAGGATACGAACCCATGACATAGCGCTCGCGGAACGCCAGGCGAGTGTCTTACCACTACACCACGGAGACTGCTATGTTGAGTACCTATGAGTCTTAGGTAGATTTTGTGTTGCAACAGACATCTAAACCCTACAACTACTCTTTAAGGAAGAGTACAAGGCCCACACGCAGATGTGGTTGCCCTCAGTAAGGACCAGATTAAACCAGTTTGGCGAGTTAACATTTGGCAGACATGCAATCAGCACGAGGCTTGCAGATGTCCAATCGGAGATTAGCACACCACGCTACAGACTCCTCACTGATCCTCGTAAGAGAGCCAAAGTCCAGCAGGAGACAAGAACTGTACACCACTAAGAGACAACTTTGCTTCTGTTGACCTTGTTCCTAAACCAGCATCATTTTGTAGTTTAATTTAAAAAATTACTTACCATTCTGTAATGTATTATATACTGTATTGTGGACTCACACTGTGTATATATCTGATTAGTAACTATGGGAATACAGGTAGACCCCATGCATATAAAGTCAACATTTGTTAGTGTCACAGAACCCCAGACACAGACACTACAATCGAGATATGGAAAAATTAATAAATTATACAGTGCACAGTAAGGGACATAGCGCATTTTAGATTATACCTACAGTTTTAGATATTTTTGAGCTAAGAATTTTATTGTGTTTAAGATGCTTAGGTTAATATTTGACAAGGCTGTGTAACCAGCAAATGAAATTTTCGTGAAGTGTAGGGTGTTAGTTACGAGGTCATTGACATGTATAGGAGAAAGAAGTGGATCAAGAATGATGTGCCAAGTTAAGATTTAATGAATAGTATAGTACAGTACTGAAGGTAGTGATTGAAAACTGCACTGTAATGTAGCCAGTTTCAAAAGGCCTTTCAAAAGATCATTAAACAGTCCTCTTCGGCGCATATTTTTGTTAAGAGCTGCTTGGGGCAACATAAATATAAATGAGACAATAGGCCATTAGTCATTTGCATTGGTTTGTGATGATGAGTTACTATTGTGCAAGATTTGTTTCTATTAATATGAAGAACTTATTAAACATTGTGGTAGAGCAAAAAAAAAAAAAAATTGCAGGGTTCAAATTTATCTATACAAACTTCACAAATGTCAACAGGATTAGCAAATGTTCTACAATAAAGAAATGCAAGATTAATGAAGTATCATCAGCCACATAACTATGTACACATCACAACTACAATATTCATGACTAGCAATGCATTTAACAAATGAGAGCCTCCAGAATAATAGTCTATCAGTTACTGAATGTTAGCTCAACAAGAACAAAACAAGAAACTGTAGTTAAAAAAAAGGAAAACTCAAGGAGTAATCAAACAAGCATGTGTCATACTGGATTACTGTATCCAAGCATGGAGACCCTTTACCTACAAAAGGACATAGCTGCTCTGGAGAAAGTGCAACACTGGGCAACAAAAATCATTCCAGAGCTAAGTCAACCTGTGTATCAGGAATAGTTGAAGGCCACAGGGCTAACAACACTGCAAACCAGGCATGACAGGGCAGATCTCATTGAAACTTTCAAAATACTGAACAATTTGGAAGATGTTGATCCAGACAACTTAAAAAGGTTAGATGTAACACCAACAAGAAGCAATGGTTTCAAGCTCAACAAGCCACAATGTAGGACAGAACAGAAGATGCTTTTTCACCTACAGGGTAATAAACCAATGGAACTGCATACCCGTCAAAGCCGTAAATGCCAAAACAGTAAAATTTTATAATCCATTGGAAAAGATAAAGGCAAATGAGGGGAAACCTTCGCAACCTGGCTTCCTGTCCTCATCAAGGCCACTAGTATTAGTGACCCTTTGGGTAATTCAGGTAAATTCAAAGAAAAGAAAGTTGTCAATCAACTATACCAATCCCTTGTGTTCACACACACACTGTACAGTATTACTGTATCCAACAATGGACAACTTGTCTACAAAAAGACGATTATCAAATTAGGAACATTTTGTAATGTTCAGCATCAGGCAACAAAAATAATTCCAATACAAAGTCAACTCGTGTATCAGAAAGGCTGAGAGTTTCAGGAATAACAACTCTTGCAAATAACACATGACAGGGCTGATCTTATTTAGATTTAAAATACTGAACAAGAAAACAAATTCCAAAAATAAGTAAACTCTCATATCAGAAAGGCTGGGAGCTTTATGTAACTCTTTAAACAAGACATAAGGATAATTTGATTTACTTAAAATACTGATCATGTAACAAATTTTATTCCAAGCCACTTCTTACCTTGCCAGGTTGAGTCGGGTTAGTCGTCGTGGATGGTAGCGCACCTCCAGCTTGGTAAGGCCTGAAATATACCAGAGCAGATCAACATCTTGTGTAATAAATATAAGATGAAGCCCCATTTCATGCACACCACTTTTTTTTTTTTTTACACTAGGCTCTAAGAGGATATAGAAGTAAAGGTTTCTGACACTTGTTTGCAGGCAAAGAACTTTTTCTCCAACAGCTCATCTGAAGATTTACCTCCTTTATGACCAAACCATACGTCAGAAGATGGAGAAGCGATGACGTTTCGGTTCATCTTGGACCAATATCAAGTCATGTTATATGACCTGATAATGGTCCAGGACGGACCAAAACGTTGTCGCTTCTCCATCTTCTGAGTTGTGGTTTGTCATAATTTCTTCAGCTACGTTATTGCGACTCATCGTCTGCATTTACCGCCTTGTTTTTTTGTGAAACGTAATCCAACAATTGCTTTATAGGCAAGTCCCTAATTACTGTTGGGCGAGGTGAACGAACAGTGAGGGAATGGTGCCTAGTTATTCTACCCTGCCCAGGACTTTAATATAATCGGACAAAAAATCTGCATTTGAATATTAGTAATAATTCTCACTTGTGGAGTGAATGGATGAGTGCACTATCCACAACATTTCAGGGCAATGCTTTGAGCAGGTCTTAACATTTACAGAAGTAGTGTATTCTATTGGATTGCTGATAATGTTACATTCATTTAATTATTGTGTTAAACAATAATTGCTGTAATTAAGAAATTTCAACAGACTTTCATGATATAATGTGTAAGAATTTGTGTGTGTGTGTGCGCATTGATAGCAATTTTTTTAACAATGCTGAAGAAAGAATAAGATATTGTAGGTTAAAGTTCTGTACAGGAAGAATATGCCTTTAGCCCATGTGGTGTAATGTGTATGGGGTGGAATAGCGAGTACTGGTCCAATAGTTATCGAAAGTTGCTCAGCAAATACACCTTTGACTTTTTAACAATGCTGAAGAAAGAATAAGATATTGTAGGTTAAAGTTCTGTACAGGAAGAATATGCCTTTAGCCCATGTGGTGTAATGTGTATGGGGTGGAATAGCGAGTACTGGTCCAATAGTTATCGAAAGTTGCTCAGCAAATACACCTTTGACTTTAAAGAAATTTTAAATGTTTACTTATCTTTATAAACCTTTGGTTCACTTCCATGTGGACCGTTGTATCCAAGCAGTGAATTTATGACCATATTCTACAGTACAGACACCAAAACCTGAACTGCATAACCTAAATGGGACCTAATAAGGGCAAGATAAAGCTGAAAAATAATATTAGACATCTTACTGCTAATGCTTCTAGAAATAAATCCCAGTATCCTATTTATCCTATTATGTATGCCTGTATTGTACTATAATGTACTGTATGTAGTGATTTTTTTAGCTTAAAATACTTACTAATCACGAGTCCTCTAGATCTTTCTCACATATGGGTCTTTTTTTCTTTAATAGGTTTCTAAAATTATATTCCAAAAATTCCATCTCGATAAAAACCAAAACGTGTATGAACACACACTGGCTTCCTGTCCTGTGACACAATGAATTATTATTATTATTATTATTATTATGGATAAAGAGGGTGGGAGAGGAGAGAAAGAGAAGGGGAAAGCAAAATACTCACGGTTGTTGTTGGCAGTGAGGGAGATGAGAGCGGCAGCGTGTAGGGTGATGGTGGTGATGGCGTTGTTGGAGCAGGTGAGGGAGGAGAGCGCCGCCAGGCATGACACGTCCAGGCTACTGATGCCGTTGTCACTCACATCAAGCTCTGTCACGTTCTGTAGACACCAGAACCACCTCACTATCCTGCCCACTCAAACTCGACACTTTGCTGCCCACTCACGCTCAACACACTGCTGACCATTCTCACTAATTTTGAGGGCGAGTGACTGCCCACTCACCCCCAACTCCAGTGGAATCAACAGAAACTGAGAATGGACAGAAAAGAGTCAGCTTCAAGGTAATGTACTTGAACATAGATGGAATTACAAGCAAGGCAAGCGAACTTGGGGAAAGAGCACAAGAAGTGAGCCCGGATGTAATTGGACTCGCGGAAACAAAACTCAGGAATCATAATGAATGTGATGTTTCCCCCAGGACTACACTGTAATAAAGAAAGAGAGGGAAAGAAGGGGAGGAGGCAGAGTGGCCCTACTGATGAGAAAGGAATGGAGTTTCGAGGAAATGGTTATTCCGGGCTGCGAAGGGTTCAGAGACTTCATGACAATTTACACTATAATTGAGAGTCAAGCTGCTGCTGCCTGTAGAAATTGATCCCATCTGCTCATCATGAGGGACTTTAATCACGGAAGGATAGGCTGGGAAAACAAGGGACCGCATGGAGGTAAAGAAACATGGAGAGTGAAACTGTTTGAGGTGGCGACAAGAAACTTTTTAAGTCAGCGTGTCAGGGGACCCACTAGAATGAGAGGCAATGATGAACCAGCGAGAGACTACCAAGTCTTCACTCTGAACGACTGACAAATTAAATCTGACTCGAAGCCCCCATGGGAATGAGTGATAACAGTGTACTGATGTTTGAGTACTGTACCTGGTCGAAGTAGGGTCAATGCATTCAGGGAAGGGACTAAAAACAAAAGGCCAGCATTCTGGAAGGAAAACTATGAGGAGATAAGAAAATTCATAACTGATTAAGCTTGGGAAACAGAGCTCAGAGGAAAGACAGCTCAAGATATGATGAACTATATCACCCAGAAGTGTAAGGAGGCAGCAGACAAGTTCGTCCCATTCCAAAAGGAAAAAAAAGAAATGCAGACAAGAAACCCATGGTTTAATCAGAAATGTAAGCTAGCAAAGCAACTAAGTACAAGGGCGTGGAGAAACTATAGAAATAACAGGACACTAGAGAGCATAGAAAGATACCAGTGCACCAGGAATGAATATATCAGGGTATGAAGAGAGGTAGAGAGACAATATAAAATGACTTAGAAAGGCAAAGACTTGACCCAAATTGCTACACAGCCACACCAGGAGAAAAACAACAGTGAAGGAACAGGTAATGAAGCTGAGGATAGAGGCAGACAGAGTCACTACAAACGACAAGGAAGTGTGCAAGGAACTCAATAAAAAATCCAGGAGGTCTTCACAGCAGAGCAAGGAGAAGTCCCAGAGATAAGAGAAAATATCTAAACAGACACCACTAGAGGAGTTTGTGATTACCAGTGGGGAGGTAGGAAGCATCTGTTAGATTTGGATGTGACAAAGGCTATAGGCCCAGATGGAATCTCACCATGGATAATAATAAATGAAGGAGCAGAAGCTCCGTGCCTGCCACTCATCATTGTGTACAACAAATTACTGTACTGGTAACAGGTGAACTGCCAAAAATTTGGAAGATGGCTAATGTAATCCCAATATTCTAGAAGGGTGATGGACAGGAGGTACTGAACTACAGGTCAGTGTCCCTAACTTGCATACCATGAAAGATGGCGAACATTGTGCGAAAAAAGCTAGTGGAACATCTGGAGCGAAAGAACTTTGTAACATCAGCATGGGTTTAGGGATGGCAAATCATGCCTCACAGGATTGAGTTCTAAGACCAGGCAACAAAAATCAGGCAAGATAGAGAGGGCTGTGCAGACTGCATATTTTTGGATTGCCAGAAAGCCTTTGATACAGTACCACATAAGAGATTAGTGCACAAGCTGGAGATGCAGGCAGGAGTCAAAGGGAAGGTAGTCGTAGTAGTAGTAGTAGGCATCCATCAGTCCTGCCTGCATCTCCAGCTTGTGCACTAATCTCTTATGTGGTACTGTATCAAAGGCTTTCTGGTAATCCAAAAATATGCAGTGAAGGTACTCCACTGGATAAGGGAGTATCTAAGCAACACAAGACAGCGAGTCACTGTGAGGGGTGAGGTATCTGAGTGGCGAGGCGTCACCAGTGGAGTCCCACAGGATCAGTCCTTAAACCTATACTGTTTCTGATACAGTATATGTAAATGATCTCCCAGAGGAAATAGACTCTTTCCTGTCAATGTTTGCTTATGATGCAAAAATTATGAGGAAGATTAAGACAGAGGAAGATAGTATGAGGCTATAAGATGGCCTAGACAAACTGAAGGAATGGTCCAACAAATGGCTACTAAAATTCAACCCGAGTAAATGTAAGGTAATGAAACTAGGCGGAGAAAATAGGAGGCCAGACCCTGGATACCGAATGGGAGATGAAGTCCTTCACGAAATGGACAGAGAAAGATCTAGGAGTTGATATCACACCAAACCTGTCTCCTGTAGCCCACACCAAAAGAATCACATCTGCGGCATATGCGAGGCTGGCTAATATCAGAACTGCCTTCAGAAACCTGTGTAAGGAATCCTTCAGAATCTTGTATACCACATATGTAAGGCCAATCTTGGAGTATGCGACCCCAGCATGGAGCCCATGCCTTGTCAAGCACAACATGAACCTGGAAAAAGTTCAGAGATATGCCACTAGGCTAGTCTCAGAACCGAGAAGCACGAGTTATGAGGAAAGGCTGGGTGAAGTGCACCTCACGTCGCTGGAAGACAGAAGACCTCGGCGAGTCATGATCATTACATACAAAATTCTCAGAATTGACAGGGTAGACAAGGATGGATTATTTAACACGGATGGTACACACAAATGAACACAGGTGGAAGCTGAGAACCCAAATGAGCGCGAGACACATTAGAAAGAACTTTCAGTGTCAGAGTAGTTAGTAAAGGGAATGCACTAGGAAGTGATATGGTGGAGGCTGACTCCATACACAGTTTCAAATGTAGATATGATAAGAGCTCGAGAAGCTCGGGAATCTGTACACCAGTAGATTGACAGTTGAGAGGCGGGACCAAAGAGCCAGAGCTCAACCCCCGCAAGCATAACTAGGCGGGTACAACTAGGCGAGTACTCGACACATTGCTACCCACTTACACTCAACACGCTGCTACCCCCCCCCCCCCCCCCACACACACACACAAACTCTTCAGCACGGGTGGGACACGAACAAGGGGACACAGGTGGAAACTTAGTACCCAGATGAGCCACAGAGACATTATAAAGAATTTTTCAGTGTTAGAGTAGTTAATAAATGGAATGCACTAGGCAGAGATGTGGCGGAGGCTGACTCCATACACAGTTTCAAATGTAGATATGATAGAGCCCAGTAGGCTCAGGAATCTGTATACCAGTTGATTGACAGTTGAGAGGCGGGACCAAAGAGACAAAGCTCAACCCCCGCAAGCACAATTAGGCGAGTACGTACACACATACAGAGTTCGATCCCTAGATCATCGTCGCCTCTCAATCAATTAACATACTCTCCGGCCCTAAATAATTATCGCCCAGCTCATCCAAGAACCTGAGGGCAGTTTTACCCCCAACGTCTCCGACACTACTGAAATGTAGTTGAAGTACTGTGCAAGGCCTCTGTCTGTACAGGTGTTCTGGGTCTCCCTTGATGTAGCAGCACTCAACACTGCTGTACCAGCGATAAGTGCTGACCAGAGTGGAGGAACACGTGTAATCCCAAACCACCCGTTTGCTATCTTTCCGAATTATTTCCAGGGCATCGTGATGCCTCCATCTGAGGGATTCTGGCCGAGTTGGGTGTGTACAGCTGTGGTTCACGTTGTGCCAGACAATCGCCTGTGTCGAGGCTTCCTTTGGTGGAAGCTGGAGATGCAGGCAGGACTGATGGATGCCTACTATACTACTAGCTTCCCTTTGACTCCTGCCTGTATCTCCAGCTTGTGCACTAATCTCTTATGTGATACTGTATCAAAGGCTTCCTCGTTTACGTCCCGTGGCGCAGTGGTAACACTCCCTCCCGCGCTTCGCGAGCGATTTGGCCTGGATTCGTATCCTGGCCGGGGAGGAGTGACTTAGTTGGCCAATCCTTAACTGTACGCCTCTGTCCACCTAGCAGTGAATGTCTACCTGGTTGTTAAACGATTTGCCGGCTCGTATTCAAGGGAAAATTAAGATTAAGGACCTCGCTGCCCGCAACGTTATGCGTGTTAGTGGACTTGCAACAATTTTAGAACTCTTGAATATAAACAAAAGTCTTGCTTCTGCACGAACAAAAGCATCAGGTATCATGAAACATGCCCCTGAAAGTCTAACCCTGCCCAGGAACCAACCCCCGTGAAGTACGCACTGTGACTAGCCATAAAATGAGACTTAAATATGAAGACTGACCTTGAGATGTGAGCCGTCCAAGACAAGTCCCCGGGGACCCGCACTCCTGAAGTTGCTTCTGCTCCTGTGTGATGGGCCGAGGGCCAGGCGGAGAGCCCCCAGTCCCTCATACAGTCTCTTGCCCTGCGTCTTGTCACTCCCTTCCCTGTTCACCATCCCTGATGGTGTTAGCGACGCGAGGGGCACCAAGATATGGCCCAGCAAAGGCGCCGTTATACCAGTTTATCCACCCCACTAGGCCCGTCACAGCCTGGCACTTGACACACGCCTGACACACGTCTTGACACCAGACACGCGTCCCCACCACACGCCGCCACCCATCTCTTACATCGCTACACACACATCCACATTTAATTTCCTCAATAACAGCTTTTTATACTTTACTGCTCTAAAACACGCACGTCGGTGAGACCAGCCGTGTCGAGACTCCACCTGTCCACCCGCATCACACAAACACACACACACACACACACACACACACACACACACACACACACACACACACACACACACACACACACACACACACTGGTGACGTCTCGCCAATCTAAGACCAATGTGAGTCCCACAGGGTTCAGTTCTTGGACCTATACTGTTCCTAATATATGTAAATTCCCCAGAGGGAATAAACTCGCTCCTCTCAATGTTTGCCGATGATGCAAAAATTATGAGGAGGATTAAGTCAAAGGGAGATAGTACGAGGCTACAAAATGACCTAAACAAAATAAATGAATGGTTCAACAAATGGCTAATACAGTTCAACCCGAGTAAATGTAAGGTAATGAAACTAGGCGGAGGAAATAGGAGGCCAGACACTGGATAACGAATGGGAGATGAAGTCCTCTTTGAAACGGATAGAGAGAAAGATCTAGGAGTTGATATCACACTAAACCTGTCTCCTGAAGCCCACATAAAAGAATAACATCGGCGACGTATGCGAGGCTGGTTAATATCAGAACTGCCTTCAGGAACCTTCAGGATTCCTGTGTAAAGAATCATTCAGAACCTTGTATATCACATATGCAAGACCAATCCTGTAGTATGTGAGCCCCATCCTGGAGACCGTACCTTATCAAGTACAGGACTAAGCTGGAAAAAGATCAAAGGTATGACACTAGGGTAGTCCCAGAACTATGAGGCATGAGTTACCAGGAAAGGCTGCATGAATTGCACCTAACGTCGCTGGAAGATAGAGCTCGGGGAGACATGATCACTACCTACAAAATTCTAAGAGGAATCGACAGGGTAGATAAAGATAAATTGTTTAACGCGGGTGGAACACGAACAATAGGACACAGGAGGCTAACTGAGTACGCAAATGTGCCACAGGGACGTTAGAAAGAACTTTTTCAATGTCAGAGTAGTTAACAGATGGAATGCATTAGGCAGTGATGTGGTGGAGGCTGACTCCATACACAGTTTCAAATATAGATATGATAGAGCCCAGTAGGCTCAGGAATCTGTACACCAGTTGATTGACAGTTGAGAGGCGAGACCAAAGAGCCAGAACTCAACCCCCACCCCAAGCACATATCTAGGAGAGTGCACAGGGGGCCTGTGTGTATGAGTGGACAGCGCTCTGGGGTCGTAGTCCTAAGGGCCCGGGTTCGATCCCAGAGGAGGCAGAAACAAATGTCAGAGTTTCTTTCACCCTGATGCTCCTGTTCAGCTAGCAGGAAATAGGTATCTGGCAGTTAGACACCTGCTACGGGCTGCTTCCTGGGAATGTATATGTGTACGTGTGTTAGAAATATATGTAGTAGATATAATAGAGGAAAAATAGATTAATTAGAAAGGCGGGATCCAAGAGCTAATAGCTCTATTCTGCAACCACAAATAGTAAACACACACACACACACACACACAATATAGTCAACTTAGAATGCAACAGATACAACAAGGTAAGTGTGTACAGCATACAGAGCTAGACTTCACTTCGTGTAGTCCATTAAGCAGTGTTTGGTAAGTACACACAACGTAATCTCTATGTACAAGGAGGGAGACCGGAGTCACTACTACACACCGGATTTGTTACCACCATTCCCAGTTTAGACCTATTGTCTTGTGTATGACCCTCTGTCCTGCGTGACAGTGAATACCAGCATTATCCTCACTTTAATAAGACTATCAAAATCCTCAGATTAGGCAAAATTGTAATTAATTTTGTCAATAAAGATGTTAATAATAATAATAACCATTCCCAATCAAGTGTCAGGGAGGTTCGTAAAGAAACGACTCGTGGAACACTTAAAAGAGAGGCATTGTCTCAACACCAGCATGAACTCGGTAAAAGCAGATCATACATAATAAATCCATTACACTTTTATGATGAAATGACAACAGGAATGAGAGGCACAGGCTGACTGTTTTTCTTTACTGTTAAAAAGCACGTGGAAGTCCCGCATGAAAAGATCCTATACAAATTTGAAAACCAGACTGGTCTAACTAGAAGATTGTTGGCATGGGTGAGAGTATCTCTCTGGTGGGAAACAGAGAGAGAGAAGTCGGTGTGACGAGAAGTGACAAGTTTCGTGCCTCAGAGTTCAGTATTTGGACCCATTCTATTCTGCTGTGTCAACGACCTGCCAGAAGAAGTTAAATCACCTTTATCCTTGTTTGCAAATGAGCGGAAAATTAATTAGGAGAATTTAAATGAAGATGACTAAGGGAGACAAGAGGGAGCTCTAGATGCACTCCAGCGGTGGATAGACAGATGGTTGCTTTCTTTGAACCCTAACAAATGCGCCGCATTGAAGACAGGTGAGGGAAGAGACAGCTTTGGTGACAGCACGGGGTGGACGGGCGGCAGGTCACAGGAGTAGGAAAAACGTCACCTGTTCCTCGAGGAACACATTAACAAAATATCGTTTGCAGTGTCAAGTTGGCAATATTAGTAAACAGACACATAAGTCTTGAGAATATTATATTCATCCCACATAAGACCTCATGTAGGATGAATATGCAACACCGGCAAGAATTTCACACCTGAAAAACCTTAAAATATAGAAAACACAGTTACTTGACTAGTTCGTTCTCGACTCGCAATCGAGAATTCCGGGTTCGAATCCCTGCCGGGATAGAAAATGGTTAAGGAAATGGCCGGGATAGAAATGGTCGAGTTAGTTTATTTAGGTCCAATAGTTAATTAGGTCCAGCAACAGCCTGGTGGACCAAACTCTCACAAGTCAAGTCTGGCCTCGGGCCGGGCTTGGGGAGTAGAACAACTCCCAGAACCCCATCAACCAGGTATCAACCAGTTTCCTTCAGCGAATGTCCCCATCCCGTAGCAGTAAGCAGGGACCCAGGAGTTAGCTTTTTCTGGGGTTGCATCCTGGGGAGGGTCTGTACATAGTTCCACCTGGGGGACGGAGAGCCTTCATATAAACCGAACTTGTACTGTATATGTATAAACTGGCTGCCTGTCCCCCCGTGAACCTTTCGTGTATAATAAGAGGGGGGGGGGATAGTGAATACAATTGAAGCTATATTGGGGTAACTTAACACTAACTGACATCCCAAACATTAATGAATTGAAGTAGATTAAAGAAATAAAATGCCAATTATTACGTGATTGCAACCTAAAAAAATGCAACAGAACAACACATGGTAATTTTAACAGACCAAACAGATGGTATACAACTTGTTATTCACTTTTTACACGGCAGATATCAGTAACAGTACAAGTTCAGTAATTAATGTTCAATCAAAGCAAAACAAGGTTGACATTTGGGGAAGCATAAGGTTGGCTATGCAGGCGAAGAGTCACAATAGTTCTCATTGACTTGAGAATGGTCCAGGACGGACCGAAACGTCGTCGTCCCTTCACTTTCTCGTGTGTGGTCTGGTCAACATAAGGTTGGCTACACAAGAGTCGATTAGGTAGTTCTTAATTTCTCTTAAATTGCGTAAGGGAAGGTCAGTCTTTGATATGATTAGGAAGGTCATTCCCCATTTTGGGAACTTTCATTTGCAGAGCTTATCTGCTGTGTGAAGTCGCACTCCTGGAATATGAAAAGTATTTGTTTCTAGTGTGGTGCCCAAGGGTTCTCCGACAGCCCTGAGGNATTGCTCTAGGCTATGCATCAGCAAAGGAACTGATCTTATAACTGACGCTGCATCAAACTCGGGCCTCTTATTGGTGTATTTTTCGTACAAATCGGTTTCTAGCCATTTTTTTTATTGGGAGAGTTATTTGGTAGTTTAGTGGCTTTTGATCTTGTGACCTCGAGTAGTTTCCCGGTAAAGCTTCGCTGTTCTTTCTGGATGTTTTTCTTTCTTTCTTTCCTGATGAAATGGCAGAATATCATTTGCTCCCAGCACTCATGTGAGGGAGGCCAGATTTGGGCACTGGCTCCCAGTAGGCCAAATGAACTCGTGCAACTGATGTGACTGGTAGAGTGGATCAATCTCGGCGAGACAGCTACAGGGAGCATCTGGGGCTTCCTCAGAAAGAGAGTTATGGATCAATCTGATTTATCCACATCTCTGACCTCGAGTCAAATATGTTTGCTCTTCTTTATCTTCTTGATATCCCCCCAGGGTTTGACTCAACTGAGCAGAAATGCCACATCTATAAAACCCTTCTAAATTGTGGAATATCTTATCAAATACAGTACAATAAATAATGTACAGTACTACCTTCAACAAATTTTACAGAGAAAGAATTACCTACGTAATATTACATAGTGAATTAAAACAACATATTTGCCACTCTACTTAGCTGTGTCTACTCACAGTTTCAATCCTAAATTATCTGCTCAATTATATTGTTAGATTACTAACCTTTTATTATTCTAGTTACTGTTAATAAGAATTCTTACATATCAAACCAATGTTCACCACAAATTTTATACTTAAACCTACATAGATTCATCATTTAATACTAAGTTTCCCTTAAATTTCTCCTACTACAGTACCATAATAGGCAGTGGGAAATGGTTATGGCTAGGCTATGTATTGTATCCTGACAGAATGAGACCATACATCACCTTCAGTGCTGAAAGATGTGCAAGGCGAGGGAGACACTGCAGGGGATTAGAGTGGACTTTAAGGACTCTGAGACGTCGCAGACGAGACACACCAGCAGGCACCACTGTTAGCTGGTTTCCAGATAGTACCAGCTCTTCCAGCAGCTCCCATGACCACACTAACCTGAAACAACTCCAATTTGTAAACAACAAACATTCTAATGCTCCAGACAGGAGTTCTTTTTCCATCACTTACACAGGATACAATTTTTTGAACTACTTTACTAGCATAATATTAACAAATAAATTACACATTATGCAAGTACAGTAAGAAGAATCGATTTTCTCTGGATAAATCATTTAAACTCTTGGAATCTCCTGAAAATCAACACGATTAGCACTGCCCCATTTCTCAAGGGAAATTCACCACTGTTCACCAAACTTTAACTTGGGATGTGAATGTAGAGTATTTTGATTGTCAAATCATACTCTAGAGAAAACATCATTGCATAACTTAATACAGTGGTGCCTCGGTTGATGAATTTAATTCGTTCCAGCATCGAGCTCGCAATGTGAAATGCTCGTCTTGCGAAACAACACCACCACCGTCGCCGGAAGCGTCTGAGAACCAGTGGGAACGCTAGGAAACACCACATGGTTTTCATGTTAACTGTGTGAAAGTTCGTCATTAGAGACGGATTTTCTGTGCGTGGCTCGCTCGTTACCTGAAATGCTCGTAGACGGGGGCTGCTCGTCACCAGAGGTTCCTCTGTATCTGTACCTGGCCCAATACCTGATCTAAGGCCTAAATTAGAAGATACATTCAACTAAATCACAACGAAGGCCCAGGGGATGGGTATGGGGTGCATAATAAAGAAAAATTAAATTGTAGTATACGGTAAAAAAACTTTCACAAAGCACCACTGAATAGTATATGCATAATATTTTGCTGATATAAAGGTAGAGGTTATCATGAGGAAATCTGAGAGATTTGTGAAGATAATACCCAATCAACTAAGTTAGCCAAACAGGCAGTGCTGGCTTGAGGGCTGCAACAACAGTAGCTTAACCTAATAATAATTGACCAGTACTGTAATATTTGTTTAAAAGAAAAATATATCTGGACTATAAGAATAATACACAAAGCTGGTTACATTGTGCCAGTCTTTCCATGCAGTTACCTGGTCTGTGGTGCTTGGTTTTTAAATTTACATCAAATGATTGCTTTCAGTATAAATAAGTAGACCTAACAATTACTTCTCTTGCATGAATGCTTAGCCAATACAGTATGTTAAATTATTCAACAAACGAGCTTTTCCATGTCATTATTATAAGACAGTAATTACAAATTCCCAAGATAAACAGTCAGAGACTGTACTTCTTTAATGAAAGAAATTTCCCAGTATATTCAAATATAACTTTTACTTCAGTAGTTTGAAACTCTAATGGTTATAATTTCAAACAGCAATTTGAGGTTTCCTGAAATTCTCATGTAGTTCTTAAATGTTTGGCTAATGATCTATATACAGTATTTGTATACTGTAAAGTACAGAATCAGCCAACATAATTTAAGAGAAGACTTAAAAATACAATACTGGTATTGTACTAAAGAACTGCACATCATATGAATGACAACAGAACTTATTAGCAAGGCCAGCAAAATGTACCTATCCTGGAGATTACTGATCCTGTTGTAGGGTGCATGAAGGATACGGAGTGCTCGGCAGTGCTGTAGTGAAGCGAGATCCTTGAGCCTGTTGGCTGCAGCATATAGCTCTTGAAGAGAAAGTGTCACTTTTGGGCTCCCGGCATCTTCTCCGCATGCGGGCGATTTCCTCGGTTACTTCGGCCTTCAATGGCACCAGGCAACACACTTAATAGGTTGGCACTCACATTCAACACCCTCAACCTGAGAAGATTAGGAAACAGGCAGCCAGCCATAGTACAGTATTACAAAAACTCTGCGATCTACTTTTATAGCGAGACACACCTAAGGTAAAAAACAATAATAAGCAATTAATGTCTTGAAAATGTATGGAGAATTTTTTTACAACATCAGTTAACTATGTGCATTAGTAAATCATTAGAATATGGTATCTCACCTGTTAAGCCATGAGAAGAGGTTAGATGGCAAAGCTGTCAGTTTGTTGTGGTGGAGGAACAGAACCTCAAGCGAACACAAACGAGGTTCCTCGTGTAAATTGTGGGAGAAATTATAGTTCTGGGAATGATGAGATGATCTGTGAGGGCCTTTTGTAGGATTATAAGCACAGCTGGATTCCTTGTGATGGTCGATGGTGGCTCTCTGTGGCATGGGAAAGGAAGTAAGACTATTGTGGTGCACAGAGAGTGTGTGGAGGCGGCGAAGATGGCCTGAAGTGAGGAAGGCAGGAAGGGATGTCACCTGGTTGTGACTCACGTCTACCAGTATTACTTCAGTACTTGACACCAGCCAGGGTGGTACAGCATTTAGTTCATCCTGCATGAAGAAATTAAACAGGTTATATTATATTCTACAAATATATCAGCTGGTCAGTTATGAATTAATTAGAATATGAATAGAATGAATATTATGTTTACATTTATGTTACCCTGAAATTTATGTAAACTTAATATAAAATATTTTAATATAATTCTTAATAGTATTTTAAGCCTAAATAAATATTTCATTATCAGTACTAAATACGGTAATGTAATTTATTCAGTGTACATTTAAATATAAAAGACAATAAATAACAGGAATAGAAGATTGGCAAAACAGCACCAAACATGAATTGGTCATTGGTTGAAGATAAGAGAATGGCAGATATTTCCTTAGTATTCATTAAATTAACTACTGTAATTCTTTGTTTCTTCTAAATTGGAGAAATAGAGGTACAGTACAATATTTTATAGTACAGTATTTGGAAGGCTGATCCACAATTTGAAACTCTTTCTCTGTATGACATTTCTACTTTGGTCGAGTTGAACATACCCCGGGGACATGAAAACGATATCGGAATTTGTTTCGAGTGAATTGTTTGAGAGTTCTTCAAAAGTGTTCGAGGTCATGACTGGTGTCACAGTGTAGATATAAGCTACACATGAAAGTGCATCTCCAGTAGATTTATACACACTATTTAGCATTTAACACCATAAATAGTTGTATTTAATATTTCTGATACAAGTAGAGTCAGTCCACACAGGATATTGTGGCACCAGGCTGTCGGCTATTAGCACTTCAAAAGTCACACCTTTCGAGTGTCAATATTCACAGATTGAGCAGAGGTCGGCCGTATCAGGTGAACTCTCTCTGTACTAAACTGATACAAGTACTGTACTTGCAGATGGGTGGCTGTGCTCTTTCCATCAAGCAAGCGCTGTCTAGATGTGGTAGCCAGAGGCTATCTCCTGGTAGGTAGAGTTTAACTCATGGTTACCTCCCTCAAATACCCAAGGAACTGTACATTTGACAGAGAGAGGAGAGATGAGCCTCACTACACTTGAGGGGTTCTAGCACCCCAGGTCACATTTACCCCAGGCCTGGACAGTGGGGACTGTCAGCCATATCCCCCGCACTTCCCCTCCTTTATGATATCCATCTTATACTGTACTCAAGAGACTTTGATGAGTTGAATTGTAAGGTGGATGTATTTGACATTTCTCAAAGTTATATGGTACAGTATATGATTTTCAGGGGTAGTCAGCCATAGCTGCTCTCGGTTTCTTGTGTGCTGACTAATTCTGAATTAATGTTGATATTTGATAATCCAAGGAAATGGTTGAATTATGATAATGTACCTATATGAGTGAATATATAATAATGAATTAATAATGGCTTAACTTACTTTTAAATTGTCTTTAATTCTGATTCCTAGATCTTTAATTCAGGTCTTTAATATAGTGAAAGCTAGAATGGAGAGCACTCTGAAGTTTACTGGCTATAGATTATGATTTGAAGATTCTTTACTATGATTTACATGTTTTGCAATTGGTACTTGATAGCATCAGATAATATTGTGGTACAGAGAAGTTCCATTCCTTGTCTTATAATTAACTACTGTATTGACTGGATGGTGGCAGCCCTTCTTCCTTCTTATCTTTTTCCTCCTCCTTCCTTTCTAATATTCTACTTCTTCTATCTCTTCTACCGTTTATATCTACCTCTTACCTATTTTATCTACTCTCTAACCCATTTCTCTCATTGTAAATTTTCTTCCTTTTCTCCATTTTTCCAATACATTACAAGCATACAGTATAGTATTAAAGGATTTAACAAATGGTTCTATGTGGTATCTAGGGTTAATTATAATTCTGATAAATTATTTTTTTTTTTTTTTTTTTTTTTTTTTTTTTTTTTAGATATATACAAGAGTTGTTACATTCTTGTACAGCCACTAGTACGCGTAGCGTTTCGGGCAGGTCCCTGGAATACGATCCCCTGCCGCGAAGAATCGTTTTTTCATCCAAGTACACATTTTACTGTTGCGTTAAACAGAGACTACAGTTAAGGAATTGCGCCCAGTAAATCCTCCCCGGCCAGGATACGAACCCATGACATAGCGCTCGCGGAACGCCAGGCGAGTGTCTTACCACTACACCACGGAGACTGCTATGTTGAGTACCTATGAGTCTTAGGTAGATTTTGTGTTGCAACAGACATCTAAACCCTACAACTACTCTTTAAGGAAGAGTACAAGGCCCACACGCAGATGTGGTTGCCCTCAGTAAGGACCAGATTAAACCAGTTTGGCGAGTTAACATTTGGCAGACATGCAATCAGCACGAGGCTTGCAGATGTCCAATCGGAGATTAGCACACCACGCTACAGACTCCTCACTGATCCTCGTAAGAGAGCCAAAGTCCAGCAGGAGACAAGAACTGTACACCACTAAGAGACAACTTTGCTTCTGTTGACCTTGTTCCTAAACCAGCATCATTTTGTAGTTTATTTAAAAAATTACTTACCATTCTGTAATGTATTATATACTGTATTGTGGACTCACACTGTGTATATATCTGATTAGTAACTATGGGAATACAGGTAGACCCCATGCATATAAAGTCAACATTTGTTAGTGTCACAGAACCCCAGACACTACAATCGAGATATGGAAAAATTAATAAATTATACAGTGCACAGTAAGGGACATAGCGCATTTTAGATTATACCTACAGTTTTAGATATTTTTGAGCTAAGAATTTTATTGTGTTTTAGATGCTTAGGTTAATATTTGACAAGGCTGTGTAACCAGCAAATGAAATTTTCGTGAAGTGTAGGGTGTTAGTTACGAGGTCATTGACATGTATAGGAGAAAGAAGTGGATCAAGAATGATGTGCCAAGTTAAGATTTAATGAATAGTATAGTACAGTACTGAAGGTAGTGATTGAAAACTGCACTGTAATGTAGCCAGTTTCAAAAGGCCTTTCAAAAGATCATTAAACAGTCCTCTTCGGCGCATATTTTTGTTAAGAGCTGCTTGGGGCAACATAAATATAAATGAGACAATAGGCCATTAGTCATTTGCATTGGTTTGTGATGATGAGTTACTATTGTGCAAGATTTGTTTCTATTAATATGAAGAACTTATTAAACATTGTGGTAGAGCAAAAAAAAAAAAAAATTGCAGGGTTCAAATTTATCTATACAAACTTCACAAATGTCAACAGGATTAGCAAATGTTCTACAATAAAGAAATGCAAGATTAATGAAGTATCATCAGCCACATAACTATGTACACATCACAACTACAATATTCATGACTAGCAATGCATTTAACAAATGAGAGCCTCCAGAATAATAGTCTATCAGTTACTGAATGTTAGCTCAACAAGAACAAAACAAGAAACTGTAGTTAAAAAAAAGGAAAACTCAAGGAGTAATCAAACAAGCATGTGTCATACTGGATTACTGTATCCAAGCATGGAGACCCTTTACCTACAAAAGGACATAGCTGCTCTGGAGAAAGTGCAACACTGGGCAACAAAAATCATTCCAGAGCTAAGTCAACCTGTGTATCAGGAATAGTTGAAGGCCACAGGGCTAACAACACTGCAAACCAGGCATGACAGGGCAGATCTCATTGAAACTTTCAAAATACTGAACAATTTGGAAGATGTTGATCCAGACAACTTAAAAAGGTTAGATGTAACACCAACAAGAAGCAATGGTTTCAAGCTCAACAAGCCACAATGTAGGACAGAACAGAAGATGCTTTTTCACCTACAGGGTATAAACCAATGGAACTGCATACCCGTCAAAGCCNTTTTGTACCGGAGGGGTTCCAAAAAGTAGGTATTAAAGCTCTGAACTCCTTGAGACTTTTAAAACACTGAACAAATTGGAAGATGTTAATCAAGACCACTTGTGTCAAATGTCAAATATGGGCCAACAACTTCAACCTCAATAAGAAACATTGTAGGTCAGAAAACATGAAGATGCTTTTTCACCCACTGGGTAATAAACCCATTAAATCACCTACACCAAAAAAACCATGAATGACAAGACATTACTTCACTTTATAATTCAACTGGAAATATCCTCAAGGATAATGGGTAGGGGGGAGGGGGATTTTGATGAGTCACTGGCTTCCTGTCACTTTTAAGGCCACTAGAGATACTATCGTGGATAAATGTCACTTAACACGTCCACTGATGAGTAAATATGGGGATTTACTCATCCCATTGGGATGAGTAAATATGTGCTGATACCAAGGGGGCGATTTAACCCTTACCCACTCGTCCCAAAGTATGAGTGAACTCGTCCCAAAGTATGAGTGAACTCGTCCCAAAGTATGAGTGAACTCGTCCCAAAGTATGAGTGAACTCGTCCCAAAGTAACCTATAGACATCGGATAATAAATACAAAATGTTCTCGTGGTGAAGCTTGGCTGGAGTTAGCCTTGATGAGGTGACATGCAACTGAGGTTCTCCAGTGATCATATTTTTACCCTCCAATATGAAATGTATTTAAAAAATTATTTGATATAATATGGACAAATAAATTCTTTGTGTACAATATCTAACTTGAAAATTCTTTTAAAAGCATTTACCTGCTTGATGGGGTTCTGGGAGTTCTTTTATTTCCCAAGCCTGGCCCGAGGCCAGGATTGACTTGTGAGAGCTTGGTCCAACAGGGTGTTGCTTGGAGTGACCCGCAGGTTGTCTGAAAATTGATGATTGTACCTTTATTCTATGATAAAAAGTAATTCCAAATAAAATCGGTAGTCTACCCCCAATTAATCAAGTGTATTTTAGGGGAAAAATCATTTATTCAATTTTTATTTATAAAACAATATGTAGGCTACAAACTATATATATCATATGTTTTTTGATGTGGGTAGTCTTCCCTGGTATTGCCATACTGTACATGCAATGGGTCCTGTAGTACAGTGGTCTTATCTTTCACAAACTGGTCTCTGGTTCAATACCCATGGTTCAGTTCCTGTGATAGAACAGAGATGTGATTCAATTCCTATGACAGGACAGGGATGTGATTCAATTCCCATGACAGGACAGGGATGTGGTTTAATTCCTGCAGTTGGACAGATGTGGTTCTAAATATAAATGGCACAATAGCTCCTAAGTACCTAGCAGTAAGTAAGCACCCAAGAGTTAAGTCAGCTCATTGTGTGGTTGCATCCTGGGGAAGGTCAGTAGTTAAACATGTACAAGCCAGTAAAATTTCAAGATATGCATAAAATTATATAACAATATACACATATGCAACCATTTAATAGGATAGGTGCACTGCAAATAAGTCAATAGTTACTTGGATTAATGCAAGTCAATCAATTATAGTACACTGTCCACTTAAATAATGCACCCTGTCCACCTTAAATAATACATTGTATTTTGACACCAAAATTCCCAGTGGATAATCATTCACATTATCTATGTCCGAATCAGAAGGTTAGATTAAGTTCAGTTCGGGCAATTTAGTACTGTACTATACATCATTTCCTACCTGTTTTGACAACTCAAGAGGACAGGCAGGGTTGGTAGCTGCTCTACTTTGTCAACAGTGTAGGTGCTAATATTTAGCCGAGGCATAGAGTAGCAACCAGGCATCCCAACTAAAAATTAGGAGAGCAATGCTTGGCAGTCTCTGTGAATATTTGTTGACCTAGCCTGGCTTTTGTTCAGTCATGCCCTTGAGATAGCATGATAATGCCTAAGAGAGTAACCAAGGGAAATGGTTAAAGAAGAACATTATGACAACCAAAGGGTGATACTAAATTGGAGACTAAATATGACTACACAACATTACAAATATGACTACAGCATACAGTATATCTTTGAAGGTCTCTGTGTTGTATATCGCCAGCTTTTTTACAATTGAATGACAGCATGATGATTATAAAATAGGATAATAACTATTCCTATACTATTTTTGAAAAAAGGAAATAACTTGCCTCTAGGTTTGTCTCGTGATGATTCGGCTTAAAGAATATACTGAGTAATAAGGCATTCAAGATCTTGCATGTGGAAATTCTTTGAAGTCTGAATATTTTGTTCTGCATTTCTGTTGACATTTCTCATTAATATTCGCCTCGCTCAGATCCAATGCCCAACCAGCTTTCTGGCATCTTTGACAGTTAACAATGAATTACTTTTGTAATGTAGTAAAAATTTAGGATATTAATATTTAATTGTCATGAGGATTAGTATAGTACTGTACAGAACATCTGTTCTACTTGGCGAATGTAAAATTTTAGTGAAATTGTTAAGTGAAAACTTTAATGTACTATATAAGGTCTTGAGAGGCAGATAGCATTAAAAATTCTCTAAGTTAAAATGAGCTGAACTTAATCTTTAAGATTCCTCTCAAATAAATGTACAGTATACTATAATATTTTTACTTACAGGAGGGGGAAATGGATGAGCACTTGCGTCAGCCATATGAGGGCCAGTTGATCAAATTTACCAATGTTGTCAAGGGCTGGCAGGCACGGTGGTTTATTCTTAATCCTGAAGTTGGAACCTTGGAGTATTACCTGGTAGGTGACTGGAATACTGTGATTGCTGTAAATAGCTGTAATATACTCAGTTTAAGTGTAATTCATAATAATAATTCATTGTGTGGGGAGCAGACAGCCATTATATACATACAATACAAGTTAGGCTTTTCTGTGGGGAGCCCCCTCGGCTTGCTGGAGCTATCGGGCTAATATGCGAATCATCAGACTTTAGCATTAGTCTATGGAGTTCAGCCTACTGGGGACCATGAGCCCCAGAACCTGGTCCCCTCAGAGAGGCGCACGAAGCAATGGCCCTGGAAAACCATTCTGTGGTTGGGTTTTTCCTTATCTGCCATTGACGGGTTTGAAGGTTGCTGTGTGCCCTTGTCTCAGGGGTGACAGTCACCTCTTTTGCCTCCATCATGCTGCCTGTTGGGTCAACGACACTTTTGATCCAGAGTCTTGCGAGTCTTGTTCTCTACTTGTTCTCCAGTACTATTCTGATGACATTACTGTTAGGGTACAGGCAGTATCCACGTTGCATGCTAATTTCGATTGCTGCAATGCACTAGGTTGGTTTCCCACCCCGGATACCCCGCTTTGGTTATAGGAACCTGGGTCTGGTGGTGTTAATCACTTCAACTTTGGTTCAATCCATGCTCCCTGGTCCTGCCCCTTTTGTTCATCCTATACTTCCCCCCCCCCCCATCCTGCTTTCGGCTCCAAAACATCTAGGGGTTTCGGAGTCGGAGCAGGGTTTAGTTGTAATGAGACTCGGGCAGCTTTGGGGGGCTGGGGGGGCTGCCAGTTTAGGTTGGGGACGGAGGCATTCGAGCCGATTCCTCCTTCCGAGGCTTCTGGGTCTCGCCAGCATGCCACCTTTTTTCAGCCTTTCCCGGGGACTGCCTTTTCAGGGGTAGAGGGTATGGAGGACGGCTCTGTCCAGGGTCCGAATTGACGGGGAAGGGGGGGGGGATCTGTTGCTGGGGAGGAGTTTGGGCCTTAGGGAGCCTAAGGCCCAAAAGAAGGAAGCAACTTTGACCCAGCTTGGTTGTTGGGGCCCTTTTTGCAGGGCTTATTGTTGCAGGGGAAGTGTTTTTTTTACCCACCTTCCCTGTACGAGTATAATTTGGGGTTGGCTCCTTCCTGGGTTCAGTTCCGGGCCCCTTGGGTTCCTCGGCTCTGTCTTTCTGGAGGGTTTCTGCCTTTCGAATCTCACCTAAGGAGGTTCGAGCGGCTCTTGCTGCGTACCTCCTTCGTGACCCGGATTCCACCTCCGTGATGGATCTGTCCTTATTTAAGTTTGGTTCTTCTTCCCCTTATTGTGTGCGTTTGGAGGTTCCAGAGTCTTCCTGGCTGGCAGACTGCCCTTTCATTTTGTTGGGGGCATGGCATGGGTTCTGTCGGACCTGCGCGCTTGAGTGGCGAGAAACTTCTATGATAATAATAGGGTTGATATTATCGTTGGTGTATGTCAGTGTTGGCATGACACCCTAATGGTTACCCCCTTATGAATGGGGTCATAAGGGAGCTTAAATTATAATTATTAGAGAAAGCTGTAAATATACTGTATATGTTGAATATGAATATTTTGAGTCAAATTTGATGTAAGCAGATGATATAGTTCTTCTAGCAGTGTGTACTATAAATTTGTGAGAGATGGCTGTTAAAATTGAATGTGGGTAATTGTAAAGTTATTGTGCTGGAGAGAGAAGGAAATTGTGTGTATGAAATAATTATGAATGGTGAAGTCCTGGAAGTGGTGGATTGGTTTATATACTGTTTTTGGAATGTGTTATTGATAAAACAGATTGTGCATGCAAAATTAATTCTATAATTCAGTGTGTCGGGGGACAGGTAGCCAGTTTATACATACAGTACATGTTAGGCCTACATTGACATCCTCCCCAGAGTCGAATTACTGACCCTTCCCAGGATGAAACCCCACAACAAGCTAACTCCTGGGTATCTATTTACTGCATTAGGTGATAGGAAACGCGCCCAACCACTTCTGTGCCGCCTGGAATTCCCAATTGTGAGTTGAGAACAAACCCAACTGTACTACCAGGACCCTAGAACTGGGATTAGAGTTTCAGGAGAGAAAAGTGGTTAATGCAATTAAGTACTGGTTAGAGAAGACAAACTAACACGTTGTGCAGCATATGATAATGTGCTACTGGACACCCAGTCCAATTAATGTCATACACTTTTACCTTTTAAAGTGTTATTACCATATCTATTTATCTTGGCTTATTAAACTGCATAATGTGCAGTGCAGTGCAATAACATATAATGATAGTAATTTAAAGTAAATTACTGTATTATCGTTGGTATGTTTTTCCAGAGTGAGAGTGACAAACATGAGAGAGCTCGTGGCAGCATCCAGTTGGCAGGGGCTGTTATTTCTCCAAGTGATGAAGATTCGTATACATTTACTGTATCTCCTGCTGCAGGAGAATCTTATAAGCTACGAGCCACTGACACCAGGGACCGGCAGATGTGGCTTAATCGACTACGAGTTGTGGCCGAAATGCATACACGAGCGATAGCACATGTATGTGTGTTGGGTTGTTTTTATTAATTATGATAGGAACAAGGCATATGTATGAGACTTTTTTCAAGTCAAATGTATAAAAATTTACAGATTAACCCTTTAACTGCGCAACGCGCCTGCAGGCTCGCGTCTGGTTTGCGCAACGCGCCTATTGGTATTTGTGTTTTTCACGTTCCATTCAAATCTCCCGCGGCTACACGGGGTTCACATCAGCTTCCTCAGGGCTCTTGTAAACAGACGCCATCTTTAAAAAAAAATCGTGGTCCACATTCCCGGGAGCCTCAGTAGTGTGTGAGCAACCAAGGCTGGCGCTCGCAGCATGAGCGCACAGCACTGCTGTTCAGCGTGTGACCACAGCATCGCCTAATAATGTCAAAATATATATTTAACTTGTATCATTTAGCCATGATAGTGTTATAGAAGAGCCTGAGTGTGATAATGACTGGGTACAATGTTCAATTATCAGTGATTCAATGCTGTTCACGATGTTCACAGCACCACAGCATTATTTCGTCCATCTAGGAATTTTCAAATGATTTTTTAGGTTCCTTTTCAAAATAAACGTGTGGTCAATTATTCATTTACAGGAATTAGTGACCAGGATTGTGATAATAGCAGGATTGTGGTTATAATTAGCGTTGTGCGTAGTATTGTGGAAGGAGGAAAGTTTGGTGAGGGAGGGAGGGCGAGAATTGAGGTAGCCTCATTGTGTGTGTGTGGCTGCCACTCTTGTTTTGCTCACCATAATAGCTTAGTGGTTCGCTATGGGCAACACATATGTACATGGGTATATATAGTGTGTGTATATAGTGTAAGAACAGTAACAGGAGAATGTTGAGAGGAGCTATTTTGGTGAGGGAGGTGACGTAATCGTAGCGTCGTCTGCTGTCTGCTGTGTGATTTTTCATGCAGTGTATGGTGGCCACTGTACTGTTTGGACACAATACGGCTTACTTGCATAGTTCTGGTAAATAAAACATGTAGATAGGTATATAGAACATGTGTAATAAGAACTATAACAGTATGGTGGGAGGAGCAATGTTGGCGAGTAAGATGTTGGAGTGAGGGAGACTGGCTGGGTGTGGCTGCTCTCACTCGAGGTGTTCTGAGTGTGTTGATGGTGAATGTATATAGTGTGTGACAGTGTGTAGTGTGTAAATAGATTATATGTATACATAAATTAGCATGATACATAGTAAATATGTGCAGCATATGTGTACACAAGTGTCATGCACGTAACACAGTGTCTTCGGACAGTACGGTTGTTTTACTGCCATAATATAGTGTACGTGTTCACTATACATAGGATTAGTACGTAAAAACAAATAAAATGTATTTGGAACTGTGCGAAAAAAATGAACAAAAATATATTCGCGGCAACTCGCGCGCCCCGCCCCGACCCGCCCACCCGCCCCACCCGCCCGGGAGCTTACAGCACGGGCGCACGGGGAATCATGACGTCACGCCCCAACTTACGGACCCCATAGCAGCCAAAGTAAGTACAATTACGACTTTTTTTTTACATACCCATACTGAGGGAAGGGTTTTTGACACTTTAAAAGAAAAAAGAATTTTTTCCAGAGAATTTATTTCCTGCGCACCACGGGGGTGTCATATTTGGAGGCAACGCAGTTAAAGGGTTAGAGACTTTTAATTAATGAAATTTGTTTTGGGTATGGTATTTTTTACTTTTTCTGAGAGGTGTCCCCTTAGTAGCTCTTTGAGCTAAGCACTGGTCCAGAAAGCCTTAGAGACAACCAGAATATTGAGACACACACCCTTGCCTACTAGGTGCCAGGACCAGAATCTGGCTCTCTGTGAGTGTGGGGGATGGAGCCTGCAGATCAGAAATTAACCCAAAACTGAGGAAAGATAACCAGAGAGCATAATTGCAACAAAACAAGCGTCTGCTTAAAGAAAATTAGGTAAATTAGGTAATGAGGCAAAGAATCAATGCTGCTGTATAAACACCCTAACCATGATGTGCCTGACTGCCACCAAACAGTACTAAAGGATCAATGTTAATTATCTTGAAAGTTTTCAAGGAAAGACAACTTGCGTTAATCTTGGACATCAAGAACTTCCATAATGAAGAGAAACTAAAAGCATAATTTGCTTGCTGGGAATATGAAATGTTTTTCAATAGTTATATTTTTTAACGTATATTACTACATAATATAGTTGCTACATATTATTAGGGAAGAATTTATGATGAAGTTATTAGTCCTTAAATTTATATTTACAGAATCACCCACCCCTAGCCCCGCGTGAGCACCGCACACCAGGGAGCAGCAATGCTGGCAGCACAAACCAGGCTGCATCACCCCCACCCATGGGATTGGCAGTTTTGGATGCCTTCACACAGGTAGCTGAGGTGCTGGAGGAAGCTCGCAGACAACACTCGGCACTTGTAAACAGCCATAGAGGATATGCCTTCTTATGGTGATGTATATTCTATTTTACTGTGATAAATGTTTAGTTTCCAAAATGTTGAATTTTAATATAATAGGGAAGTTATAGTTGAGTGGCAAGAGCCTACAATACTATAGGTCTAGGATTTCAGGTACAGATTGAAAACTGGGTAGGTGGGTCTTTCTTCAAGTTATATTTCGGAATGTGAATGTTTTACACAAGTGGCCTCGACGAGAACAGGAAGCTGGCAGCTTATCAAAGGTCTTTTTTGGAGGGTGTAGTTCTGTAGTTATTATGTGCTCGTGTCATGATTGTTCTTTGCTTTGATCTTTGAACATGTTGTGACTATTATTTTGAATAGGGTGTGCTTGGCTCTAGTGATTGTTCTTGTCTGTGGCTACACAGAATGTCCATCACCAGGCATTTCCAGTTGGGATTTCAGGGTCTGTTGACCAGACCACACACTAGAAGTTGAAGGGACGACGACGTTTCGGTCCGTCCTGGACCATTCTCAAGTCGCTTGTCCTGGACCATTCTCACAAGCGACTTGAGAATGGTCCAGGACGGACCGAAACGTCGTCGTCCCTTCAACTTCTAGTGTGTGGTCTGGTCAACATACTTCAGCCACGTTATTGTGACTCTTCGCCTGCATTTCAGGGTCTGTTAAAACCTAAATGTTTTCCTTATGCTTGGCATGGCTGCCTATATGTGTGATGTCCTGGATAGTTGGTTTCCCTTGTCCCTATATATATTTTTAGTTTCTTTACATTCTCAGTGTGGGTTGGTCTGGCTTCCCTATACATTTTCATACTTGACCACAGTTTTTCTGGGAAAGCCCCTACATCTCCCTGAAGCTAACAGACTGATATCAATTATATTAATCTAGAGCATCAATTAATTGGAGTCTTAAGCCTACTAGGAACCACGAGCCAGAACCTGGTTTCAATCAGAGAGGCAAAGGGAGCAATGGGTTAAACACTCCACTTGTGAGAGTCTAGTCATGTCCTGCCATCGACTGGGGGTATCACCCAGAAAGGTAGGAGGACCATTACAAACCTCAACTGGTAAAACATTGAATCCCAAGATAGAGCCCAAAAATCCCCACCCCCCCAAGAAGAAACAAGAAGCAAGCAAACATCCACTTTACCAGTGCGCCTGCTCGTTAGCAACCTCCAACCCCCAGGCACCAAGCACTGACACTGGCAGTTTGTCGACTGATGTCGCATAGAGCAGACGTTATCGCTGGCTTCATTCTCCTGTCAGGATTTTGCCCTGTGTGTTGTGCCTGCTGTGTGTTGGGGCTTTGGCCAGGTGTTAGTGTACTCGGGCTGCATGCATTTAGAGATACCTTCCCTAGGCACCCGGTAGATACTACCCCCCTGCGCATTAGGGTTTTCTTCCCTGGACGTTCGGGATTTCACACCTGTTGAGGTTGGTGTCACATGTGATTAACCTTCTCCCTTGGGGTTCAGTGGGGGTTGTGGGGCTCTCCGTCTGGCCCTGGATAAGGAGTGGTGTTGTTGTTGGCTGGGGCGCACAGTGTTTTGCGCAGCTTGCATAATCTTGGCGGCCGTGACACACTCTGGCCTCTGGGGGTTGTGGTGTATTTTTTGGGGCTTCTAATTTTTTGTTATTTCCTGGAGGAAGTCTGCCTAGCTTATGGTTATGTTTGACTAGGTTGTGTTTGGTGGTCCTCCTCTGGGCCCCTTGAGGTTGCACGTACGGCCTCTTGGGTGTCAGTTTACCTGGTATTAGACGGGGTTCAACAGGCTTAACTACACCAGTGCCTGAGCTCCCCATCGAGATTCCTACTCCTATGGGGCCTGGTAATTCCCTTGGGGCTTGGTGTGGCTATATATACTGTATGCAGTACTGTATATGTCTTCCGAGTCCCCACTTGCTTTATGCAAGTTTGAAGGTTTGTTGCCTTTGTCTCAAGGTGATCATCATCTGTTCTGCCTTTGCCATGCTGCTTGTTGAGTCAGTGACATCTATGACCCAGAGTTGTGCAGGACTTGTTACCCGCTCGTTCTCCAGCTTACCCATTCATCTTGGGAGGGACTTAGGGGTCGGGCAGTGGCTGCGTTGCAGTTTAGGTTTTTGTTGCAATGAGACCGGTTTGTGGTTCATTCGGATGCCCTGGAGCTACCCCCATTTGGTTTTAGGGACTCGGATTTGGGGGTGGTGTTGCTTTGATCTTGGTTTTGCCCAATCCCCCGATTCCTTCCCCGGTGGGCATGGTTCTCCCTGTCCCCCCCCCCTTATTCCAACTCCCAAATGTCTGATGGTTTCAGAGTTGGGGCAGGGTTTAGCTTGGAACGAGACTTGGATATCTTCAGGGGCTACTCCATTCAATGCGGGTACGGAGGTGGTTGAACCCGATCGCCTCACTGAGGCTTCTGAGTCTTCCCAGCAGATGCCCTTCTTAAGGGCTTTTTCCTTGGACTCTGTCTTTTTCTTTAGGGGCTCTGGTTGTGGATGTGTGTGCCCCTGGGCCTGAGTCGGGGTGATCCGGGGTGCTGTGGGAGTTGCTTTGGGTCTTTTTTTTCTCAAACCCAGTTCGTTTCCTGGTTCTTTTGGGTTTCTCGGATTCGTCCTTCTGGAGGTTCTCTGCCTCTCGGATTTCCTCTGTGGAGGTTTGGGAGTTGAAAAATTAACTCGCCCAAGTTCATTTTCACACTTTTATTTTTTAGTCTGATGCCTAGGGATGCATTTTGCTAGGCGACTCCTTACATTCTCAAAGACTATTTTACCATTCTTTGCTCAGGCTTATATTCTCTTTGGATGAGGTGGTACAGAACAAATGGATGAACCAAGTGGATGAATGGCATAACATAGGGGATATTGATGGGGTATTACACGCATCAATATAAGCAACTTATATTCTTGCAGCTGCTTGTGTTTCTAGGGCAGGGTCATTAGATCCTGTCTCTGCATTGACTCGGGGTCTTGAAGTGGGTAGAATGTAATTGTGTTAATTGGTTGTTGATTGCTGGTCTTGACTTTTTTATGTTTTTGTGTTGGAGTTTTATCTTCTTGTCAGTTCTGGGTTTGTGCTTTTAGTGGCAATTAATCTCTAAGAGTTTTTCCAGAGGTTGTAGCTTTATGTCATTTCCTAGCATCTTCTACCTTTTGGTTTCTTGGTGTCCCTCTGAAGGTTTTTGTTTTGGCCAAATGATGGTCTGACTGGGTTCTCATATTTTTTGCAGTTTCCTTAGGTGTTAATGTATGGTGTACTGTGATGTCTCCCTCAGCCTTGCTGTGGTTGTCATGCACTTCAGCGCTTGGTGTTGACTTGTGTACTCTTGCATTAATTCTTTGTCTTCTCCCGAGCCACTTTTTTTGTTGATTTTTTCTGAAATGTTGGCGTCATATGCCAAGACTTCATTGTGAATTAGCTCAGAGGGCTACTGAGTGTACTGTTCCAGAAATTAAATGTTGAATATTGTGAAATTGCCTTTTCTGTTTCACCCTCGGTAGCTCCCCATCCCCCACCCTGTTCACTACTGTCCCTTGAGGTGGGAAGGTTCGAGTTGGGTGGCTCGTGGATCAAGGAACAAGTGATCTTCAGACCAGAATAGTTTGGGTGTTTATCCTGTGGCAATGATCATTTGCTTCTTTTCCTTTTGGTACATAATTTTATCAAGTAGCCATTTGTTTTGTTTTGCTTATACTTTCTGGTTGATTTTTTCTTGGTTTTGGTTGATTTCTGATTCCCAAGCTTCCCTCACTCCATAGAGAGTCAGATTCTGATCCTGGCTTGTTGTAAACAAAGGTGCATCTTCCTTTGGCATGGCTGTACCACTGTTTACCTAGGGGAGATGCTGAGAGTCCAACAGAAAATGGCATTTCATTATTCTCAACTCTTTATTTTGTTTAAGTTATGGGGTGTTTACAGACTAACATGTGTAGAAATAAGGTTGGTCAAAAGATGAATTTTTAACTCATTGAGATGCTTTAAATGCAGGTTCCGGGATGCGGTGCACAGAACCTAATCTCCTCCTGTTGAAAGCCACAAGTCAAGCCACACTGCTGTGTCTTGACCAGTGTCTTGGCGTGTTGCGGACACAGCACATGTCTGCTCCTCACCATCAACCATCACCTCCAGTCACCAGTGTCAAGTAAGACAATACATATTTGTTGTAACATTTTAATTTAGGATGTAATTACTTTCTGGTATGCTTAAGAACTACTTATCATTTGCAATTGAGAGACTTGCAGTATATTAATTTTTTTTTTTTAGAATAATTGTAAATTTATTGCCAAACATATGTACTGTCTAATATATGAGTTGTGTTTGTTTTTGTTGTACTTGGTATACTGAATAAATGGAAAAGAGCACTGAATGCCTGTACTAAACCAGTCATTCAGAATTATTTAAGAAATCTTAATATAAAAATGAAGAGTGCATATTTTTAATAAGAGTTTTCTCTGAAGACTTGCATTTCTTATGGTGTATAGTGCATTACTTTTCAAATAAAGTTACAAATGTCAAATGATCGCGAGTGGTTGTGAGTGTGGTACCTTCTGCATTGGAAAAATATAGTGTGCATTATTCATTTGATTAAAAGCTTGCCCATTAATAAAGAATGGTGTTTATATAAACATGAACATTTGAATACATTTTCTACAACAGTACGAGATGTATAATATTTAATACTACAGCAGTGCAAGAAATATATGTACTGAACAATACTAGAGTGATTTGTGTGTGTGACTGCTGCATCAGTTGCTTATTCTGCTTGTTGTTTCAGTGTATGTTTTGGTCTTGTGTAGTACTCATGAAAATACTGTCAGAGTAAACATTTATATTTCTCTTCACATTTAGTCCTTGCTTTGTGTCCGTCACATTAATTTTTTAATTTATGAACTAGATGATCTTGTTCCCTTGCTTAGTCTGAGTCACTATATTAAGGTTGAGAAAATTGTATTGTGTAACAATGTGTCATCTTGAAGGGTTTTGGAGCTTTATTTTTGATGCAGTTAGTAGTTATTTGAACATTTTTCAAGGCAGATAAAGGATATATCTTACCAAAATTAAATTGTTTTAAATTTGGACATATTATTGAGATTCATATTGATTAATTTGTAGTAGTTTGACTGTTGAGAAAAACTATAAAGTTTTTGAGAATAGATAATTTTTTAATGCTGTTTTCCAAGTGGTTTGAGTTTTGCATACCAGCAAGATTTTCCTGAGCCATCCAGGTAAAACATGATAAATGAAGGATGCTTCTACCATTAAATAATAAAACTGTAAAAGTTAATTACACGTTAGGTTAGCCTCTGCCTGTGGTGTGATGGTGTGTTGATAAACACACTGATGTTATTTTGATCCGTTTAGAAGCTGTCATTTAGAGCCTTTCATATGCAGTATGTGTCTGTGGTCTCTATAGATTACTGGCTCAAGGAAGTGACTGAGGGACTAGCTCAAAAAGGAGGTATTTTATTTTATTTGCCCTATTCTCTCTTAAACATTGAGTATACATGTAAGTCTTTAATCACACATTAAATTATTTGCACATCTCCAATCATTTGATGTTTTAGATTGAAGTGTTTGATTGTGGAATATGTAAGCATAAATGGAAGGCACTAAATTCTGATAAACCATGGGTTTGAAATGCTAGTTATTTTCTGAGAATGTAAGTATAGTATTGAAGCAGAAGATGACAGGTTTAAGGTTGTGTGGAGTGGGAGTGAGAAGACTGGGCATAGTGAAGAATTAGAGATTATGGGAGTTGTACATAGAATAAAGAAAGGGCTTGAGGGGGAAAATATTAGATGAGGAACATGTGGATGTACAAGCTTAGGGAGTGCACCTGTGATGCTAAGTAAATAATAGTGTACATAAGTAAGGTCAAAGAAAAGAAAGGAAAGGATACTTACATACGTTATGAGACAGGAGGATAGGGCGAGGGTTTGCGAAAGTTGAAGGGTGTCAGTATGGTGCAGCTTAACATGTTGTTATTTAACATTAGGCTTCTTTGAAATAAATACTTGGCATGGATGTCATTATTAATAAAATTTAATACTGTATTCCACTATGTACACACATGGTTTACTTTGATCTGGTATAATAGTGTTATTAATTTCTAGTCTTCAGTGACATAGCATTATTAGGTTGATATCTCTTTGAAATTACTGTATTGTTAAGTGGAACAATAGTGTGCAGAAATTAGCTTGAAGAGTGCATGGAGTCACGTAGTATCAGTGTGTCATAGACGTGTTTACAAAATATGACCGGATGAATAGTGAGGGGCAGCTCAGTAGGAATTGCAAAATTTCAATGTAAAGGAGGAGAGTGAGTGGAAAGGTATGGGAAGGGTGTGTAGGTGTCAGTTATCTTACTATGCTGTGGGATATGCAATTATTGAGTGATAGAACAAATGGGACAGTGTAATTTAGGCCTTAAGACAAATTGAGTTCATGGTATAGACATTGGATACTGAAAATAAATATTAATGTTAGATATCCTAAAAGATTTAAGTGTTAAACAAAAATTCAAGATCATTTATTAATAAAATAAAAGTTTGAAGTTCTGATATAGCACGAATCTACTTGGACAACATTACAGAACAAAATGAATGGAGTAGTGTCAAGAATTGATGAATAGAATGACTCGCATACGTTTTGCTGCTTTTATCATCTGCCTTGTTAAATATTGCAAAATTTATTCTTAATGTGTTTTTGGATAGAAGTTGTTAAGTCATAGAAAATTGTAGTTGTGGAATTTTGTAAAACCAATATGTTACATTCATAATGTTACTGTTAGGAAAGATGTTAGAGTGTTGATTAAACTTGATATTAATGCCAAAATTAAGCTCCAAAACATATTAATTCTGTACTTTTTTTTCTAACTTTTTAATGTGAAAGTTCGTGTATGGTTCTTCTGATTACTATTTTCTCTGTATCCTATACACACTTGCCCTCTATGGTGTTATCTTTCTTACCCCCTCTCCACACTCTTGTCTAGTGCTCTCAATTGGCTTGTCATTAATCTTTAACCTTGCCATGTATCATGTATTCATTCCTATTTCATCTGTATCTTTTCTCTCTCTGTGTTTTGATATTTCATATTTGGGTGCTTCTTTTAATAACTTACTTCTTGTGTTACTCTCATTCTGATCATGCACAAATTACAGTTTTTGTGGATTATTTCTTTAATATATATTTATATATACTTTTTATTTCTATACATTATTGGTACATTGCCTTTTTGTTTGATGTTTGCTTTCATCTTCCCTATTTAAACCAATGGCTTATTTTATTTTCTGTAGTTCCTGCTGTCCCAGTGTGCATCTTGTCTCTCATCATTTGTTCATTTATTTTCACTAATTTATTTTTCTTTATTTTTATGTATTTGGATTTACACATGCACATGAATACACATTCCAAGGCTGGAAGATAGGAGGAAAAGAGGCAATATGACACAACAAACAAAATAGTAACTGGAATTAAAAAAAATAGATAAGAAGGAATTTTGTAAACCTGCAACATCGAAGAACAAGATGCCATAGATTCAAGCTAAGGAACCAAGATGACAAAAAACATATAAAAGATTGCATAGTGAATTTTGAACACTTTGTGAACATAGTTGTAGAAGGTGGAACAAATTGAGAGAGGAGGAGGCTGATGCCAAAACCATCAATAGTTTCAATGAGTCATATGACAAGGATTATTGGGAAGATGGAATACCATAAGTGTAGCTCTTGTCTTGTATCTATATTTAGGTAATTACACACAGAATTTGCCCCCCCCCCCAAAAAAAAAGGGTTTGAAAGTTGTCTTGTGAACAGTATAATAGAAAGCACATAGAAAGGAAGCAAAGTAAAACAGACAACTACAAGGTTCACAGAGGAAGAAAGAAATGAAGCAGCAAAAGGCTCCACAAGTGATACATGCAGTAGATACTGTAGCTTGAACCCCTTTCTCTAGTTACAGCCAGCAACCTCCAGATGGCAGCATCACTGGGAGCTGCCTACTTCCCCTGTCAACCATCCACAGTCCTTTGCCTAATGTCCAATAATTTGACTGCTGCTTGAATTGCCAACCTGTTCACTTTGAACTGCATGTACTTAGGCAGCCCTTCCCTCAGCACTCATCTAGTGATATGTCTGCCTTAACAGGACACCTTCCCTGATGGGCTTGTTAATTCATACCATAGAGGCCAGCCTACTGTGTATGGTGCCTCATCCATAGTAGTACAAGGGTAATTGACTCCTCTTGGTTGCTCTGAGGTTGAGGTGGTTAAAGGTTTATTGTTTTGGGTGCACTAGGGCTCATGCACTTGTATATACAGTACTGCATGCTGCCTGACACCCCTCATAATCTTGTTTGTCCTGAGGACTGAGTTTAGTGTCATTTCTTTCAGTGAGCATCTTTAGTGCCTGCTTGTCCTACTTGGTCCTTATCATCAGGCCCTGACAAGTCCCACAGGTCTTTGTTACATTCATAACAAAGCTCATTGGTGTTGGGCTCATTATGAATCGACTCGCCAAGGCTGCACTTGCTAGTGAGTTGGAAGGATGTCCATTGCCATGCCTATTGTCTCTCACCCCTGGCGCCAGCTTCCAAAACGTCTTAGGGTTTCGAGTTCGCAGGATTTAGGTGTGGGTGTAGCTCGGCCACTTTCAGGGTTTACTCCTTTCACATTGACAGTAGACAGTTGAGCTGTCGTATCCCGCATGGGATTCAGAGCCTTCTGTTTCACAGGAAGGATGGTGTATTTAGCGCGGATCCTTTAATTTAGGGTGATGCCTTCCTGTCAGAAGAGGCATCAGGTGCAGAACATGGCTGCAGTGTTCATGTGTGACTTTCAATACTGGGGGCAGCCTGAAGAGAGTCCCTGTGTGCCCTTCAAGCTTGTAGTTGAAGGGCACCCCTTGAACCTTGTAGTTGTCTGCTATGCTTTGCTTCCTTTGTGTGTTTCTTCTGTGAGAGTGATCGTAAGAATGCCTTGCTCCCTGTATCTCTGTGAGGAGGCCAGATTTTGGCCTCTGGTCTCCTGTAGGGAACTAATGACTCCTACAGCTGATATGGTGCTATCTCAGTGAAATTAGATACAGGGAGCCACCAAAGCCCACTTAGAAAGATGCATTTCATTATATTCAACTCTGTTTTTTTATAAATACTGTACTCACTTTTAAAATGGGAAGTTCTTTTGTAGGCAGTATACAAATGAGGATTTCCACAGATTTGTTACTGTCCAAGAGATTAAATTAAATCACATTTTTGACTGATTCTGTGTTTTGGAAACACTCCATTTCACCCACAAAATTTATTCGAACCAAGCATTCTTTAATGGTTAAATTTTAATAAAAATCAACTCTGCTAATTAATGTATCAGGAAAAATTTAAATGTCATGTATATTCCAGCTGCAGTTCTTTATCTATCATTGAGTTAGATATCCATCATGAGAGACATGGCTTGTATATCTGATAAATGAGCAAATATCCAGCATTTTGTCAGATATTTAATCATAACACATGAGTCATGGCTATGTTTCTAGGTACAATATGTAATTAAAAACGTTTAAAAAATTCAGAATGTTCATCAATTTTTAATCATTAATTATAGAGCTATGCATCTTCAGTTCCTCCTCCAAGTCAGAGCCTGGGATTACCCAGGATATTGCTCAGATGCCAAGCCCTAGACTTAGACTAGAGACTTTTACTGCACCCCTCACAATTATCTGTGTAAACTACTGGTTAGTAGCCACCATCACACTGTCATCAGCTGGCAGCACCAGCTACCATAACAGATTCTTGGGTGTTGGAAACTCAACTCCCCCCCCCCCCTCACTTCACACCCAGCTCTGTGGTGGCCAGTTCAGTTTTGATATGAGAATTGTGAAATGCCTAGTTATAAACTGGTTTGGAAATAAGTTGTCTGATTTACTTAAAAAATTATGAGGTTTCATAATAGAAAGGGGATCACTGGATTGTTTTATGCCTAGGTTAGACATGTATGTAAATGAGTTCGGGTGGATATAAATTGGAGCTGCCTCGCATATTACAATTGGACTTTTGCAGTTTTTAATATATACTTCTGTTATTTTGACTGATTTGTTTGAGACTTTGTCTCCTCAAGTATTGGGGTCTTTGATAACCCATACAGAGGCAGCTGAGGTACTCCCCATTGTGAGAGTATGGTAATTCACTCCTGCTGAGTTTTGAGTTTTCACTTGAAGTTGTAAAACATTTTCTTTAGGAAGGATGTTTTGTTACCTCTTTTCATTGTTTTAGTGTACAGTTCACCTCGGTACAGTCCTCTGTTGGTCTCTTCCCATATAGAAAGCAAGGGAGGCTTACTAACCCTGGAAACACAAACCGTAACTGTCTCTATTTTCCGCTTGTTACAACTTGTAATAAAGTTGTTACATCTTGGCTTAACGTGTTTATGACGTATTAGAACGTTGTTACACCTTGCTATATTGGTTGTTATAACTGGTTAGGAGGTGTTAAAACTTGTTCGAACGTTGTACCAACGTCGTAGTTTCGGTGTGTGTTTGGCGGGAAGGCCCTTGTCCTCTGTGTATGGTGTGTCCCACAGATGTCTGGTGTGATCAGCTTATCCAAAACTGTACTAATGTGTAAGCTCAGGAAAGTTACTTAAGTGTTGTTCAAAAAGAGGACCTTGATTTTCCAATTCAGGATATCTATGTGTCCTGTTCTCTACTGAGAACGTGGTAGATCTGAACAATGGCATGGCTTATCTTCACTAATTCACATTAATTCATTATCAGTCTGCATAACTCCGGGATTAACCTACAGACTTTGACGTTTAGTATCCAAGTGAAATAGCTAATAAATAAGACCTTGAATACCTGAACGATCCTTTCTAAGCAGGACACGCTGATGTCCTCATTCTTTCTTTCCCTCGAGTTAGATGTGGCTTGTGTGCTGCCATCTGGTGCCATTCAAGGGTAGGTGTCAGGTTGATAAACTAGCAGTCTGTGAAAGTGCGTTTTGGCCATTTGATACCAAATAGGGCTTTGATGGAGGCTTTGAATATTTATAAGTGAGCTTTTCTGAGGTCACTCGATGCTGAACTTTCCTTGTACCATTATGATCTGTCAGAGATGTTTGATTGGATCCCAGTTGCTCCTGTGCTGAGGGTAAGACAAACAATACTGTCATAATTCTCTCCAGTGGGACCAGCAATGATCTTGCATCTTGGTCAGAATGAAATTTTCATGTGATATTAACTCAAAGTCTGACTTTATTTTCATTAACTACATGTATTTTCGAATAAAAATGTTTGACCTAAGTTTCTGAAATATATTGCTTATATTCCTGTTAATACACAACAGTTCCTCTCACTTTAATTATGTTTATAACTTTACCTTTTCTCTTTCTCCTTTTCTTTTATGCCATTCTCATATTTTTTTAAATTTTATACTGAGCTGTGTATGGACAGTTATATATATGCTTGTGAATCTTTTTTTTTTTTTTTTTTACACCATCATGTTCTTGTTCCTGATTACTGACTTTCATAACATCTGGTATGAATCTGTTTCCTTTCATTTTTTTTTTAGATACAACAGCTGTACTTGCATGTTCTGCTCCTCAATACTGGGTACCCCTTATGTTTCCATTTGCCATATCCCTTCACTCCCAAATCCTTTATCTTGTTTCTTCTGTCATAATTGTGCCACTGCTCCTGACTTCATGCCTGTGTTGGGCTGTCTTTGGTGTGGTGGTGGTGCTGCTGCTGGTGTGTCCTTCTATGGTGTGTTTATATGTTGGAAGGGTGGGGAGCCTTGGGGGTCGCAGTTCCCCTCGATGCTCTCCCCTCTTGGGACGTTCACCACGTTTCCACCGGCGCACTGCTTCGGATGCATCCTCTGCATTTCTTCAACGACGACGCTCATCTCCTACTCCGTATGTAAACAGCATGATATACACAGCTATTCTTTCCTTTATGGTTGTTCTATATGTGCTATTTTTGTCCTAGCTATTGCTTTGTTTGCAATTTTTCTAGCCTTGTTATACAACTTCCTAGCACTGGTATGTGTGTGTGTCAGGCAAGTATGCGCGTCAGTGATGTGTGATAATAGGCATCTGATGTCTCATGTGACTGGAATACTGTTTTGCTTTGTCACTTTACAGCTATGCTTGAGCACATATACAAATAATAAATTACTCTGGGTATTAAAGGGAATCTAATGAATAAATGACAAATGTGAGGGATGGTTATGTATTGTATTCATTTTTGTTTTCTCATCACCACTGGTGAGGAAAAGTGGATAGTGCTTATCCAAATATCTTTCAATATCTTTCCATTTATTTGTATCAGTTTTCATGTCTTCTTTGTAACATGTTAAATGTTAGTCATGAATAGAAGTCAAATGTTATTCTTTCATAGTCACTCTTGAAACATTTGTAAGTGCTATAATGTTTCATCTGTTTATCATCACTAGAGCATATATTGCAAATGAGAAGCAGGTGTTTTATCAGAGGTAAGGGCAAGAAATAGATGTTGATAGTTTGCTGACACCTCAGTTGTGTCCTGTGGAAATACAGTTGTATTTCCTTTAATCTGTATTATGGTGACTTGGAAACAATGATTGAATTCCTTGTACAACATTGCAGAGGTTTTAAACAATAAATAGTAAAATAATTGAATCTTGTAAAACTGAAGGTACACATGTTCTTTTATAGAGGTTTAACAAGTTGGGAAAATCATAACGGTATTGCCAGTACAGTATGTCCAATCGTAGAGTTGACCATGCTGCGACAGAAACATGTTTCAGCATGGTATTTTCAACATCAATGCAAAATACAAGGGGAAGATAATAGTTTATAGCATGAAGCTAACTAGTCTCCAAACATTTTTTATTTTGTATGATATTTAAGTTCAGAAGTACTGTATTTATATTCAGCAGTTGTAGTTGCAATAAGAAAATAAGTCAGGGGTGTTAAGTGAAAAGCTTTTTTTCTATCAGTTGTACAGGTTCAATATCACTGAACTACCATATGTATACATGGGTGACCATCAGGGCTTATTGGAACATCATTATTTGCTAAAAAAAAGTCTTTATACATGGCATAAATTTGAAATTATTATTATTTTTGGAATAAAAATGAAAGAGGTCATGATATACTGCAAATGAAACAATGTAGAAATAATTATCTTTGAATCTGAACAAAGTCGTTCCGAATCTTGTATTTAATTTGTCAGACCAGTTCTGGAACAAATATGCAGCACAAGCATGGAGTCCTCAACTCGTTAAACATAAAACTTTAACTGGAGATAGGTCAGAGGTATGTCATCAAACTAGTCCCAGAGCTGGAGAGGTATGAACTGAGGAAAGACTTCAGGCATTAAACCTCATGTCACTGGAAAAGACAAGAAACAGGAAAGATATGATTAACACACATGAAATACTCGGGAATAAACAAGGCAGACTATTTAGCTGGGGGTAATATATAAACAAGAGGACACAGATGGAAATTAAATACCCAAATGGGTCACAAAGACGTTAGAAAGAATATTTCAATATCAGAGTAGTTTTTTTTTTTGAGAGAGAGATATACAAGAGTTGTTACATTCTTGTACAGCCACTAGTACGCGTAGTGTTTCGGGCAGGTCCCTGGAATACAATCCCCTGCCGCAAAGAATCGTTTTTTCATCCAAGTACACATTTTACTGTTGCGTTAAACAGAGGCTTGAGTTAAGGAACTGCGCCCAGTAAATCCTCCCCAGCCAGGATACGAACCCATGACATAGCGCTCGCGGAACGCCAGGCGAGTGTCTTACCACTACACCACGGAGACTGTGAACAAATAGTTAACAAATGGAAAAGCACTAGGAAGTGATGTGGTGGCAGAAGACTCCATACACAATTTTAAATGTACCTGTTGATACTGTATAACCGAGTCCAGTAGGTTCTGGAACCTTTACACCAATCAGTTAAGAGGTGAGAATCACTCTTTGCAGTTGAAATTGTGAGGGAAAAACTGAATTATTGTTCAAACCAAAACCAAATTTTTGCCTAGTATGTAGCTGCTCCACCACCAACTGCCGCTAGAAGGCAGTATAGGTCATAATACAGCATTCGGGTTGGTGAGCAGCCCAAGGACACTTGGGAAATCGGGATGAAAACATAGGGCATATGTTTAGCATATTTGAGGGATCTGGAGTTAATGTGGACGAATCTTGTTACTGTAATTAATTAATACGGAGTAGGCCCTCTCATGTTTAGAGGTGATATGCACCTGTCCCAAGAAAAAGGAAGACATGAGGCAATGAGGATGCATCATGCACGTTGTAATTGGGTATTAACATAACCCCAATCCAAAGATAATTGCCCACGCAGCTAGAGCAACCATTTCCTTCCAGGGGGATGAAGGGGAACCATAACCCTTCCTGAGAAATAGCCTAGGACTGGACGTCCTCTTCTTCCTCGACTGAAGCTCCTCCGAATATGATCTCCGAATGTGAAACTCGAGCAACAACCTAACCCAAGATAGGAGAAATGTCAGTGCCAATCTGCAAAACTCTAGACACCCCAAAGACTGGAAAAATGGTCATTACTCCTTGCCAGAAAAGGGAGGAAGGAGGATACTGAAGGCAATGGAACAAATACCATGCCTCCAGATGAAACCCCACCGTGGCAGTTCCTTACACCCCATCCTCTAGCCCTGGAGGGGACAAGTCCATACATTTTGATGCAGAGGGCTACCACAAACAGTGAGCAATGTAAGAGGCCACAGGGACTCACAATAGCATGACCCATGGTAGGCATAGTTTGATAAAAGGTCCCCCATTAAGAGGCACTAAGTGAGACAATTTAAGTTGATGACCCCTACAGCATTTTCCACAAGGATGATCAAACAAGCCCATTTGGGCCCACGAGCTCTAAACTACTAAACTAATCAGAAAATCGGAATAAAGTGCAAGTAGGATCTCCAGCTTGAAACAACAATGAACACACCCGGTACACACACAATTGAAAGCAAACCTGCACTCCACAGAAGGAATCCTGGATGCTACAGGGCTTGCATCCAAGACTAAACATTGCGTCCCACCCTGTAAAAGAGCACATGATAGAAACAAACTTCAAGGCTGGTAGGGGCACCAACAACAATAATCAAGAGAGCAACAACCCAGACTCCGGCATGTAATATGCTTTCCATGAAGGTAATGTGACACGAGCATGTTGTATGAAAGTACTGTAGTGTGTACCTAAATATGGTTAGCTCAATGCAGACTTCCATAACTGACAAATAACAAAAGAGGTTTGGGGAGCTCTAGGCAACCAAGGGCGGACCCCAACCAGCTAAAACACTTAACTGGGGCATGTGACAGCACCAAGAATATTTAGGTTGTGCAGCCTAAATAATTTCTCATGTGTACATCACATTTTTGGGATTTCATTGTGTGTTGATGGGAAGCAGAGATGGGAAACATCACTACTGACACCTGAGTGGGTGGATATCTCGTGAAACTTTTATTATGGTACCAGATGGTGCCTTCTGAACTCGAAGTAAGTCTAGTTAAGATACTTTTGAGCTCGTGATTTTTCGATTGGTAGTGCATGTATCTCGGGAGTTCAGAGACGCGGGTTCGATCCCATCCTATGGCCTTAATATTTTCTCAGTCTATTTGGTCTTTATGATTTGTAAAAATGTATACTAAAATGAGTTCAAGTGGAAGTGCCTAAATATCATTATAAAAATTCAACATTATTGCAATACTTGCATTGTATTCAAGCCTATTACATAATTACTATGTTATTTATCTGTACTGTGCTTTGTCACCCAGATCACATTAATGAAATACTGTAGAGTACTTTACTTTCTTAATTCCTTTTCTTTACCAACCACCCATTTTATTATTTGTTCCTTATTGATGTCTTTTACTGCTGTACATTTATTTCCACATGTTCACCACTACAATCACTTCAACTGTATTAACTTTTTCTACATTCTTTGGCCTCATTTGTGATTATTTCATCCTTATTCCCTCACCAGATTAAATGCTGCCATGGGCTCCATGTTCATATACATATTGTAATATCTTCATTGTAGGTCGAAATCATATACTGTACTGAAATGGGGTGCTGGGAATATATGATAAATGAGCTAAGGTTGAAAATCAAGTGATGTAGTTAGTTGTCTTGTTATTTGTTCAGGTCTTGGCCTTTTTCTACAGCACAGTTCTCAAATTATTTTACACATCACTGCTTAAATTAGTTTTTACATCACAGTACCTGTACTAAAAGTATTGTTTTGACAAATACTGGTACTAGTTTAGCAGGTAAGTTGCAAGGTTATCAGGCTTCCAAATGGAATTGGTTCACATTATTAAACTGTTGAGCACATAACTTGACCCAATTTTGCTTGGCTTTTAAATTTCTTATAATTCGTAGTGCAGCATGTACAGTACAGTATATCAAATTAGAACCAATTTCCTCTGAAGTGTTACTTGGTCATTGGTGGAGCTGCCGGACTGTGTAAAGGATGTATCTCTAATATGTTTTTAAATTTGATGTTCATAAGAAGAATATATTTGTTCTAATTTGTTTAACATTTCAGTATGATTACTTATTAAAAGCACAATAAGGGATTTTTGATGGAGGTCGAGCTGAATAAGGGTACAGTGTATGAGTAGGTGGGTGGAAACTTTGGAGAGGTGAATACAGTATTTTTAAGTACACAGTCTATTAAACAATTTCAGTCATGATGGAGACACCGGATACATAAATGCCTGAAGCATTTAAGAATATTATGACGGGCTAAGTTATGGGTTTGAAAGTGTGACAAAATATGTAGTAGGTAGAGTTCATTACTGATAAACAGCTGTGAAACATCAGTGTTTAATATTAAAATGAGTGCAAGTATTGGGAAAGGGTAGGATGTGGAATAAGATGAATAGGTAGTATGAGGAAGCACTATAAGAGAAATACTCTATAAGAAATAGAGAAAGGAATTGTAAAATATATTGAGTGCTAAGATGGTTTAGGCATGTGGAGATAAAGTATAACTATAGGTTGATGATGAAAGTAAACAAATGCCAGTAATTATGTTATTATTCAGCTGCAGCTTTTTAGTTATGGAACATTGATAAAAGGAAGGAAATGCTTATAGGGAGCTTGGTTTTATTGCTTTTTATTTTTATTTTGTTTTTATTCTCTACATCTATCTGCAGTGCAGTTTTATCACTGCTTTTGTATTCATTATTATTGAAAATAAATTAAATTGTAACAAGTATCATTAAAGCATTGGGTGAAGATGAAATGCTCTTTTCTGAGTTGATCACATAGTCATTTCTTTAGGCTATATCCCACTCCTGGTGGAACATTACAAACTCCATCTTGTACCAGCATGACCCCGGTCCAACATTTCTTGAGAATGAGCAGATGGTAGTGGTGCAGGCATCTTCTCCAAGTTGAGGGATTCCCAAGGTACACAAGAGAACCACTGCCAGGTAAGACCCTGAAAAACCTCCCTGAATCAGACACCCCCAAGAAGCCTTCAACCCTCCTGAAAACCCTGTAAACCACAGTTATGATTCTGGGGCTTGCAATGATTGGACTGAATAAAAAACAAAACAAGAGCAGCTTGGCTAAAATCTCCTGACCGTGGGTTGTCCATATCATGGACCATTCCATTTAGGGCCACAGGGTCTGAAACACAGGTCCTGTACCAAAAACCCAAATGCCAGAACTCATTCTTCAACCAGCAGCTTGATATGCCTTTTTTCAAGGTCCTGAAGAGTGGGAATAGAAAAGAAGAGGCTTCAGTTAATCAAGGCACTGGTATAAAGACAGGAAGACAATGGCATCCCTCTAAAATCTATTGCACATCTCAGTCAGAAAAAAAGTATAAAATAAAATGTCTAAGCCATTTATTGTCAAAGTGAGAGTGATGCAGCACTGCAGAAGAGGAAAGTACAGTAGTTAGCCTAAAGGTAAAATATTTTGATGAGGCTGTGAGTGTTGTACAGAAACATGAGACACTGGGTTTCTAAGGCACTTGAAGCATTGCCATGGCGTGAATGTTTTGCAAATACAAGGGAAGAAGCAGTCGATTGATGTAGATGAGGAGTATCTTTCCAAATTTGAGGATATTGGTGAGGACAAATCTCTTTATCCCAAGCAAAATATATAATGCTGATGAGATGATCTTGAATTGGCATAATTTTTACATGTACAATCACATTGTTGAAAATTATGGTGTTTCTTGATACAAGGCCAACAGAAAGAGACTGGTTGTGCTGTGCTGTAACAATTCAGCTGAAGTTCATTCCTGCAAGTTGCTTTTACAATAATTGGACAAAATATAAATCCAACTGCATTTAAAAATCGAGATTTTCTATGAGCAGTAAGGTTTAACCTAGTGTATAGATGTTCCAAAACATTTTTTTAAACTGGTTTGACTCTCATTTTGTTCCCGAGGTTAATGACTGCTCCAAAAGTATTAGCTTTCTTGAGAACAAGATAGTGGTCTTTTTTCTTGATAACAACTCTTCACATCATCATTTGGATGAGCTAGTCAAGGACAGTATTTTTACTAGGTATTTGTCCAGACAAGCTGACTTCTTTGTTTAAGGAATTATTTAAAACTAGAAATATCATTTCAGAAATAACTTTGCCAGATGAGGGTAATACTAAAAAGTTCATGAAAACCTTCACTTCTGAGTCATGTTCTGCATAGGGAGTGAGGGTGAGGGTAAGACAGTTATCATTGAAATAGCTGCGACAAATTCTGGCACAACAGCTTTGAAACAGCTTTCAAACAGACTTTTGATAAGACTGAAGAGAGAGCTCTATAAAAGCTAGTGTTCCTCCTTTATGTAACCCTGGAACCTCGGCATTTGCCCAACTACTCTGTTGCAGCCTCAGTTGCAACGTGGTCCACCTTTGCCCTCGGTTAATGCTGTCATACTCGACTGGACTTTTTTCCTAGATCATATGTTGAGCACATGAACTCTTAGCGATTTCCAATGCAATATTATTTCATATACTGTACAGCACAACATTATTTTATTGTGTACTGTGTAGGCCTACTTATACAATAAGTTATTTTATTTTCTATTTTACGATACAGTATTTAGCGAGTATGTATTGTGATACAAATTTTTTGTCAAAAAGTACATTTGAAAGGGTAAGAAAATACATCTGCGTATTCAAACAAGTTGACTTGAATGATCATAGCAATGTTCAACCCAGCTGAACTGATCTGGTTGAACAGCAGGATTGTGTGTGTGTTCAGTACAGTACTGTGTTTGGTTTCAAGTATTGCCTGAAGGAGGGGTTTTTCAGTCATTCTTGGCTGGATTAAAACTTCTCCAGTCATTTTCTGTTATGGCCTCATGTGGGCATTTAGAAAATATCCCTGATATGTCAGGAGATGGGAAGTCACTCTGGTCCTGGGTGGATTTTGCAGTGGTTTGTGTGGAGTGGGATATGTATTGTCTGAAGGACTGAACAAGGATACTATGCTTGAAAAATATTGTGAATGGATTAAAAATAGCTAAATTTTAAAATAGTGCCCCATAAAATACCCAGTAAGGAAACAATGTTTTTCTGGGGGAATCCCCCAAGTAGCTCCTTGGAGGTATCTTGCTGAAATTTCTCTATGTTAAAAGTTACATCAGTCATGGAAGTTCTCTTTGGCCTACCAGGGACTAGATCCAGACCTGGGGGACCCTTTCTCCTCACAGAAGCGCAGGTAGTGAGTGAGTCGACGAATCTGGTGGAAGGGAGGGAACCAGCCCCTTGGGTTCCCTCCATCCAGATTTGTTGGTTTGTTGAAGGGTTGTTCATTGGATCCAGAACTGGCTGGTCAGGGAAACCAGCTGCTGGCTGGGGCTTAGCCACCTGGTGGTGGTGATCAGTACTAATGAGTTTTGTATTTTTTGAGTGAATCTTTTATTGTGTGAATCGCTTGCAGAGTTGTTTGGCATTTTCAAGGCTTTGTTTTCTGCGAACCTTCCTGTTGCCTGTAAAGCTTCACTGACTTTTTTAAATGCTTTTTCCAGTGGGTTGGCAAATTATCACTTGCTTCCTATGTCTCTGGTCCCCAGTAGGCCAAGCAGAACTTCTGTGACCGATGCAACTTTCAGTATTGAGCAATCTCATCAAGATAACTCAGGAAGGCATTTCATTACATCCAATGCAGTTTTTTATATAACTGTAGTGTGCTTACAGATAAATATATCAGTCCAACTGCTCATTCATTGTTTTATAAATTGGTTGGTATTGGTAGGTTCATTGCAAATGTGTGCTCTGTTAGTACAACTGAATATCAATATTGGTCATACTCTTTTGATATTCATTCTGAAGTTCATAGAAAACATTCAAGGTATTTAAACTTTACAACACACTGCAGAGTAGTTAACTATGTACAGTTTAGCATGTATTGCTATTAGGTATAGTAACTTTTAAAAAGATATCAGATTTCTTTCTTGTTGAGAAGCTATTTCTTTAAGTGCTTAACAGGATTTTTATTTAATATCATGGGTTTTCTTCAGACAAAAATGCAAAATTTATTTTCTATGTATATACTGTATACACTGCTTTCACATATACAAAATTTGTTCTTGCAGTACACGTCTTGGATCACCATCTTTGCGCTCCACGTCTCCTTCTCTGCGTGCACGAACAGCTCCTCACTCGCCCACTCCTGGCACAACTCAGGGTGTCAGTGGGACTCTTACATCCAGTCTCACTGGTCAACCATCAATGCCTCTTCCTTGCTCTCTGCCTGCGGATATTCAAGGAACTGGCAATTCTCGCTCCTCCTCTGTTGCATCGGTTACTCCAATATCAACTCCTACTCCACCTCCATTACAATCAAGAGCAGGTAATACATTATTACCTTATTACTGTTTCCCACTTTCATTGGGTGGGGAGGTGTCAATGCTGGCCTTGTCATTTAGATACCACCTCCAAGATGCATCAAATTCCCACAGAGGGCAGATACAGTGAGCTATGGGAACCCCACCTTTGCGTTAGAATTGTTCTGAAATCATTTCCAGGGTGGCACAAACCAAAGCCATTGGAAATTTGAAACAGGATATGGACCTGCCAGGAAGCAATGTCACAGGAAAATTTAGAAGCAAATGAAGCACCTTGAAAGACAAACCTCCCCCTGCCCCCAAATCATATTAAAGATTTGCAAACCTTTTTCTAAACCAGAATGCTCAAGACTCCATTTCTATCCATTTCTAAAGTAATTTTTTGGTTTCTGAGTAATAACTTGAACAAATCATGTCGAGCCAGGGAGGCCATAGGTTGGGACTGGTTAAAATCATTGATGGGAGGGGAGTTGGGAAATGCACCTTAGGGGTAATGTAGGCAGCATCCAGATCAAACTGGTAAGGAGGATAATTAAGGATGCCAATCTGAAGCAACAACTTTTCAGGTTTGGCATCAATGTCCAGCCTTGTACAACCTCGTGGAACACCACTGCCTTAAGAGGAGAATGGCTAGGGGACAGAGCCCAAGCTGCTTTTGGAATCTGAAGAAAGGAGGGTGGGAGTATAAGTGCCTGCCACCAATGCACTTTAACCCCTACCCAAAATAGTCCCACAACACAGGGGAGACGGCATTCTGAAACCACTGTCTCTACTCCAGGTAATCCTGAAAGTACGAAGATCTAGTGTTAATATCTTAACAATAAGTGAGGCCCAAAGCTGAGTTTAAGAGCCTTTGTCAGAGGCAGAGGCAGGGATATAGCACAAGCAGATGTTGGACAAACAGACCGAGAAAAATAGTAGAACAAAAATAGAAAATATAGAAAATAATAGAAAAAAAGGAGGCTTTCCTTACGCAGTTCAAAATAGTGTATTGTACCTACAAATCTAAACACTAAAACCACTCTCTGGCAAAGAGTAAGAGGGTACTATTGCAGCAGGCCTACATCCTCTGTCCAATGAAGAGTAATGTTGGACATGGTTTTGTATTAACCCTGCACTGTGCCCCTTTTATAGCTGACATTCCCAGTATGCAAGAAAAATATTCTTTCTAATATTGTTAAAATGCATTCCCTGATCACGGAGAATTTTTTTTTAAATGACTGACTTTTGCCATGGTGAAACTGGAAATCTCAGTGTCGTCAAGATTTACTAGCATTCCTGGAGCAGTCGCCCTGGTTTGGTCACCCTAGGCCAGGATGGAGCGGGAGTTGCCGCTAAGGTATTTTTTACATATTTCAATGTTTCTGATGTGTTTTTCTCTGGTCTTTTGGGGGCAGTCCCTTGAGGCTCTCTTAAGCTTCTATCACTGATAGTGTACCAAACTACTAAGTGCCATCAGTCGCCGATTTCTTTTAGGTGTACTGGGCACCACGAGCCAGAACCTAGCCTCCTCAAAGAGGCGCAGGAAGTGGTGACACTATGATAAAATTACTATGAATTTATTCATGTCTGTCACTACCAGGAAAGCACCCAGAAGTCAGTGACCAACACAGATCACTGCAGGTTAGAAGACAGACTGCAGCCTCAAAACCTGCCTAAAAAGCTCTACTATTAACGTAAACATAGGATTGAAAAGTCACTAAATGAGCACGAGCTCATTTGCCCCACCTTCTTGTTTGAGGGGAGGATGGAGGTAGCTTGGGTTCTTCCAGCTGATAGACCCTCAGTTCTAGATGATGAAATATCTCTGATGGCGTAGGGGAGACAGGTATCAGGGAGCCACCAGGGCTTACCCAGAAATTGGCATTTCATTACATTCAACACTGGTTACAATGAATCCACTCAGGCAGAGCCGGTAGCACAAAGGTAGCAAGGCAAAATCACAAGATAATCGCAGTTATTTATTATTTTGTCATTATTAAGTGATGATGTGGGTACAAGCTGCATGGCAGTGCTGTGAACTGCTGAAGCAGTTCACAGCACCGTGCTGTGAACGTGCTACGCTTGGTTGCCCTCTCAGTACCAAGGACCTTTCACCAAGGATGGGTAGCCACGATTTTTTATCCAAGATGGTGTCTGTTTACTAGAGGGCTGAGGAAACAAATGTGAGCCCCGTGTATGCTCGGGACTTTTAAATCTTATGCGGTACTTTAAATCATCTCTCGTTGACATGTGCAGTGAGCTCAGAAATGGTGCAGTTGTCCCTGATTGACTCGTGCATTTGAAGGGGTAATTTTAGGTTCCCATGCTTCCCTCATCTGTATGAGCACATCAGATTTTGGTTATTGTGCTCAGTAGGCTTGTGCATGTGCCGAGGCCTGATAGTTTAGTGAATGTCTTTGTGGTACTTGAGCCAACATACTAGCAGAGAGCTACTGAGGCTGCCCAGAAAGACGCATTTCATTATATTCAACACTTGATTTTATTCTAAGGTGGCTGATTTATCCTTATTTTATAAGAATATTTATTCTTATTATTTTATGTCTATATTGATATACAGTAATTGTAAATAAAAAATATTGGAAATAATATCTAAATTAAATTTCAATTGTAGCATTGTTGTTAACTAACTTATAGTTTTCATAAAAAATGTATTTTAATTACGGTATGTCATTTATAAGAGTCAAATGTTAGCATAAACAGAACAATTTGGTAGATTCTGTACGCAGCAAATGAAACTTAAATCTAGCTGGTTAAAGGCAAGGATTATATCTGGCAAACAAAATATGTAGTCTTAATTAATACATTTCCATTTATAGTTCACAGTTTTTCTTCATGTTTTTAATTCTTGATTTGATTTATCAATTTTCAGGAACAAGTGAAAATGAATCTGAGATTAGTGATGAAGAGCGGCCAGATGGCGATGGTGAGCTTGGTGAAGTTGGAGACGGTCAGCGGTCGGTAATAATGCATATTATATCCCAGCTGCGGCTAGGGATGGACCTCACTCGTGTTACATTACCCACATTTATTTTGGAGCGTCGTTCTCTTCTAGAAATGTTTGCAGATTTTCTTGGACACCCTGATTACTTTGTCAGGTAAGCACTTGGTAACTAGAGCATCAGGATATATGAGTATTTTATGAAAAATAGTGATGTATTTATGTAAGACTTTCTTTAGGAAATAAATATGGACATGCAGGTTTGCACATCAGTTGGTCATTTCACCTCTCAAGCCATCCTTGTTTCGTGTTTGTTCATTCATCCCAACTTGTGTATAATATTACTAGGGGGGTACCCAGTGGTGCCTGGGATAGTCTCTCTCCCCCACACTCCCCATAGCAGCTGAAAGAAAATGTGCCCAATCGTTTTTGTCCTGATCAGGAATCGAACCTGGGATCCCCAATTGTGAATTGAGAATGAAGCCAGTTGTGCTACATTTTCAGTGTAACTCATTAAACATCCATCATTGCAGAATTGGTGAAGCTAACAGCCCAGAAGAGCGTATACAGCAAGTTGTGAAGTGGTATTTGACTAGTATTCATGTTGGCCGAAATGGATCTGTGGCCAAGAAGCCATACAACCCCATTATTGGAGAAGTATTCCACTGTAGCTGGCGTATTCCCCGCATCTCAGATTCTGCATCGGTATGTGTTGCTCAATTTCATTCCAAGAGTTGTTATTTTGTATTTTTGGTGTTAGTGGACTCTCAAGTTTCTGATGAGAATAGAAATAGGTATAAAGGGGAGGTGATGGGTGACACTTCTGACAGGTGAGAAACATATGTCATGTCAATTTTAGATTTTCCTAAAACTGATAATGAAGGATTAAGACAGAACACGATGTATTGATTAGGCAACCTTAAACACAAAATATAAATCTTTTTTGGTTTGTATTTAACTTTAGGGATATATGTGGCATACAGGTATTATGTTGAAAAGTTAGAATAAATTGTCACCCCCTACCCACATTCAATAAATAAAAGAATACTAGTTAGCTTCGGGTATAAGTTGACTTTAATTTCTTGCATTAAATTTTTCATTGGACTTGGTATCTTTGGAGCAGGAATCCAGTGTATGGTATTTCTAGTTCTTTATATTCTTATCTGGCAAACAGGAAAGCACCGAAACATCTGATTCTAAATCAGCCGAGGGTAAAAAGAACTCCTCCTACATCACTATCAAATTCTCTGCTGAGCAAGTCTCCCACCATCCTCCAGGTGAGGTGTCACTGTTACATCACTTGATTATCATTCATGTAGAGAATTATTTAGTACAGTTTAGTAATTGTTTAGTGTTTTTAACAAGTAGAAAGTTCTTTAGTGACTCATTTTTATATAGATAAATATAAATTAGATTTATCATGAGAAATCTTCTCAAACTGGTTTTGAAAATGTGTATTTTCTGTTTGTGAGTGGATTAAGTAGGGAAAGTTGCTAAAGGCAAAACAGTATTTATAATATTTATATCAGTGTAGAAATAATGGGTTTATATAGAAAAGCAAAGACCACTACTGATAGCCAACTGGGCCGTGTCATTCAGGTCCAATTTACATTTGCTTCAGTAACACTAATTGACTAATGTATTCCCCTAATTCATTACTGTATTTACAAATCAGTGATTACCTATGCAGTTCTTACATTAAATTTGCCTAATTTAAATTATATTGTATTTTATATGATCTTGATGTGATAGCTTCAACACCTTGTTTCTGTCCCTGTTGTTGGTCTCTCATCCATTTGTGTAGTTTAGTCATATCATCACATGTTCACTCTTATAAATGCTCTTTTATTCACTCATATCTCTCCTCATTCTGTCATTCAGAAAGAACATAACTTCAGGTTCTTAATCTATCTCCAGTAGAATTATTCCTAGTGTTGGCGATGATCTTTGACATTTTTCATTACTGTATTTGTTTTCAAGAGAATTTTTGTCCATTCTGTGAAATTGGGAATGAAACCATTCATTATAATGATGTTTTCATACAGATGTTTATGATAGTTTCAACATCTCATATTTTTCAAACACTCCTCATTTATTTTTCAATGCAAATAAAAATAAAGAATATGAAAATTTGTACACATGATCAGTCTATATTACTGTAATGAGCAAATAAACATATCTTTCAAACTTTTCCGGCACGTAATTTGCAAATCATTTTGTAAATACAGTACTGTACTCACGAATAGAGGAATTATCGCCTTTAGTGATAAGTAGCTGGGTGAGGTGATCTCTTGGTAGTCCCCTGATAAGCTAGGTCCACACTGTGCTCCCCCCCCCCAAAAAAAAAGGAAAAAGGTGATTTTCAAGAATTTCTTGAATTTTAGAGTCATTGGAACATTTACTGTCAAAGGACAGATGACTTGTTTTAGCATCATTGGAATGATCTCTCTCTTACTTCCCTCACATTTAGTGGGATTCCATGTAGGCCAATCTGACAGCTCTGAGTAGACCCGTTTTATTCTTAGGACAACAACATCTGAAACTTTCACCTTCATGGGACACTCAAGAGGCCCTTTCTGTGGGAGAGCCCTGTTGGCTCCCTGGAGCTATCGGACTTACATTAGCTATATTAGTCTGGGCCTTCTGTCATATGGAGTTCGTATGCCTACTGGGAACAATAAGCCAGAACCTGGTTTCCTCAGAGAGGGGAAGGAAGCAGTGGCCTATGAAAACTCCACTCTTTGAGAGTACTCTCTATTCATGTCTGCCATCAACCGGGGTAAGGCACCCAGAAAGGTAGGCGCCCCAAAAAAGATCCCTCCTGGTAGAAAAATTGCAACCTGAGACCAAACAGAGCCTAGGAATTCGCACAAGGAAAACAAGATAATATGCAAAACATCTCCACACCGCACGCCACTCATTTGCGGTGAGACTCGGGCGGTCCCGGGAAGCTGCCCCATTTGATGCGGGGACGGAGGCTGTTGAGCCTGATTGTCCAACCGAGGCTTCTGGGTCCTCCCAGCGGACCCCCTTCCTTGAGGCTTTTCCCCTGGACTCCACCTTTTCTTCAAGGGTGGTGGGCATGGATGTGGGTTCTGCCCAGAGCCTCTAGAGAGAGGTCTCAGGGCTTGGGGGGGGGGGGGGGAGCCCACGTGATGTGCTTGGGCTCTGCTTTGCTCCTGCTTGGGATCCGCTTTGCTCCTGCTTGGGATCCGCTTTGCTCCTGCTTGGGCTCCGCTTTGCTCCTGCTTGGGAATGACTTTGTGCTTCTGAGGCCTTTGTGCTTCTGAGCAGGGGTTTTGCTGCAGCAAAGGGGGCTTTCGTTCCCTTCTTCCCTTCGGCATTAGTTTTGCCATATTTATCGGCATGTTATTCATTTTTGGTTGCTCTCCGGTCTGCGGTTGCATTGTTGGCTGCCATTTTACTCTCCTGCTTGCACACCTGGCCGGCCAGGGTGGTGCTCGGTGTCGTGTTTAGTTTTGGAGACTTGGTGTTTGAATCCACTTGGGTGCATTTTTCGTGTGTTTTCGCACTCTGGGACTTCCCACTGTCTCTGTCGCTCCCTCTTGTCTGCCTTTTTCTGGGGAGTTATGTCTGGGCGGCCTGGAATGAGGAGGTATGTGGTTTCATGTTGTTTTCCCGTTTCGCCAGCAGCCTGCATCGTCCATTCTCTTCGCTGGGGTGGTGCTTCGGCTCTTCATGCTGTTTCTCCCTCTTTTTTTGTGTGTGGGGGGGGGGGGGCACTTCTTTGCATGTTCTGGCTTTCTCCCATTTTCTGTGGAGAACCCCTCCAGCTCCCAGAGCTATACTGGGCTGATGAGTATATATTAGACCGGGGAAACAGTCAATCTATGGAGTTCTAGGCCTACCGGGGACCACGAGCCAGAACATGGCCCCCTCAGAGAGGCACAAGGAGCAATGGCCTATAGACATTCCCATGTAGTTGGAAGCAGTCTATGTCTGCCATCTACCGGGTCAGACACCCAGAAAGGTTGGAATCCTAATACAAATTACAGCTAGTTAAACATTGCAAACCGAAAGCCGAACGAGCAAGAGAACTCCTCAATCAGAAAACGCGTAAACAAGCATGATATCACCACAATCATATATATTTGACACCTACTTTACCTATGTCACCTACTTTAAATCATATATATTCTATGTGCGCTGTTCAATGCACTTGTACCAAAATCATTTATGTATATATATACTCACCTAATTGTGCTTGCGGGGGTTGAGCTCTGTCTCTTTGGTCCCGCCTCTCAGCTGTCAATCAACTGGTGTACAGATTCCTGAGCCTACTGGGCTCTATCATATCTACATTTGAAACTGTGTATGGAGTCAGCATTCACCACATCACTGCCAAGTGCATTCCATTTATGAACTACTTTTACACTGAAAAAATTCTTTCTAACATCTCTGTGGCTCATCTGGGTACTGTACTAAGTTTCCACCTGTGTCCCCTTGCTTGTGTCCCACCTGTGCTGAAGAGTTTGTCTTTGCCCACCCTGTCAATTTCCCTATGATTACCATGTCTCTCCTTACTCTTGGGCTCCGTGTGTGTACTCGCCTAATTGTGCTTGCGGGGCTTGAGCTCTGGCTCTTTGGTCCCGCCTCTCAACCGTCAAACCGTGTGTGTGTGTATTCACTTGGTTGTGTTTGCGGGGGTTGAGCTCTGCTCTTTCGGCCCGCCTCTCGACTGTTAATCAACTGTTTACTAACTACTATTTTTTTACCCACACCACACACACACACACCCACCCACCCCAGGAAGCAGCCTGTGACAGCTGACTAACTCCCAGGTACCTATTTACTGCTAGGTAACAGGGGCATTCAGGGTGCAAGAAACTTTGCCCATTTGTTTCTGCCTTGTGCGGGAATCGAACCCGCACCACAGAATTACGAGTCCTGCGCGCTATCCACCAGGCTACGAGGCCCCTGTGTGTGTGTGTGTGTGTGTGTGTGTGTGTGTATTTGCTATTTGTGCCTGCTGGATCGAGCTGATAGCTCTTGGACCCCACCTTTTTAACGATCAGATGTCTAATGTATTGACTCCCGGCCTATTTTTCTCTATCACATCTACCAGAAATGTTTCTCTCACACACCCACAGCTCACATCTAACTCCCAGGTATCTATTGACTGCTAGGTGAACACAGGCGAAATAAACTCTGCCCAAATGTTTCTGGCTGGGCCGGGAATCTAAGTCGGATTCGTGGACTGCGTGTACTCACCTAATTGTACTTGAGGGGCGCTTTGTTCCCGTCTGTCACTGTCAATCAACTAATGTACAGATTCCTGAGCCTACTGGTCTCTATCATATCTACATTTGAAACTGTGTATGGAGTCAGCCTCCACCACATCACTGCCTAGTGTATTTCATATGTTAATTACCCTAGAAAAAAAATTTCAATGCCTCTGTGGCTTATTTGGATACTCAGTTTCCACCTGTGTCCCTTGTGCATGATCCAACTGTGTTAAATACTCTGTATTAGTCTACCTTATCAATACCTCTAAGAATCTTGCATGTGAAGATCATGTCTCTCCTAACTCTTCTGTTTCCAGCAACGTGAGGTTAAGTTCCCATAGTCTTTCCTCATAGCTCATACCCTTCAGCTCGGATACTAGTCTCTGCTGAATCTTCTCTATTTAGTCTCGTCTTGACTAGATTCGGTCCCGTAATCGGTCCCTTGACTAGATTCGGTCCCGTAATTATGGACTCCATGCTGAAGCATGGAGTCCCATAATTAAGTCCATAAAGCTCCTCCATAATTAAGGAATCACTTGTAACTATGAGCGGAAATATTCAATTGTTTTGTAGAATGCTGAACGACAATGTTCTGCACATCGTCACTATTAATGTACATGCTTGCTACTGCTTTATTTTTCTAAGCTGCCGAGCTTCACCATCTTTGTTCTGTTTCAAAGTGGTGCAAATTTTAAGCTTCAGTTACCTTCATTATTAACTATGAAGTGTAATTATTATATGTAATTAGTGTGCACAGCTTTTGAGTCCTTTAAGGCTACATTACACAAGTCTGCAAAATGCATTTATTAACATTTGAAAAGAAATATATTCGGAATTTAACATTTGTTCTCTAATTAATATTTATATAATATAATATATATATATATAGAATATCTTATATATATATATATATACAGTGGTACCTCGGAATGCGGTGTCCCTGTGCGAGTTTTTCGGAATACGAGCAGGATTTCCTCGAAATTATGTCTCGGAATGCGAGGGTTACCTCGGGACGCGATTTGTTGATACGCGTACAGGCCGACCTAGCGCGTGGTCGATCGCGATCGTCGCCCCTCCCGCCACTCTGCCGCCCCTCAGTTTACCATTGTCTCGCGCCCAGTGACTATCCCACATCAATTCTTCACCTGGATTTTCAGTGTTTCGTTGGATTTTTGGTCATTTGACTATACAGTTTGTTATTATATATCTCACCATGGGTCTCAAGAAAGCCATTGATAAGGTTCAACTAAGAAAATAGCTGTGAGTAGAGGCAGTAGAGGATGTCCCTCCTTGATTAAGAAAATGTGTGAAGTATGGGAAGAACTGCAAAATTTTTTTTGAAAAAACTCACCCAGATAAAGCTGTAGCAGGCCGTTGCATTGACCTTTTAAATGTAATGTGATGTCTTACTACAGACAAGTGTTAAAATGTAGGAAAAACAAGTGTCTTTAGAGAATTTCTTAGTAAGACAAGCAAGTCCTAGTGGTATGCAGGCAAAATGTGCCAGTGTGTGCATACCAGTGAAGTCCTCACTGCCTGATGTGATAATGGAAGGGACTCCCCTTCCAAACAGTAACTCCTCTCCTCCTCCCCCCTCCTCACCATCTTCCATACGCCTACAGCATTCGAGCAAGGTAAGTAATAACTTGAACATAGTTTTGTAGTTTATTTAGATGAATTAGGTATAAAAATTTAGTTTGATATGGGGTTTTTGGGTAGTCAGGAACGGATTAATTCATTTCCCATTATTTCTTATGGGGAAATTAGCTTCAGAATACGAGTTTTTTCGGAATAAGAGCTGTCTCCAGGAACGAATTAAACTCTTAAACTGAGGTACCACTGTATATATATATAATATATATATATATATATATATTAATATATATATTATAGTACCAATTAAATATGACCGCATATTCTGTATTTACTAACTTCTGATTTAGGGCTTCTATCCCTCTAACTATTTTCGTAGCATCAGGGCTTAGCTGAAATAGGAGTTCTCCAAAACTCATTTTCGTAATTACCGGGTGAAGAAAAGAGGTAAATTACTATAGAATGTATTACACTTATTTATACAATATGCACAACGTTTCGAACCTCCATGGTTCATTCTCAAGTGAATGAATTTTACAATGTGATTTGATTTTATACCCGCACTGGGTCAGGTGATAAGATTAATAAATGTGAAAACAAAAGGGGATACAAAGGGGATATAAGTGAGGTCACACATATGAACATAAGAATATAGGTAACCGCAGAAGGCCTGTTGGCCCATACGAGGCAGCTGGTATCTACATACAAAGATTAATCCAGATTATTCCAGATTAATCCGAAGCCGACAGAGAACCCTCTACAGCAGTCAAGCGCTGTATACATGTACACTTACCCCCCCACGAAGGATGTAACCTTCAATCTAAGTACATAGGTATGACGTCGACCAAGCTGACGAGACGGTCTTGACGATGCCATCTTCAATCCGGTGCCCCTAGGAACCACATGAGACAAGCCCATGACATCACCCTAACAAGAGAAATGTTGAACAAAAAATACATGCATAATAGTCAAAACACAAGATGCAAGAAGTTTACAAATTCTTGAAGCAATCCACATAGAGAATAGAACGAAGCCTACCATGAACACCCAAATTCGATGGGAAACTATTTACCCTACCCACAATGAGAGGTAAGGAAAGGACCAGAACGATACGATGCCAACACAGAAGACAATGTTCAAACATAACAGGCTCAATACACTGGTATTAATCTTTGTATTGTAGATTAGCCAGCTGCCTCGATATGGGCAAACAGGCCTTCTGCGTTACCTATATTCTTATGTTCATAGGTTGACCCCACTTAATACCCTTTGTATCCCCTTTTGTTTTCACATTATTTATCTTATCCACCTGAACCGTGGGGTATAAATCAAATCACATTGTAAAGAGTCATCACGTTGAGAAGACCAGGAGGTTCGAAACGTTGTGCATATGTATAAAAAAGTGTAATACATTCTATAGTAATTTCCTCTTTTTCTTCACCCGGAATTACGAAATGAGTTTTGGGAGAACTCCTATATCAGCTAAGCCGATGCTAAGAATAGGTTAGAGGGATAGACAGCCCCTAAATCAGAACTAGTAAATACAGGCAATATTGCGGTCATCATTTAATGAGAAGTGTTTACAAAGAAAACCGGCTGCCATATACACCATATATATAATATATGCAGTAGTTATATTTATATATATATATATATATATATATATATATATACACACATACTTCATATACCTTTCTAATACTTCAGCGAGCTTAACATCTGGTTCTTGGATGATGGTACCCTAGCTGGTTCCCAAGACTCCCTCCTGGAGGACATCAGAAAAATCCAGGAGCAAGGTGCAGTTTTAGGCCTCACCCTGAACCCTTCTAAATGTGAAATAATATGTTCCAACCAGGGCATCGTAGAGAGAATAGAGGGTCTTCTGCCAAACATCCATAAAACTAAACCTGAAGACAGCACACTCCTAGGAGCTCCCCTGGGGTTGAAAGCCATCGATGAGGTCCTTGATAAGAAAATCGCCGACCTTAAGAGGATGGATGGGAGGATTGAGGATATTGATGCTCATGATGCACTCTACCTCATCACCAGATGTCTGTCCCTCCCCAGGTTAACCTACTTTCTGAGGTGTTCACCATCTTACAGTAGCCAAAAACTAAGTGAGTATGACCGGTTACTGAAATCAATGCTAGAAAAAGCCCTTAACCTCTCTTTTGATGACCTGCAGTGGAAACAAGCCTCTCTTCCCGTAAGACTTGGGGGCCTCGGAGTTCGAACAGCAACGCAAATCGCTGTTCCAGCCTTCCTGTCCTCCTTATCAGCATCCGACGACCTTGTGAAGGAAATTCTACCTGCCCACTTACATCAGCTGGCAGGTGTACATGATCCCAATTTTACACGCTGTGCCACAGAGTGGGCCTCTCGTGCAGGCCCATCACCTCAACCACCATCCCCAAAAGCCCACAGGCAATCCAGCTGGGATGGCCCCATTGTAGACAAAGTTGCTGCAGAGTGCCTGGGTGCTGCATCAACACAGCACGACATTGCTCGCCTCACAGCAGTAGCAGCCCCTCATGCAGGGGATTTCCTGTTAGCAACCCCAATGTCGGCAACTGGCACGCGTCTCACACCACACGCCCTCCGAATTGCTGTGGCCCTCCGCCTTGCTGCCCCAATCCACACCAGATATAGGTGTATTTGCGGCGAGGTGGTGGCTGACAGGTACGGCCACCATGGCCTACTCTGCCAAAGCACGGGAGGATGGCACTCGAGGCACAGTGAAGTTAACGACATCATCAAGAGGAGCCTCACCACAGCTGGATGCCCAGCCGAGAGAGAGCCTCGTTACCTAACGCCCCGTAACTCTGATGCTCTTATTGGTCGCCCGGATGGTATCACAGTGAACCCCTGGAAGAATGGCAAGCAGTTGGTATGGGACTACACGTGCGTATCAACCCTGGCTAACACCTACATTGACCTCAGTGTTGCACAACCAGGTGGCGCTGCCACCCACAGGGAAGCAGCCAAATCCCGTAAGTATAGAGAACTTGATCACCACTACAATTTTGTCCCCATTGCTTCTGAGACACTCGGCGCCTGGGGTAAAAGTGCTACCAGTTTTTTGAAGGAACTGGGTTCTAGGCTCATTGAAACAACAAGGGACCCTAGAGCTGCCAGCTTTCTTTTCCAGCGCCTCAGCGTGGCGATACAGAGGGGAAATGCGCACTGCATCCAGGGTTCCTGCCCGCCATCTGAGGAGCTGGAGGAACTCGACAACCTATGATAACCATCTTTGTAACCTATATGTAACTCCTTTTTTGTAACACAGTTCAAATAAAGCAAATATATATGTGTACATACAAAAGAATGGGGGTGGTAGGAGAAGAAAATATTAGTGTTCAGTGAGAAACCACAAGGTCTCCTCTGAATACGTTTTATTTTCTTCTCCGAGGCTATGGGTCCCCACATTGGCACCAGAGGTGGTACCCTCACAAACTTTTATATATATATATATATATATATATATATATATATATATATATATATATATATATATATATATATATATATATATATATATATATAGATATATATATATATATATAAAAAACCCTTTCTAATACTTCAAACCTATTCCTGTACTTCTAACCTTATTCCTATTCTTCAACTTTCTCCCCCATCTCTCTCCTACCTGTGATCTCACACTCTTACATTATAAAGTGATATTCTCTACCATTGTTTTTTTTTTTTTCATTAAATACCTTGATAATGGTCCAGGATGAATCGAAATGTCTTCAGTTCTTTTATTTTCAGAGTGACGGGATGGCAATCTGTATTGATATATTCTGTGTTAGATAATTCTAATTATGTATTTTTCAGTGTCAGCTTTCTACTTTGAATGTCCAGAGAAGCAGCTTAGTATCAATGCCCACATCTGGACCAAGTCAAAATTTATGGGCATGTCTGTTGGTGTTAATCTGGTTGGCGACATAACGCTTATAATAGGGAGCGTTCAGGAGAGTTACAGTTTGGCCATGCCATCTGCGTATGCTCGCAGCATTCTTACAGAACCCTGGGTAGAGCTAGGGGGTCGTGTCAACATTTCTTCACCAGAAACTGGCTGTCAGGCTGTTATTGTCTTCCATACAAAGGTAAAAATAAATATATTGAATAATTCATTCAACTTTTTTTGTTACTGATTGATTTTGTTACTGATTTTGTTACTGATGAATACTCTAGAACACTATTGAAAGTAAACAAAGGAAAAGGTCTGAAAGTGGTACCTACAAATTTGTATAATATCATTCCAGGCGCAAACTGAATTTTCATGATATCCAGGTTTTCAAATTTTTTTATTTTATTTTATAATTATAGTATTTAACACAAAATTTTCTGTTTTTCATGTAAAACTCAAAATGAAAATGAAGCATAGAAATTTGCTTTAACCACTGCACTGCGCCAAACGACAAATGCTGTTCGCTGATTACTACGTCAACCGACAAAAGTATTTTTTATTTTTTCGTACACGGTCGAAACACGCTCGCGGTAGGTAGGTTGGGTACGAAATGGACTCTTGGGACCTCCAGTGAGAAGCAGCCATCTTGGATAAAATTTCCAGAATGTCCGAGGGCTGCGGGCTGGGTTAATACTGAGTGAGCAACCATGGGTGGTGCACGCGCCTCTGGCACCCAAACACCTGTCCAATGTGGTGTTGAAAGATCACTCTCTGTCGGTGAAATTCAGACCTTATTGCTTGAAGAACATAAGTCATGATATTGATGAAGCTTGGCGCAATAAGGACCTAACACAAAGGTCGGGTGCAAGTGATACAGCACCTATTAGAACGATACAGTGAGCGAATCCAGTTGTAGCTCTGAGCGCCACCCTTGCCCACATATGCCATCTCCAATTTATATAGATGATACATAGATGAATCGTTTTCTGGGTTCAGTGATAATGCATCTGATACAAGTAGCATAGATGTGGAAGCCACAGTGTTAGTGGCTTCCATGGGGGTGTTTTCCATAGATATTTTCAAGAATAGCTGAATTTCTTCCAGAATGCCTGAATCTCTTCCAGACTGACTGACACACTTAGAGAATGACTGAATCTCTTCCAGTCTGGGACCTTACAAATTGATCTTATCCTATAATCTTTTCAAGACTACCTTATGCTTTACAAGCTTGGCTACATACCACCTACAAGTACTAAAGCCAAGGGTGTACGTGAGTGTGTTATTTGCAAGCACACAGAACGAAAAAATAGGAAGCGAAAATCTATCTGTACCTGGTGCAATGAGAGCGAAGTCGCGCTGTGTACCATGGGCTACTTCGTTGATTATTACTAACTTTTGAAGTATTGAGTGTGCAATACAGTGTGTTACTGTGTAAATAGTGTGTGAAACTATATATTGTAATTTTGGTGAATTTTTAACAAGTAAAATTGCGACAATAAACATTTATTGTGGACACATTACCGATACATGTATCACAGTTCCATGGAACATTATGAATGTTCTGTTTTATACATGTTGTAAAGGAGACAAATATGTATCATATATGATAAAAAAAAACAAATAAAACCACATTGGAGATACATAGAACAAATGAAAATATATTTGTGGCAACTCGCGGGGCTTGAATGGCCCGCACGACTGTGTCCGAGAGTTTCACACACGGGTGACCAACTGTGATGACATCACAGCACACCTTGTCCACCTCCCAACAGCCGAAGTAAGTGGAATTTTGTTATTTATTTTTACATAGACATGTCCAGGGAAGGGAATTTATCATTTTACAAACAAAAAATAGTTTTGGGGGAACACTTGATTTCATGCGCACAGGGGGAATGTCACAATAAACTCAGCGCATCACAGTGGTTAGATATGCTCAATAGCTTTCCAAAACAACACTGTTCTAATGTTGTATTTATGTTCAAAAATCTTTTAAAACCTTTGGCTGCAACACCTATTTTTTTTTTTTTCAGCTTTTTTTCTGGGGGTAACTTCTTGTAGCTCCTTGAAGCTACTATTCTGATTTAGTGCCAAACTTCTAGGTGCCATCAGTTGTGGAGTACTTATTGGCCTACTGGGGACCAGGAGCCAGAACCTGCTCCCCCTCAGAGAGGCAAAGGAAGCAGTGGCACTCTGAATTTTTAATTTTATATAAATTTATTCGTATTTGCCATCACCCAGAGAGGCACCCATAAAGTCCACAAAACAAAACAGACCACTGCTTGACTAAAAACCCATACTGCAGCCTCAAAACAGCCAAAAAAAATGTTTTCCTAGCAATGTGGCTAGTTTGCCCCTCCTTCCTTCCCCCCCCCCCTCTCCCATTTGGGAGGGGGAGAGAGGCAAACTGGGTCAGCAAGCTGCTCCACTGCCAGCTCTTATGCTGATGTAGACAATGCCTGGTCACCCTCTCTCTTTATTCTGGCTCCAGCCTCAATCTTAAGCTAAGTGGTGCTTTCCTTTGAGGCAGTTCTTGTGTACGTTTGTGCAGCATGAGCCAAGGGTTTTGTGTGCTTTTCCAACCAGGCTCGCCCAGAAATTGCCATTTCATTACATTTAACACTGGTTGTCAAGGACCTAGTTCATAATATTCTACCCGGAGGTTCCATCCACATATACCGTATGTAGTCTATGGTGATATTTACCTGAATTTAATTAAAGGCCACCATCTTTAATGGCCTCAATGAGGACAGGAAGCCAGCTGTCTGTCAAATATCCTCCCATTATTTCTGAGAAATGTTTCCAGTTGTATTTTGAATTGGAGTATGGTACTAGCCAAAACAAACAAAAATATTGAAACTTCATTTATGAACTGGAGTGGCATTGGATCATTTTTTTCATTAGTAAACTTTGTGGCTATTCCTTTCCTTTCTCTTATAATTAAATATTCTGGACGGTTATGACTGAAGATATGTACAGAACCAGCAAGACTAACACTTAGCCACTGGTGGCATTTGGAATGTAATTCCTAAGTGTAGTTACAGGATGAGCTATGCTCGTGGTGTCCCATCTTCCCAGTATTCTTTGTCGTATAACACTTTGAAACTACTGACGGTTTTAGCCTCCACCACCTTCTCACTTAACTTGTTCCAACCATCTACCACTCTGCAAAAGAAAACTTTATATTTTTTCAGCACCTTTGTTTCCTTAGCTTGAATCTGAGTCCTCTTGTTCGTGAAGTTGATGCTTTTAGGAATTTCTCTTTGTCAATTTCGTCGGTTCCTGTTAGTATTTTGTAAGTGGTGATCATATAACCTCTTTTTCTTCTATCTTCCAGTTTTGGTTCTATCTTCTAGTTCTTTCGCCTCAAATCTCTCCCTCATAACTCTTGTTTTTCAGTTCAGGAAGCCATTGTCTAGCATACCATTGCACTTTTCCAGTTTATTTATGTGCTTCTTGAGATGGGCACCATACAACTGCTGCATATTCCAATTTTGGTCTCGCAAAAATCATGAACAGTTTCTTTAATATTTCACCATCCGTGTCATTAAATGCAAGTCTGAAGTTGGAAAACAACACACATGCTCCTCTCACAATGTTCTTTGTGTTCCTCTGGTGACAGCTTACTATCCAAAACCACCCATAGGTCTTGTTTTTTATTAGAGTTCTGTAATTCCTTTCCACATCATTTTTAAGTTGTGTGTGGTCTATTTTCTCTGAATTCCACATTCCATAACATGGCATTTATTCACAATGAATTCCATTTGTCACTTGACGCTCCAAATCTAGATCAATTTGAAGGGCATTATAAATATCTGCATTTCCTATCTTCCCCAGTATCTTAGCATCATCTACAAACATGTTTATATAATTCTGTATTCCTTCTGGTAGATCATTTAGTATATGATGAGCATTACTGGTGCAAGAACTGAACCCTGTGGTACTCCGCTAGTAACGGTCCTCCAGTCAGATACATTCTCTCTGATTACTGCCCTCATCAGTCTGTCAGTTTGAATTTTTTTATCCATGACAGAAGTCTCCCTGTCACCCCCTCCAGCATGTTCCAGTTTCCAGAATAACCTCGTGTGTGGGACTATCAAAAGCCTTTTTCAGGTCCAGATAGACAGTCAACCCAACCACCTCTTTCCTGTAGTATCTCTGTGGCTCTGTCGTAAAAACTAAGTAGATTTGTTACACGAGATCTTCCTGTATAAAAACCATACTGTCTGTACATTATTATGTCATTACAGTACTTTCAAGGTGTTCAACCCATTTGGCTTTTAACTTTTTTTCTAGTGATTTGACTACCACGCTTGTTAATGCCGTATTTAATGTTTTCTCTGCAATAAACTTTATTTCTTTAGTTTTCTTTGTTCATATATATATGTATATGCATATATAAGGTCATGAGAGAGTATTAAAGTGGACAAAAGTTGAATATGTCAGCCAAAGTGTTAGTTGATACAGTTCTCAAAGAAGGAAAGAAAACACAAACATTATTCCAGTACATCACCTTAAACACAAGAGTGGAGTGGAGTCCTACAATTATATCACCTTGATCAAAGTTACACACGAGGTAACTACCCTTCAGAATAATTATTGTAACAGAGTTTGCTATGCAGTATTTTTTTAGTTTAGTGAAGCAAAAAAGTACTGGCACTTAACCTTTTAAGTTTCATCAGTGTCATTAAATGAACAATTTAGGTGTTCAAAACTTTATTGTATCAGATATTTTGCAATATTATTTTTTCTGCTTGTAAATTTGAATTTGTTGTTATTTCAGCCGTTCTATGGAGGAAAGCTGCATAGAGTTACAGCAGAAGTGAAAAATGCTGTTGGAACAACACTTACTAGAGTACAAGGAGAGTGGGATTCTGTATTAGAGTTTGCCTATGCTGATGGAACTGAAGAGGTATGTTTCAACACAAACAAAACAGTAATTATAATATCAATAATAATAATTACAATTATAAGGTTGTAAGGGTGAGTTCTCTCAACCTGTTCTCATGGTTGAGGCCTCTCAATTCTGGTACTAATCTAATTGCAAACCTTTGAACTTTCTCAGGTTTCTGTTTATGCTTCACAAGGTGTGGGTTTCATGCTGAAGCTGCATATTTAGGCAGTGGTCTCATATAGGTAGTGTGTATAGACTAAAAAGCCTCCTTTAGATTCTTAAATGAAGTTCTTATGTTTGCTAACTTCCATGTGCTGCTCATGTTATCCTTTTCACCGAGCTTGTAGTGTTATTGTTGGATTATGTCTGTTCCCAGGTCTTTTCCTTTTATTGTTTCACGTAATCGTCTTTCCCTTATGGAGTAGATAAATACAGGTATTATATCTCCCTTACCTTTTCATTACACTTGGATTGAATGCCAGCAGCCATTTAGATACCCATATACAGTATTCCTGAAGTTTGTCAAGATCTACTTGCAGCCCCCTACAGTCTTCTTCAATTCTTACTTTGCACCATCTGCAAATATCAACATGTACAAACTCACTCCCTCTGCAAGGTCATTTACATAAATTCAAAAGAGAAATGGTCCTAGGACAGAGCCCTGTGGAACACTGTTTTCTGCTCCTCTCCAGCCTGACTTATCCTCTGTATGTGACCCTTTGTTTCTTGTTTAAGTTCTCTTGTACCCAGTCCAGTGTCTTTCCTGCTCTCCCTGCTTGTCTCTCCATCTTGTGTATTAATCTTTTGGGAGGAACTGCATTAAAAGCTTTTTGGCAGTCTAGAAAGATGCATTCTACCCATCTTTCCTTTTCTTGTCTTATTTTGGTGACCCTGTCATAGAACTCAATCAAGATTGTTAAGCATAATTTTCCCTCTCTAAAGCCGTGTTGTGTGTGTGTGTTATCATACAGATTGTTAAACTCAGTGGATGCTGTAATTACAGGATGAGAGCTGTACGCGTGGTGTCCCGTTTCCCAGCACTCTTTGTCATATAACGCTTTGAAATTACGAACAGTTTTGTCCTCCAGCACCACCTCACTTAACATGTTCCAACCGTCTTCCACTCTGTTTGTAAAAGAAAACTTTCAAATATTTGTTCGGCACCTTTGTTTCTTAATGTTTCTTTTTCTGTGACTTCTTGTTCTTGAAGTTGCTGGTTTCAGGAATTCCTCTTTGTCAATTTGGTATAGATTCCTGTTATTATTTTGTGTGGTGATCATATCACCTCTTTTTCTTCTAGTTTCAGCATATTTAATGTTTCTAGCCTCTCCTCGTAACGCTTATTTTTCAGTTCCGGAAGTCATTTTGTAGCATGCCTTTGCATTTTTTCCAATTTATCGATGTGCTTCTTGAGATATAGATATCTCCCTATACAACTGCTGCATACCTGTATTCCAATTTTGGTCTCACAAAAGTCATGCACAGTTTCTTTAGCATTTCACCATCCATGTAATTAAAAGCAAGTTTGAAGTTGTGTGTGTACTCAACTCGCCTAGTTGTGTGTGTGGGGGTTGGGCGTCGGCTCTTTGGTCCCGCCTCTCAACAATTGATCAACTGGTGTACAGATTCCTGAGCCTATTGGGCTCTGTCATATCTATATTCAAAATGATGTATGGAGTCTGCCTCCACCACATCACTGCCTAATGCATTCCATTTGTTAACTATCCTGACACTGAGAAGAGCGAAGAACACTGAGAGCTGAGAAGTTCTGCAGCCTCTTTTAGTATCCATGGTGAGATTCTGTTAGGCCCAACAACTTTTGTCACATTCAGCTCCAACAGATTCCTTTTGACCTCATGGCTTGTGAGCTCAAATTCCTCCAAGGTTGCTTGGTTTACCGCCTCCTCTCAGTACAGGGACTTCTCCTTACTCGATTGTGAAGACCTCCTGGAATCTTTGAGTTCTTCACACACCACCTTGTCATTCTTTGTGTATCTGTTCTCCCATTTTTTCAGTTTCATCACTTGTTCCTTCACTGCAGTATACCTCCTGATGTGGCTGTGGAGCAGTTTTGGTTGGGTCTTGACTTTATTTGTGATGTCATTTTCATACTGTGTGTCTGCTTCTCTGCTCACACTGAGGTACTCATTCCTGGCCCTCTAGTATCTCCCTCTGCTCTCTTGAGTTCTGTTATTTCTGTAGATCCCCCATGCTCTTGTATTTAAATACTTCCTTCCATGCCCGATTAAACCATGGATTCCTCTTTTGCTTTTTATTGTTTCCTGTTAGACTTGAATAAACTTGTTTGTTGCTTCCTGATACTTTTGGTTGATGTAGTCCATCATGTCTTGTGCAGACTTTACTCGTGCAGACGATAAATCACAATAACGTGGCTGAAGATACCATATGTGATAATCGAGTTGATAATAGTCCAGGACGGACCAAAACATTGTCATTATCCATCATGTAATGTGTACAGTAGTTTGGTTGTCATCACTTGATAAGGGTTATATTTTTAATTCCATATAAAGTTTAAGAAAAACAAAAAAAATAAAGATTCATTTTAGAATTTTTTGATCACACACACACACACACACACACACACACACACACACACACACACACACACACATAGATGTACATATGTACATACATGTATAGTATATACAAACATATATAAATGGACGCTTTTATTTTTGTATTTTTCACAGATTATAAATGTGAATGACATACCAATGGTATGTGTGAAGCGTTTGCGGCCAATAACTCAGCAGGCTCCTAATGAGTCCCGACGCTTGTGGCTTGATGTGAGTGTGGCATTGGCCCGTGGAGATGTAGAGACTGCAACAAGTCACAAGAGAGCTCTGGAGGAACAGCAACGAAAAGATGAACGTGAACGTGCATCTCGAAATGCCGAATTTCCTACTCAACTCTTCAGCTCTCCTTTTGCAGACCACTGGGTTTATAACCATCTCCCTGCTTATGCATTTACTTCTTGTTCTAGTACAACTCAAATTCAGTAGGGAAATATTCTGTAGTTATAATTTATACTCTTATTCAGTAAACATACACACATTATATATATATATCTATACACACACAATGCACAGTTAGCTTGGCCTGACAGCTGAGTGGACATCGCTCGGGATTCGTAGTCCTGAGGTTCCAGGTTCGATCCCCAGTGGAGGCGGAAACAAATGGGCTGAGTTTCTTTTACCCTGATACACCTGTGCATCTAGCAGTAAATAGGTACCTGGGAGTTACAGCTGCTACAGGCTGCTTCCTGGGGGATGTGTAACAAAAAGGAGGCCTGGTTGAGGACCGGGCCGTGAGGACGCTAAGCCCCGAAATCATCTCAAGATAATCGCAAGATAAGATAGCCATAAGAAAATGAAAAAAAAAAAAAAAAAGTTATTTTGCGTTTAACTATCAGGCAAAATACAGTACTGTATAAGAATACAGTGTAGAGATAGGCGAGATGACTGTCTTTATCTGATTTTGGATCAGATCATGGAGTTTTGATCTCCAGCAAGCTCACATATGAGGTCAATAATTATATTGTAAAAAAAGGAACCATTGGACATGTTTACACTATATACACTGCAGCGATCTATAATATTTAAGAATACTTCATTCCATTGGAATTTTATTATCATTAGAAAACATAGTCATTTCATTAGCCATAGAAAGCCTCGGTGAGTATAGTAGCAGGCTTAACAGACAAACTTTTCTGGACATTTTACAATGTATTTGTGTTGGTTTAGAAAAGTGCAAGACATTTTCCTGTTTGTCCTATGTAAGGAATTTTGTGACTTCAGTCCATATTATAAAAACATCCATTTTCAGTCTGATTTTAAATTAAATAACTTAAGTAAAAGTACTTCTCAGATTTTGTGTTTTGTTCTTAGCAAAATTAACATTATGTAGGAAAGTAATCTTGCAATGAAGTATTCTACTTACCTCAAATATGGTTTGTAATTCTACATAATAATAGTGTGGTCTAGGATGCACAGAGATAAATAATAATTTCAGACTTTAGTGCAAAGAATTGCCATCATATGTGAAATTGTGTCTTCAACATTCACGGTCTCATTTACCAATTGCAGTATTTGTGGTCAGTTACCATTCATGTTGGTGATCAGCAATTACTTATAATGCATATTATCTCCCAGTTATGACTGACCACGAACCTCCATTGTGTTACTTTTCTGACACGATTTAGAGCATAGTTGGACACCCTTATTTCTATGACAGAATTCATGAATTAACAGCCCAGAAGAGCATAAACAAAGTAATGAAGTGGTACTGGAAGAGTATACATTATGCTCAAGGGGGGGGGCTTGAGGCCAGGAATCCCCATACATTAGAAGTAATCTACTGTAACTGGCATTCCTTGGAACCCAAATTCCATCTTTGAAACTGCTGATTGTAAGCCAGCTAAAGAGAAAGAACTTTTATCACATATGATCTAAACAGGTCTCACACCATTCTCCAATACCAACATATAACTTTGAATGTTCAAAGATAGTTTTATCAAAACTCTCAGGACGGACAATTCAGCATTTTGGGGGGCATAAAGACCAGGTTGTTAAGAAAACCTGGATGGAGCTGGAGTTTAAAGCTGTTGCCTTCTATACAAAGTCATTTTGTTATAGAAGCTGCACAGAGCAATATCAGGTGAAAAATGCAGAGACCCCAGAGTACAGTTCAGGGAGTTATTCTGTTTGATAGTTTGCCTATTATAATACATGTTATTTGCCTATTTTAAAGCCCTGCATGGTTTTAAAAATGGTAAATTTCTTTACAGGCCGAGCAGTTAATTATCATTGATACACCAGTGGTATGTATACATTATTGTGGCCAAAAGCTCAAATCAAAGCTCTTCAAATGTACTCACTAGAAAGGAGACGAGAGAGATACCAAATAATATGGAAACATGGAAAATACTAGAGGGACAGGTCCCAAATCTGCACAATAAGATAACAACGTACTGGAGTGAACGACATGGAAGAAAATGCAGAATAGAACCAGTGAAGAGCCGAGGTGCCAAGGAGAACACTGTATGAACATCAGAGGTCCACAGTTATTCAACGTCCTACCAGTGAGCATCAGAAATATTGCAGGAACAACCGTGGACATCTTCAAGAGGAAACTAGATTGTTTTCTTCAAGGAGTGCCAGACCAACCGGGCTGTGATGGGTATGTGGGCCTGAGGGCCACTAAGCAACAGCCTGGTGGACCAAACTCTCACAAGTCAAGTCTGGCCTCGGGCCGGGCTTGGGAAGTAGAACAACTCCCAGAACCCCATCAACCAGGTAAAGTGATGAGAAGAGTGGAATTAAGGAACTTTAAAGAGAACAACCGGTGATAAATGATCCCTGGAATAATAGATGGATATATAGAAGTTTGGCCTAAGAAGCCAAGAACTGACCATCAGGAGGTCACTCAAAATAGTTTAATAGCTTCCAATACCTATTTACTGCTAGGTAAACAGCAATGAATTTGTAAAACAAAAATTTTATTCACACCAACATGCACACAAACTTTTTTTTATATATAATCTACAGTACTGTAGTTTATTGTACTTGTACCAAAGATTGTTAGTACTTCATTTTTCATCAGTGTAACTGATATTTTAGTAATAACATGCTAAATCTGCCAAATTAAAAAGTATCTGATAATTTGAATTTCATTGTTTGATGGGCTACTGAAGCTGAAATGGCTATCTGTACTTCATTTATCATTTGGTTGCATACAGATTATGCTACAGTAAGTTATCAAGCTAGTTTTGATCATAGCAGCAAACCTTGCTGCTCAAGTGTTTCACCTGATATGTATATTTAGATCTAGAATTTTAATATTAATCCCATACTTATAGGTTCATTACACAGTACTTCAGAATAGTAGCTTATCTGATTTATCATTACATTGGTAAAACAATTTATTAAACTTTGCTTTGGCTTATTTCCACTATGGACTACTTAAAGGTTCATGTTGAAAAAGGAGTAAACTTTAGAGGTGATAAGCTATATAATATATGGTTGCCATTATAGAATTTGCATATTTCAGCCGCTAATCAAAATAAATAATATCTGCGCATGTCATATATAGGTATTAATAATTTTTTATAATATTTACTTTTAAGATTGTTCTTATAAAATAATTTTCATGCTGAACTAAATTCAATGATTATAACAAAACTCCAAATTTGCTTGATTATAACAGTTATTTTTGGAAATTACAAATATTTTTGTTCTGACATTAATATTAGAATTATATTTAGATGTGTAATGCTTCATAATTAATAATTGACCATTTTCTTCATGAGCTAAACTGTATTTACATGAGCAGTGGTGTGCCGTCCTAAGGAGTAATGTTTGTAATAAAAAATGCTTTAAAATTGTGTATCAAGTCTGCTCATGAGGTATATATAATAAAAACAAATCCTTAGCATGATAATTTATTATGATTGATTTATATTCCTTATAAACTTCAAGATACAGGTGGGAAGAATTTAATGCTTGAAAAAATGGCATCTTAAAACATGCATTACAAGGAAAGTTTAAAGATTTGTTCAAGACCTGCATGGTTTTACAAATGGTGAATTTGTTTGCAGACTGAGCAGTTAAGCAGCAGTTCATCCAAATGCTGGCAAAATAAAACACTTTCCTATAAGCCAAGCGCTCTCATAAATTTTGTTGGCTTATTTAGATATGTATATCATGTATTTGTGGTCTATAATGCATTCACATACTTTGTCTTAAAAATTTGTAACACCAGTATGCCAGTAGTGATGCATACGTGTCTCCAGTTCCAAGGAGTCTAGTGTAGGCCGCTCTTGCATCTCTGCAGTCAAATCAGGCTGCACTAAAGGGTAGTGCGGGGGTCTAGGCCGATTATCTTGATAATATTTTAAGTTTTGTAAACTTCCAAATCGATGAAAATTACTAGTATTCTTGGAACTTGTGCTTGCAAATCTCTGTAGAGTACTGAATTTGGTGGTAGTTGCACTTAATTTGCTTTGAATGAAGCGAAAGGTGCCTCTCCCTAAACGAGATTTGCGCACATTATTTCGCTGAAAGTAACCACTTGGTTCTATCTCAACAGCTGCAGCCAAAACCAAGTCAGGTGCAGAAGCTGTAGGCATGGTGCCAGATTGAGAATTAGAACGTTTTAAGGTGTCTAACTCACGCATGAATAGCAGTTTTGCATTACGTGCCAGGAGATACTCCCAGCTACGGAATTGTTCCTCATTTACCTGTAAAGATAGTACAGAACCAAGTAATGGTAAACCTAAAGAAATGTTGAAAGTTTCTCTTATGATTAATATTTTTAGGAAGGAGGGGAGGGTACTTGCTAAAAATACAAAAGCTGATATACTGAAATTTACTTAATTATCCTCCTTTAGTGGTTGTGGTGGGGTCAGGAAAGCAGACTTGCAAAAGGTCCCCTAAATTCACCTATTATGTCGTTCCAGGTATACAGTAGTTTGAATTACATTACTAACCAAGCTATCTAGGTGTATTTCTCAGTATATTTACACCTACAACTGCTCAGGGTTAAAGTACAGTATACCTTTAAGTTAGAAGCTAATGTAGACAGCAAAGTCTGTCCATGTGACAATTGGAAGTTTATCAAGTTTCAGATACTGTACTACTTTAATTCCTCAAATAATAAAATGTCAAACATATCCTTTCATATTCACTCTTAAATTAAAAATGTTATTTCTATGAACATTATTACCACTATGACTATTCAAGTTTAAATATTGTTGTTGTCCATCAGGTAGCAACATGAGGACTGGTGAGATACCAGTGTTCTGGTCTGAGAGTCACCAGATGATGGAATTACAGTATAGGAATGAGAGACTGTCCCTCATTTGGTTCATCTATATTTAGTGTTTGTTATTTAGCTGCCATATCATGGAGCCAGGGGTCAATGCTGAGTACAGTGGTAGTGCTTACAAATTATGAATAATGACAAACATAAATAACCAATCCCACACACATGAAAATAGAAGGTATGACTTCTCAGCCCATGTTGCCAGGGTCCAAATCAGACCGAAATATTGTCATGTTCATTTTCATGAGTGGGTTGGGTTACTCATTTTCAGTCACATCGTGACATTTTATGTACATTAACACACACACTTACTCAGTTCCTTAAACATTTGAATTAGGTTTCTCATCTGTGTTCAAACATGAATATTTTTATATTAATAACAATTACAGACATTTAGATCTATATCTGTATTTGAGTTACATAACAGGTTAGCCTTAAATCAGTGCAATATCTAATACAGTATGTTAAGTATATCTTACCTGTTCAGCATCATTGTCTACATCAGTTGCATCATCAGATTTTGAATGATTTTGCAGACTTGTATGATGCTGTCCACCACTGACACCACTCAGGCCACTGTCACTTCCTTCAGAATCACTCTCGGTGTCATCAAAGCCAGCAGGAGGGGCCAGCACGCCTGTATGAGGGTCACTTTGTCCCATAATGAAAGGATCCACCGGACAAGTCTCAGAGGGTGCTGCTGCTGGGTCTGGCCGAGGGTAGTGGTAATATGTGACTGCTCGCCTTGTGTTGCCATTTGTATAAATTACTTTTGATTCTGCTTCAGAGTTTTTTCCAATATCTTTTTTTCTTCTGTTAGGATGGGCATAAAGATCTTCTACACTTTTCCATAATTTGTCTTTATATTTACAAGGCATGTGCGATTCATTTATTATAGAACTCTCGTGTTTATGAATATCTACACCATGTTCACTATGATCACTTTGACTTTGACCACTAGGAGATGATCTGTCCATTTCTCTAACTCTTTGGGTCACATCAGATCCTTGTTTACTTTTGATATGTGACCCTTTTTGCATTAAATTATTTTTATTATTTAATATATGGTAGGAATTAGCTTTAAAATCAGTACACTTATTTGACTTTTTTCTCTTGTCATTCATTTGCTGGTAGTTGTACTGGTCATCATCTACAATAGCTAACGCTCTGTCAAATTTCACTCTTCGGCTATTCCCCATCAACTCTTGCCCTGTGACCTGCAGGTCTCTCTCAGAGAGCCTTCTTTCTATCCTTGCACTACCCTCGTGAATATTTGCTGAATTTGTATTGGTAGACTTTACTTTCATCTGTAATGCACTGAGGACTGGTGACTGGCTTGGAGATTTGTGTTGTGAAGGTGTGAGACGCACTACGATAACACTTAAAGCATCACGGGTACCATAAGCTTGTGCTAGGTCCAGGAGACGCTTAGCAGCTGATCCTGCCTCCTCTACTTCACTACAAACATTAGCAGCTTCTTTTGGTCCTAATACTTCCCATAAACTGAAATTTAGCAAATTAAAGTAAATTTTTAAGTGAAAACAAGTTTGTATGTTACAATATTTCTTTAATCTAGCCAAAATCAAATTATATCAACATTCTTAACAAACATCACTCTGCTCCCTTTCTGAAATCTTTGAACGTGTTAGATATCAAGCCTCTGCACATACTCTCAAGCATTTTCTATATCTATAAAACTATCTATAAAATCTATGTAATGGGGAGAGATGTGCGAGACATACCTTGAACTAGCAATAACAACAGCCGTGTGATGTGGTCCAAGATGTAGCTCTGTTGTATGGGGATCGGGAAGAGTGGCAGCATCTGCCAGAACACACTTCATTCCCTCAGTACACTCTTTAGCTGAACTCTGTTGAAATAACACAAACAAAATGAATCCTTAAAAATAACATGCTTTTAACATACTAGTTTTAAATATATTGCAGTTTGTCTACAATAATTAATGTGCATTCAATACAATAACATACAGGAGGTGTTCTTGTTGAAGTGGTAGTGAGAACTACAGGCTGGCCATGGGTGGTGGTGACAGTGGCAGAAACAGGACCATAACAACACAACCGTAAGACAGGCCACTGTCCAGGTTGGGTAGCATCAGCCTCCAGATGGGCAGCACACACAGCACTTGGGGGCATGACACCCTGGGACCGCAGCCGCCTAAATTAGTTCCATGATTTAAAAAATTAAAAAATATGCCATTAAAAAAATCTTGCTTCTTAAACCCATTTTACATCATATTAACTCTGATAATTTGCGATTTAAATGGCACTGTGGATAACGTGCACATTACTTTGTAAGTCAGGTTAACTGGGTCTGGCTAGTAAAGGAATGTGTAACCACATGGATATAGTAACAACCAAGAGATAGTGGCAGTCAGGTAATTTCAAGTGATATACTGTACTTATTATCGAGAAATCAATAAGAGCCATGATGGTGATTCAAACCTATGCTCTAGGTACTCCCAAGCAGACGCCTTAGACCACTACACCATAAGATGGTCAAAAGCAATTCAACCAAATCTTCTAGGGATCCTGAGACTTCAACTGAAGTCATATCAGGGTTTTCACGCATTTGCTTTTACCATGTTGTGGTGTAGTGGTCTAAGGTGTGTGCTAGGGAGTACCCAGAACAAAGGTTCAAATCATCCTCATGGCTCCTATCAATTTTCTCATTGATACATCACATTAATGTGATCTCTTTGTGCATACCTATTACTTATATGAAGAGAATAATTCACAATGACATGGCTTAAAAAAAAACTTAGCCCGTATACTGTTTATGAAACCATCTTGCAGCCCGTATACTGTTTATGAAATCATCTTGCAACTTTATCTTCCAAAATAATTCTTCCTGCCTCTACTCTCCATAGAAACCGTCTTGCTGAATCACCTCATACAGATTGTGCATAACATGAATCTTACTCTAACTTTGTTGATGTTGCCTTTCTCAGAACATAGTACATAGTTAAATGCTCTAATTATCTTGCCAAGTAGGATCTGACTTGGCTATCTGTCCCTCTGTTCTCTCCTGCTTTTTCTGTCCTATCTCTTTGTTACTTATATGGTTCTCATTTATTTTCCTGTATTTATCCTCCTTCCCTTTTCTGCTTACTTTTTTTACTTTTTCTTATTCTTCTCATGAGCTGCCTTTAACTCTTAATTCATGACATTCTTTAGCTACTTCACCACCCCTTCCTCTCCCCTCATCTCTCTTGCTCTCTACTGGTCACTTCCTATTTCTTCCCTCGGTTTTGATTTGGATGAACCGAAACTTCGTCACTTTCATTTTCTTGTGTGTGGGTTGGATTATTTGCTTGTACTATTCACATTAACCGGTACAATAAATGATTGTGCAGTGGAGCTCCAGTTACTATGAAATACTCTACTGCTTTATATTAGTGAAGAAAATGTTTCAAGACAAAATGAGAATTTTGGATTTATAGTAACTGTATGGACAAAAATGTTTGAGTATACACTATGGTCTTTCTGGCATAGCCCTCTGTAGCTCCCAAGTGCATATGCTCTTACCACAGTGACATTCCAAACACTACCAGGCCTCTGGGCTTGTGTGGTCTTGCTAAACACCAGAACACAAATATGAAGTTTTCTTATAAAGGTAAGGTAAGCATGGCAATCTTGAGAACTCCCCAAAGCTGAACAAAACCATTCAGAAAGTACAATTGAAGCAAAAACTACATATTTTTATTGAACAGTAGCACCTCATACTGTGCGAGGGTCCCGGTAGTACAGTTGGGTTTGTTCTCAACGCACAATCGAGAATTTTAGGTTCACATCCCGGCGGGACAAATGGTTGGGAACATTTCTTTTCACCTAATGCCTCTGTTCACCCAACAGCAAGTAGGTACTCAGGAGTTAGTCAGCTTCTTGTGGGGTTGCATCCTGGGCGACCCTGCATCCAGCAATTCGACCCTGATGGAAGGGGGGGAGGGGGTGGACCTCAATAAAAAGCCTAACGTGTATGAATACACTCTGGCTTCCTGTCCCCCAACAATGAATTATTATAAATTTTTATACTCACTGTTCTTTCCTGTGGGTGGCCAGAGCTATCACCTGATGGTGAACCTGTGTACTCGTACATAGTTTATTGACATTTTGTCAACTACCACTTTACTTTTTTTCATATTTTGTCTTTCTAATCAAGATACTGTACATTTTTTACTTTGCTTGTACTTTCTAGGTGGGTTTTACTAGGTTTTGTGTTAATCTTGGATCCTTCGAGCTCCTCTTACCTCTGTGAGCACACCAGATTCTGGTCCTGGTGTCTGGTAGATCTGCACAAATCCAAATGTCTGTGGTACGAGTCAATGCACCAGGAAGCTATTAAAGCTACCCAGAAAAGTGTATTAAACATCCAAATTTTTCTGAATGCTCTTTAGGCATAGTAAAGTTGTAATTTAGGTATCCAGTAGTATGTATGATTCAGATTTGTTGTGAAAAGCTGAAAAAATAAACAATGCGATAATCACCTGAGAGCCGTCAGAAGAGAATACTTGAGAGCATAGGTGTGTGTGGGAGAGCAAGCACATTCTTCTTGTAAAAGTGTTGGAAGCAATGCCAGCAAACTGCCAACACTCCCCACTTCTTTGCCACCATCAGCAACAGCAGCTATACCTACACTGCCTAAGCCACCCACATCTGGCACCCGCAACTGTCCAATCGTTAGCCTGTCATAATAGAAAAACATAATTTTTGTAATAATTTCCCTTTGTAGTAAGTCATCAATTTTGTTTCATCATCATAAAGAATGGTCAAACACTTTTTTCCAGTCAAAAGCTACATGAAGATTTGGATGGTAAACCTATCCTCTTTGAATTTGAACTGGTAATTCGAATACAAATTCAACATGCATTTGTTGAATTTAACAAATGCTTGATGTTAAA
>WNGS01135237.1:18821289-18839118 GCA_020271785.1 Procambarus virginalis
TAGCAATATTTAATAGCTTACTGAGATAAGCTGGATATAGTGATCATATCACAGGAAAGACAGCGTCTTTCCTTACACCATTTCTATTTTAGTCTCTTCACCCTGGCTATCCACGACACACACCAGTACCTGGTTTGCATACCTGCGCTTGGTTGGACAGTAATGCTTGTCACCTGATGACTATCAGTACTTACTCATACCAACTCTTCAACTCTGTACCACTTGCTCAGTTAACCAACTATAGAAAGATTTCTCAGTTCACCTCTAACAATCTCTCATTTTTAATGCCACAAACATTTTCAGAACCTACTCTGAAGACACCCTACCTGCATAATCTACAATTTCTTTACCACTTCACTAGTTTAACAAAAATACATCTTGCGGAAACACTTGATATTTGCTAATATTTAACTAATAAATATCATTGCATTTAAACACTAGTTGCCTATATGTAACACAAATCTCTTTACACTATATGCATCCAATAATAGACTCGAACCTTTCTCCTGCTCCTATTAATACAGCCCCCAAAATTAATTTACTGATGTACACTAAGTTGACTAGCATGAATCAAATACGAAATCTTCTAACCTCCATCTCATTTGTGTTTCTAAACCCACAATTTCTGACTGTGCCCCATTTGGGCATGAATATTTACACCAGTTCCAGGCCTTGAACAGCATACTTTCACTGCTGCTAACAGCGAATCAAGCTTGTCTATTTGGCCGGGTTTTAAAGGTTCTAGAATAGTACTGCAGATGTAATAGTCCTGAGGCCAGAATGACACGTAGCCTCCCATTAGTAAATCTCAAAAGCCCTATAGTTATTCCTCAGTTAGTGTAGCCTCTGAGTCCCTCTGGTGTATTGTGAACCCCCAAAGAAAACATATAAAGCAGCCAAGACCACATGGCTAGGGACCACACAAGGATAGTGTTCTTGGTTAGCTACCAGTCTAGGCCTTGCCCGTACCCAGAGCTCTTTGTTTTCCTGCATGCTTTATGCAGCCTGTTTCTGAATTCATGTTGGTGGTGTTACCGTAGGAGCTTAGTTCAGAGTAGCTCTGTGCCACCTCAAAAATAGATTCATATTCCTCTGGTAATTGTTTAGGCGTTTGTTTGCATTCAGGATTTGTTCAACCAAGATGCCTTCCTTCTATACACAGGGTTGAAGAGTTCAGTCCTATTGCAGGTCCGTGCTGAGTGAGGATCGTGGGACGTCGCTTGAGATCACCAAGTAATCTGGTAGCCATCTAGGTGTGATCTGGGCATCACTGATCAAGGTGTTTACACCATGGCAACAACTGTTTGCCTAGTTATCTTCAGGTACACAATTTTCTTCAAGTAGTTACTGCTAATTGTTTTTATGCTGATGTTTTCCTATATGATATGTTTCTTGGCTTTTCGGGTTGATTCCCGAGCCCAAAGCTTCTCTTGTTTCATGAGGAGAGAGGGGGAAGACCAGATTCTGGTTTTGCCATCCTGATAAGCAAAGATGAGGTCTCAGAATCCCTAGGCTTGGCTGGACCAGCATTTAGCTCGAAGAGCTAGTGAGGGCTTTTTGTTGCATTCTGCACTTAGATTTTTAACTTAACATATTTGCGTAAAGCAACTTTCAATTACCCTCAGTATTGCTACTGCTCACATAATGCCAGCAAATTTTTATCTGTGCCACTTTTTTCAAAATCAAAGTGTGTGGCACTAAAAACAAAATATTCTCAAATATAGTTATCGGTGATCTTGTTTATATCAGAGTTAAGAAATTAGAAATTTAAAAAGGTTATTGAAAAAATTCAGAACTCTTAAAATTTAGCGAACTTGAGCATACTATACATTTAAGGCATATGAGAAAGATTGCACCATAATACCCAGGAAATGATTTAGATCCACAGAGCTAACACTGCAAACCTACCATTGTCCCTCTTCATTGAAACTTTAACTCTTGAACAACTGTGGACAATATTGATCCACACACTTCAAAAGGCCAGCATGTAGAAACAAAGAGCAATGCCGCTTCAAGCTCGACAACCACAATGTGGGCACAGAAAAAACGAGACTGCTTTTCACCCATAGGGTTATAAGCCATGGCACTCCACTACACGCGCTGAAGCTGTAAAATACTAAAAACACTGCCTAGTTTTAAATCAGACCACGAAAAAATTCCATCAGGACAAATGGGAAGAATTTTGCGAAAATCCTGCAGCTTCCTGTCCTCATTGAGGCCAATAGATAAATTGTGCCATTCAGGTAAATTCAAGCGAAAAATATAAAGGAGACAATCCGAATGTGAAATTTGGGCACAATTTACTTAGAAAATTGTAAAAATATAACATTCACTTTAGTATTCTGCACCTTACTTTGAATCTCTGCCTATGGCTTCCGCAAAACCAACGTGCCCAGGGTAAATTGGATGAAGTTCTCATTGGTGTGGCCATTGGTTCTCTGGCCAGCATCGCTGCGTCGAGTTAACTGGGAATTTGCTTGTGGTCTGTGTTAAGGGTACGGAAGCGGCCGTACCACTGGTCACATCCACAACACTTACTGCTCTTCTAGATCTGTAATCATAATTTATTGTCATACATAAAATCTGAATTACTGGGATGATACTTTAGTCATCATATCTCCAGTTTTTTTCTTAACAGGAGGAAAGACACAGAAGGGAAATGATCAGGACATAAATGATCCTGAGAGCGAACTGACAAGTGGATAAAGGCAGCACTATTTAAAATGAAGCGAGGGTAGAGATCAAGAGCAAACATCGTGTAAGCGGAATACCTACTGAGCTATAGATTTATAAGGAAATTCTAATACTTCTGCCACGGTAGGTCAGCAGTGCGAAAGCATTGAAGAACAACAAAAAAAAAATAAACAAACAAAACCTAACAAAAAAAAAAACACGTTGTAATACAACTTCCATCCCACAGCATTAAGAAAAAAAACATACAGGGAATTTGAATGTCGAAAGGTGCCTAACTATAGCTCAACCAGATAATTAATACCTAGGATATGGCAATATATATGGATAGGATATAATAGGTCTAGACCCTGCCTCCTCCATCGGTCACGGAACTGATAACCACAGACAACTTTATGAAAATAATTTCATAATTTTTTTAAATTTTCATAAATTTCCCCAAGGTAACAACATTGTTAGCAGTAATTTCTGCACACCTTCCTCAATCCCAAACAAGTCTCCATTTACCTTTCCATCTCAACCCTGCGTCAAGTAGCTAACATTTTTCCTATAAACTAATGTTCATTTATCTAAGTTCATATGATACCAGCACTACAATCTAAGTTAAGCACTATTCTTCGTTTTATCAGCTTTGGCAGGTTATGCTTCAGAGGGTTGTTGCTTGTCAAAGTCAGTTTGACCAAGGCTCATTTTTTTGTTTATGAGAAACCTGAATATCTAAGCCTTTTACTTTCAGGAATATAGGTCACAGACTCAATAAGAATGGTCATCTCTTGGGTACTTAATGATACAAGAATGTATAGATATACTAGTTATATATAGTTTTCCTGTAGATTAACTCAAACTATTCAAGGCATGTTTGAGTGGGATTGCTAATTAGCACATCCTTATTGTTGTTCAGAGGTGGTCATGTGTGAGGACAAGTTGGCCTACGACCTTAAACAGAGGCATACTTAATGTTTGACCCGCAGTCCCACTGGTGCTCATCTAGCATCTCGGTGGTACTTCCACACTTTACACGCTGCTTGATCATGGGTGGTCTAGCTGGCCATCACATTTATGAACTAGTTTAGGCCCACCATATCTAATGGGACTTAAAGAACAGGAAGTTGATAGCCTTGTGAAAAGCGTCCCTCCATTATATCCTGAGACTTTTTCCAATTGATTTTTAAACCTGAAGCAACTGTATAGTATCTAAGCTTTGGCAGGTAGGCAAATTTCATGGAGCTGTGATTATCTAAGTGCAGCCTTGTTAGCCTTTAAGAACGGGTGTCCCTTGAGTCAGTTATGGTGGACCTTTTAAGAATATCAGAGAAGACTTGTAGTTCTAGAGATTTCATTGTAGGAGCTTAATGCTTATGGGTTGGCACTAAAAACACTTCTGCCTTTTTTATATAAATGTAAATATACGTTTTAGAGTGGTCCCACTTTAGTTTGAATGGATTAAAGCATCGCGCTAACATCTGAAGAGGATGGTGGGCGATAGATAAGTAGAACTGGGATACAGTACATCTTACTTGTGAGACTGTACGTGATGCTGAGCATTTTTACCGTTTTAAAGAAATGTGATAAAGTTTAAGAACATCATTTGTTATCCAATAAGCACCTTAGTTTGGTGTTTCGGGATGGCATATTACACTTTTACGCATAATGCATCCGCTCAAGATTACAGGAGTTTCAATGATTAGGGGAAAGATAAAATAACTCAATGGGTAACAAGAGTGTTTCTGCTCTCACAGCCTGGCCATGCTTCCTGTTAATGAACTGAAAAGCCCGGATAATGATAATCATGCCTTTGAGTATGATCACAACAAGGCATGAATTATTCATGTTTCAGGTGCTTCAACCTATCTTGGTTATTAACAAGCCCAATTAGCCTCATATTGATGAATTAAACTGGGAATGGCCTCAAGAAATTATCCAACATGTGGCTTTACGATGCAATGGACCCTTCTAACTCTACTAGCATCAGAAACAGTCAAATTTCTTTTGGTTTTAGCTTTAGGAAAAGAATGGAAAGAATCTCTTATTACTTGCATTGTGGTGACTGATGGTGGTCAAGGGAGAGTGCAGTGTTTCCAGAAATATCCAAAGCTACTAAACCAGGGGACACTAACTCCTCCAGTTCAATGCGGCCCAACTCACTGACAGACTGAGAAGCATCAACCCACCTGGATGTGGCAGTCCACCACGATGTAGTCACATATACAAATACTTACAATCTTAAAATGAATCACCAATAATTTCGCAATGATTAGAAGTTACAAATATAGCATGTATTTTATATCACTAGAAAAATGCTGTGACTTCCATCAACAACACTTTAAAACAACAATAATTTGCCAAAAAAGAATTAATGTACAACCACACGTATCGGAAGAGACATACTTGCAAGCTCCTTGGTATGGCACTGTCTCCGGCAAGTCCACAAAAATAACAAGTTAGTTGCACACTGATTTTAACAGATGTATAGCTTGGATTGTTTATGTCGATAAATCCTGGGCTCAATCTTAATACAAATGTTGTAGAAGTGGGATTTTTTAATTATTTTAAGCTTAACACTAAAAGACAATCATGTATACATTACACGTATTTGGGTTTTTTTCTTGTGAGACTATTAGTAAACGAGAATTATTACTGTAGAGTAAAATACAGTACCAGTACCAGGCCCACACCCAACAATCGTGACAGTGGTGAAAGGGGCTGCCCCAAATGAATCAGAACTGCCAAAACCACACCTTGCTTAGAGTAAAAAAAGACGTAAAAAATGTTCACGCTCTCGCACAACTGCTCGAGCAACCGTCGAGTTACCCGGGGCTGATCAACAACAAATGGTGGTGCTGCAGCCAGTTCAATGCCATCTGAGGAGGAAGATGTGACCAAGAATTCCACTTGAGGCCCAGCCAAGTCCAAATCCAAGACGGAACTAACTGGAACTGAAACCTGGTGAGCTAGGAAAGAACTAGATCCCTGACTAGCAGACAGGCAGCCCTACTGGGAGCCCAACACCAGCCAGTCTTCGAGATCAGCCAACCATGAACCCCCAACAACCAAAGAGGCGCCACTACGACTCAAGCTAAGTATGTAAACACGATTGGAGCCAGCCAGAGCCTCTAGAGAGAGGTCTCAGGGCTTGGGGGGGGGGGGGGGGAGCCCACGTGATGTGCTTGGGCTCTGCTCTGCTGAGCTCTGCTTGGGCTCCGCTTTGCTCCTGCTTGGGATCCGCTTTGCTCTCATGCTTGGGCTCCGCTTTGCTCCTGCTTGGGAATGACTTTGTGCTTCTGAGGCCTTTGTGCTTTCTGAGCAGGGGTTTTGCTGCAGCAAAGGGGCTTTCGTTCCCTTCTTCCCTTCGGCATAGTTTTGCATATTTATCGGCATGTTATTCATTTTTGGTTGCTCTCCGGTCTACGGTTGCATTGTTGGCTGCCATTTTACTCTCCTGCTTGCACACCTGGCCGCCAGGGTGGTGCTCGGTGTCGTGTTTAGTTTTGGAGACTTGGTGTTTGAATCCACTTGGGTGCTTTTTCGTGTGTTTTCGTACTCTGGGACTTCCCACTGTCTCTGTCGCTCCCTCTTGTCTGCCGTTTTCTGGGGAGTTATGTCTGGGCGGCCTGGAATGAGGAGATATGTGGTTTCATGTTGTTTTCCCGTTTCGCCAGCACCTGCATCGTCCATTCTCTTCGCTGGGGTGGTGCTTCGGCTCTTCATGCTGTTTCTCCCTCTTTTTTTTGTGTGTGGGGGGGGGGGGCACTTCTTTGCATGTTCTGGCTTTCTCCCATTTTCTGTGGAGAACCCCTCTAGCTCCCAGAGCTATACTGGGCTGATGAGTATATATTAGACCGGGGAAACAGTCAATCTATGGAGTTCTAGGCCTACCGGGGACCACGAGCCAGAACATGGCCCCCTCAGAGAGGCACAAGGAGCAATGGCCTATAGACATTCCCATGTAGTTGGAAGCAGTCTATGTCTGCCATCTACCGGGTCAGACACCCAGAAAGGTAGGAATCCTAATACAAATTACAGCTAGTTAAACATTGCAAACCGAAAGCCGAACGAGCAAGAGAACTCCTCAATCAGAAAACGCGTAAACAAGCATGATATCACCACAATCATATATATTTGACACCTACTTTACCTATGCCACCTACTTTAAATCATATATATTCTATGTGCGCTGTTCAATGCACTTGTACCAAAATCATTTATGTATATATATACTCACCTAATTGTGCTTGCAGGGGTTGAGCTCTGTCTCTTTGGTCCCGCCTCTCAGCTGTCAATCAACTGGTGTACAGATTCCTGAGCCTACTGGGCTCTATCATATCTACATTTGAAACTGTGTATGGAGTCAGCATTCACCACATCACTGCCAAGTGCATTCCATTTATGAACTACTTTTACACTGAAAAAATTCTTTCTAACATCTCTGTGGCTCATCTGGTTACTGTACTAAGTTTCCACCTGTGTCCCCTTGCTCGTGTCCCACCTGTGCTGAAGAGTTTGTCTTTGCCCACCCTGTCAATTCCCCTATGATTACCATGTCTCTCCTTACTCTTGGGCTCTGTGTGTGTACTCGCCTAATTGTGCTTGCGGGGCTTGAGCTCTGGCTCTTTGGTCCCGCCTCTCAACCGTCAAACCGTGTGTGTGTGTATTCACCTAGTTGTGTTTGCGGGGTTGAGCTCTGCTCTTTCGGCCCGCCTCTCGACTGTTAATCAACTGTTTACTAACTACTATTTTTTTCCCCACACCACACACACACATCCACCCACCCACCCACCCCAGGAAGCAGCCTGTGACAGCTGACTAACTCCCAGGTACCTATTTACTGCTAGGTAACAGGGGCATTCAGGGTGCAAGAAACTTTGCCCATTTGTTTCTGCCTTGTGCGGGAATCGAACCCGCACCACAGAATTACGAGTCCTGCGCGCTATCCACCAGGCTACGAGGCCCCTGTGTGTGTGTGTGTGTGTGTGTGTGTGTGTGTGTATTTGCTATTTGTGCCTGCTGGATCGAGCTGATAGCTCTTGGACCCCACCTTTTTAACGATCAGATGTCTAATGTATTGACTCCCGGCCTATTTTTCTCTATCACATCTACCAGAAATGTTTCTCTCACACACCCACAGCTCACATCTAACTCCCAGGTATCTATTGACTGCTAGGTGAACACAGGCGAAATAAACTCTGCCCAAATGTTTCTGGCTGGGCCGGGAATCTAAGTCGGATTCATGGACTGCGTGTACTCACCTAATTGTACTTGAGGGGCGCTTTGATCCCGTCTGTCAACTGTCAATCAACTAATGTACAGATTCCTGAGCCTACTGGTCTCTATCATATCTACATTTGAAACTGTGTATGGAGTCAGCCTCCACCACATCACTGCCTAGTGTATTTCATATGTTAATTACCCTAGAAAAAAAATTCAATGCCTCTGTGGCTTATTTGGATACTCAGTTTCCACCTGTGTCCCCTTGTGCATGATCCAACTGTGTTAAATACTCTGTATTAGTCTACCTTATCAATACCTCTAAGAATCTTGCATGTGAAGATCATGTCTCTCCTAACTCTTCTGTTTCCAACGACGTGAGGTTAAGTTCCCATAGTCTTTCCTCATACACCAGTGGTACCTCGGAATACGAGTGTCCCTGTATACGAGTTTTCGGAATACGAGCAGGATTTCCTCGGAAAATGTGTCTCGGAATGCGAGGGTTACCTCGGGACACGAGTTTGTTGATACGCGTACAGGCCGACCTAGCGCGTGGTCGATCGGCGATCGTCGCCCCTCCGCCCCTCTGCCCCTCAGTTTACCATTGTCTCGTGCCCAGTGACTATCCCACATCAATTCTTCACCTGGATTTTCAGTGTTTTGTTGGATTTTTGGTCATTTGACTATACAGTTTGTTATTATATATCTCACCATGGTCTCAAGAAAGCCATTGATAAGGTTCAACCTAAGAAATAGCTGTGAGTAGAGGCAGTAGAGGATGTCCTCCTTGATTAAGAAAATGTGTGAAGTATGGGAAGAACTGCAAAGTTTTGTTGAAAAAACTCACCTAGATAAAGCTGTAGCAGGCCGTTGCATTGACCTTTTAAATGATAATGTGATGTCTTACTACAGACAAGTGTTAAAATGTAGGGAAAACAAGTGTCTTTAGAGAAATTCTTAGTAAGACAAGCAAGTCCTAGTGGTATGCAGGCAAAATGTACCAGTGTGTGCATACCAGTGAAGTCCTCACTGCCTGATGTGATAATGGAAAGGGACTCCCCTTCCAAACAGTAACTCCTCTCCTCCTCCCCCCTCCTCACCATCTTCCATACGCCTACAGCATTCATCAGCAAGGTAAGTAATAACTGAACATAGTTTTGTAGGTTTTTTAGATGAATTAGGTATAAAATTTAGTTTGATATGGGTTTCTGGGGTAGTCAGGAACGGATTAATNAGACTATTTAGCTGGGGGTAATACATGACAAGAGGACACAGATGGAAATTAAATAACCAAATGGGTCACAAAGACATTAGAAAGAATATTTCAATATCAGAGTAGTTAACAAATGGAAAAGCACTAGGAAGTGATGTGGTGGCGGAAGACTCCATACACAATTTAAATGTACCTGTAGATACTGTATAACCGAGTCCAGTAGGTTCTGGAACCTATACACCAATCAGTTAAGAGTTGAGAATCACTCTTTGCAGTTGAAATTGTGAGGGGAAAACTGAATTATTGTTCAAACCAAAACCAAGTTTCTGCTTTGTATGTAGCTGCTCCACCACCAACTGCGACTAGAAGGCAGTATAGGTCATAATACAGCATTCAGGTTGGTGAGCAGCCCAAGGACACTTGGGGAAATCGGGATGAAAACATAGGGCATATGTTTAGCATATTCGAGGGATCTGGAGTTAATGTGGACGAATCTTGTTACTATAATTAATTAATACAGAGTAGGCCCTCTCATGTTCAGAGGTGATATGCACCTGTCCCAAGAAGAAGGAAGACAGGAGGCAGTGAGGATGCATCATGCACATTGTAAATGGTATTAACACAACCCCAATCCAAAGATAAATGCCCAAATGCCTAGAGCAACCATTCCTTCCAGGGGGATGAAGGGGAGCCATAACCCTCCTGAGAGGGCTATGGTTCCCCTTAGGGGAACCTTATGAGGAAGAAGAGGACGTCCAGCCTAGGGCTGGACGTCCTCTTCTTCCTCAACTGAAGCTCCTCCGAATATGATCTCCGAATGTGTAACTCGAGCAACAACCTAACCCAAGATAGGAGAAAATGTCAGTGCCAATCTGCAAAACTCTAGACACCCCAGAGACTGGAAAAATGGTCATTACTCCTTGCCAGAAAAGGGAGGAAGGAGGATACTGAAGGCAATGGAACAAATACCATGCCTCCAGATGAAACCCCACTGTGGCAATTCATTACAACCCAACCTTTCTGCCATGGAGGGGACAAGTCCATACATTTTGATGCAGAGGGCTACCACAAACAGTGAGCAATGTAAGAGGCCACAGGGACTCACAATAGCATGACCCATGGTAGGCATAGTTCAATAAAAGGTCCCCCCATTAAGAGGCACTAAGTGAGACAATTAAAGTTGATGACCCCCTACAGCATTTTCCACAAGGATGATGAAACAAGCCCATTTGGGCCCACGAGCTCTAAACTACTAAACTAATCAGAAAATTGGAATAAAGTGCAAGTAGGATCTCCAGCTTCAAACAACAATGAACACACCTAGTACACACACAATTGAAAGCAAACCTACACTCCACAGAAGGAATGCTGGATGCTACAGGACTTGCATCCAAGACCAAACATTGCATCCCACCCTGTAAAAGAGCACATGATATAAACAAACTTCAAGGCTGGTAGGGGCACCAACAATAATAATCAGGGGAGCAACAACCCAGACTCCAGCATGTAATATGCTTTCCATGAAGGTAATGTGACACGAGCATGCTGTATGAAAGTACTGTAGTGTGTACCTAAATATGGTTAGCTCAAATGTGGACCTCCATAACTGACAAATAACGAAAGAGGTTTGGGGAGCTCTGGGCAACCAAGGGCGGACCCCAACCAGCTAAAACACTTAACTGGGGCATGTGACAGCACCAAGAGTATTTAGGTTGTGCAGCCTAAATAATTTCTCATGTGTACATCACATTTTTGTGATTTCATTGTGCGATGATGGGAAGCAGAGATGGGAAACATCACTACTGACACCTGAGTGGGTGGATATATCATGAAACTTTTATTATGGTACCAGATGGTGCCTTCTGAACTCGAAGTCTAGTTAAGATACTTTTGAGCTCGTGATTTTTCGATTGGTAGTGCATGTATCTCGGGAGTTCAGAGACGCGGGTTCGATCCCATAATATGGCCTTAATATTTTCTCAGACTATTTGGTCTTTATGATTTGTAAAAATGTATACTAAAATGAGTTCAAGTGGAAGTGCCTGAATATCATTATAAAAATTCAACATTTTTGCAATACTTGCATTGTATTCAAGCCTATTTCATAATTACTATGCTATTTATCTGTACTGTGCTTTGTCACGCAGATCACATTAACACTTTCGTGTTCCCAGTGAATAGGCCCAAAATATCCCCTAAGTGATCCCGACGGTGGGCCTACGGCGCGTCAGCAAAAAAAAGTTTATAATCTTTTCAGGATGGCGAGCTTAATTTTCGCGGTATGTATTTAAATTTGGTATCATTGTGTTCGCGAGAGAATGCTGTAGAGTAATATATACATAAATTGTCACCAAATCCAACATGAGAACCACACTGAATAAGAAAATGCGGCATTCGTTAGCCGTGAGCGTCAAACCGGGCATGAATGTTTACGATGTTTTTATGTTTGCCAACCCCTAATTTTTATTCGTGTTTTTTTTTTGGTATCATTGTGACCGCAATAAAATTCCCTTCACGGACATATGCATTTAAATGTAGAATCATGCTCGCGGCCCACCAGCAAGAGTGTGGAAAGTGGCTGAAGTATTACCTCTACCTGACGGCAGATCGGCGAAACACCTTTTGAAAAGTCTTATTCTTTTCACTGTCCTGACGTCAATTTTCGATGTACGTACTTAATTTTTATACCAATATGTTCGCAATAGAATGTTCTAGAAGAACATATGTATAAAATGTCACACAAGGATGCGTGTGACCGGCACCAAATAAAAAACTTCGTTGATTACACTGGTCATGTCAACATTTTACGATAGTTTTACCACGAAGATACAAGCTAACTCCGTTTTCAATAATAGGCTATGTGACTATTAGAAAAAACGAAAATTTAATGGTAAACATGCTTAAATTATCCCCAAGTCGATCGGATAAGAATTGGATTTTATAGAAATATTTCTTTTCCAATGCTGCTTGAGGTGCATTCAAGAGATAAATATATGTCCTGCTCAAGTGACATATGGGTGCTAAATTGTGCGCAATTTAAAGGCGCTCATTTTAAAACCACTACTAGATTGATCTGATAAAATTTTAATTTTTAACAAATATTTTAATGAGTGACGCAGTGCGCGTCGTCGGCGAGGCAACGGGACCAAAATGGGTGACGCGAGCGTCGTCTATGGCCCGCGAAAGTGTTAATGAAATACTGTAGAGTACTTTACTTTCTTAATTCCTTTTCTTTACCAACCACCCATTTTATTATTTGTTCCTTATTGATGTCTTTTACTGCTGTACATTTATTTCCACATGTTCACCACTACAATCACTTCAATTGTATTAACTTTTTCTACATTCTTTGGCCTCATTTGTGATTATGTTCATCCTTATTCCCTCACCAGATTAAATGCTGCCATGGGCTCCATGTTCATATACATATTGTAATATCTTCATTGTAGGTCGAAATCATATACTGTACTGAAATGGGGTGCTGGGAATATATGATAAATGAGCTAAGGTTGAAATCAAGTGATGTAGTTAGTTGTCTTGTTATTTGTTCAGGTCTTGGCCTTTTTCTACAGCACAGTTCTCAATTATTTTACACATCACTGCTTAAATTAGTTTTTACATCACAGTACCTGTACTAAAAGTATTGTTTTGACAAATACTGGTACTAGTTTAGCAGGTAAGTTGCAAGGTTATCAGGCTTCCAAATGGAATTGGTTCACATTGTTAAACTGTTGAGCACATAACTTGACCCAATTTTGCTTGGCTTTTAAATTTCTTATAATTCGTAGTGCAGCATGTACAGTACAGTATATCAAATTAGAACCAATTTCCTCTGAAGTGTTACTTGGTCATTGGTGGAGCTGCCGGACTGTGTAAAGGATGTACAGTATCTCTAATATGTTTTTAAATTTGATGTTCATAAGAAGAATATATTTGTTCTAATTTGTTTAACATTTCAGTATGATTACTTATTAAAAGCACAATAAGGGATTTTTGATGGAGGTCGAGCTGAATAAGGGTACAGTGTATGAATAGGTGGGTGGAAACTTTGGAGAGGTGAATACAGTATTTTTAAGTACACAGTCTATTAAACAATTTCAGTCATGATGGAGACACCGGATACATAAATGCCTGAAGCATTTAAGAATATTATGACGGGCTAAGTTATGGGTTTGAAAGTGTGACAAAATATGTAGTAGGTAGAGTTCATTACTGATAAACAGCTGTGAAACATCAGTGTTTAATATTAAAATGAGTGCAAGTATTGGGAAAGGGTAGGATGTGGAATAAGAGGAATAGGTAGTATGAGGAAGCACTATAAGAGAAATACTCTATAAGAAATAGAGAAAGGAATTGTAAAATATATTGAGTGCTAAGATGGTTTAGGCATGTGGAGATAAAGTATAACTATAGGTTGATGATGAAAGTAAACAAATGCCAGTAATTATGTTATTATTCAGCTGCAGCTTTTTAGTTATGGAACATTGATAAAAGGAAGGAAATGCTTATAGGGAGCTTGGTTTTATTGCTTTTTATTTTTATTTTGTTTTTATTCTCTACATCTATCTGCAGTACAGTTTTATCACTGCTTTTGTATTCATTATTATTGAAAATAAATTAAATTGTAACAAGTATCATTAAAGCATTGGGTGAAGATGAAATGCTCTTTTCTGAGTTTATCACATAGTCATTTCTTTAGGCTATATCCCACTCCTGGTGGAACATTACAAACTCCATCTTGTACCAGCATGACCCCGGTCCAACATTTCTTGAGAATGAGCAGATGGTAGTGGTGCAGGCATCTTCTCCAAGTTGAGGGATTCCCAAGGTACACAAGAGAACCACTGCCAGGTAAGACCCTGAAAAACCTCCTTGAATCAGACACCCCCCAAGAAGCCTTCAACCCTCCTGAAAACCCTGTAAACCACAGTTATGATTCTGGGGCTTGCAATGATAGGACTGAATAAAAAACAAAACAAGAGCAGCTTGGCTAAAATCTCCTGACCGTAGGTTGTCCATATCATGGATTACCATTCCATTTAGGGCCACAGGGTCTGAAACACAGGTCTTGTACCAAAAACCCAAATGCCAGAACTCATTCTTCAACCAGCAGCTTGATATGCCTTTTTTCAAGGTCCTGAAGAGTGGGAATAGAAAAGAAGAGGCTTCAGTTAATCAAGGCACTGGTATAAAGACAGGAAGACAATGGCATCCCTCTAAAATCTATTGCACATCTCAGTCAGAAAAAAAGTATAAAATAAAATGTCTAAGCCATTTATTGTCAAAGTGAGAGTGATGCAGCACTGCAGAAGAGGAAAGTACAGTAGTTAGCCTAAAGGTAAAATATTTTGATAAGGCTGTGAGTGTTGTACAGAAACATGAGACACTGGGTTTCTAAGGCACTTGAAGCATTGCCATGGTGTGAATGTTTTGCAAATACAAGGGAAGAAGCAGTCGATTGATGTAGATGAGGAGTATCTTTCCAAATTTGAGGATATTGGTGAGGACAAATCTCTTTATCCCAAGCAAAATATATAATGCTGATGAGATGATCTTGAATTGGCATAATTTTTACATGTACAATCACATTGTTGAAAATTATGGTGTTTCTTGATACAAGGCCAACAGAAAGAGACTGGTTGTGCTGTGCTGTAACAATTCAGCTGAAGTTCATTCCTGCAAGTTGCTTTTACAATAATTGGACAAAATATAAATCCAACTGCATTTAAAAAATCGAGATTTTCTATGAGCAGTAAGGTTTAACCTAGTGTATAGATGTTCCAAAACATTTTTTTAAACTGGTTTGACTCTCATTTTGTTCCCGAGGTTAATGACTGCTCAAAAGTATTAGCTTTCTTGAGAACAAGATAGTGGTCTTTTTTCTTGATAACAACTCTTCACATCATCATTTGGATGAGCTAGTCAAGGACAGTATTTTTACTAGGTATTTGTCCAGACAAGCTGACTTCTTTGTTTAAGGAATTATTTAAAACTAGAAATATCATTTCAGAAATAACTTTGCCAGATGAGGGTAATACTAAAAAGTTCATGAAAACCTTCACTTCTGAGTCATGTTCTGCATAGGGAGTGAGGGTAAGACAGTTATCATTGAAATAGCTGCGACAAATTCTGGCACAACAGCTTTGAAACAGCTTTCAAACAGACTTTTGATAAGACTGAAGAGAGAGCTCTATAAAAGCTAGTGTTCCTCCTTTATGTAACCCTGGAACCTCGGCATTTGCCCAACTACTCTGTTGCAGCCTCAGTTGCAACGTGGTCCACCTTTGCCCTCGGTTAATGCTGTCATACTCGACTGGACTTTTTTCCTAGATCATATGTTGAGCACATGAACTCTTAGCGATTTCCAATGCAATATTATTTCATATACTGTACAGCACAACATTATTTTATTGTGTACTGTGTAGGCCTACTTATACAATAAGTTATTTTATTTTCTATTTTACGATACAGTATTTAGCGAGTATGTATTGTGATACAATTTTTTGTCAAAAAGTACATTTGAAAGGGTAAGAAAATACATCTGCGTATTCAAACAAGTTGACTTGAATGATCATAGCAATGTTCAACCCAGCTGAACTGATCTGGTTGAACAGCAGGATTGTGTGTGTGTTCAGTACAGTACTGTGTTTGGTTTCAAGTATTGCCTGAAGGAGGGGTTTTTCAGTCATTCTTGGCTGGATTAAAACTTCTCCAGTCATTTTCTGTTATGGCCTCATGTGGGCATTTAGAAAATATCCCTGATATGTCAGGAGATGGGAAGTCACTCTGGTCCTGGGTGGATTTTGCAGTGGTTTGTGTGGAGTGGGATATGTATTGTCTGAAGGACTGAACAAGGATACTATGCTTGAAAAATATTGTGAATGGATTAAAAATAGCTAAATTTTAAAATAGTGCCCCATAAAATACCCAGTAAGGAAACAATGTTTTTCTGGGGGAATCCCCCAAGTAGCTCCTTGGAGGTATCTTGCTGAAATTTCTCTATGTTAAAAGTTACATCAGTCATGGAAGTTCTCTTTGGCCTACCAGGGACTAGATCCAGACCTGGGGGACCCTTTCTCCTCACAGAAGCGCAGGTAGTGAGTGAGTCGACGAATCTGGTGGAAGGGAGGGAACCAGCCCCTTGGGTTCCCTCCATCCAGATTTGTTGGTTTGTTGAAGGGTTGTTCATTGGATCCAGAACTGGCTGGTCAGGGAAACCAGCTGCTGGCTGGGGCTTAGCCACCTGGTGGTGGTGATCAGTACTAATGAGTTTTGTATTTTTTTGAGTGAATCTTTTATTGTGTGAATCGCTTGCAGAGTTGTTTGGCATTTCAAGGCTTTGTTTTCTGCGAACCTTCCTGTTGCCTGTAAAGCTTCACTGACTTTTTTAAATGCTTTTTCCAGTGGGTTGGCAAATTATCACTTGCTTCCTATGTCTCTGGTCCCCAGTAGGCCAAGCAGAACTTCTGTGACCGATGCAACTTTCAGTATTGAGCAATCTCATCAAGATAACTCAGGAAGGCATTTCATTACATCCAATGCAGTTTTTTATATAACTGTAGTGTGCTTACAGATAAATATATCAGTCCAACTGCTCATTCATTGTTTTATAAATTGGTTGGTATTGGTAGGTTCATTGCAAATGTGTGCTCTGTTAGTACAACTGAATATCAATATTGGTCATACTCTTTTGATATTCATTCTGAAGTTCATAGAAAACATTCAAGGTATTTAAACTTTACAACACACTGCAGAGTAGTTAACTATGTACAGTTTAGCATGTATTGCTATTAGGTATAGTAACTTTTAAAAAGATATCAGATTTCTTTCTTGTTGAGAAGCTATTTCTTTAAGTGCTTAACAGGATTTTTATTTAATATCATGGGTTTTCTTCAGACAAAAATGCAAAATTTATTTTCTATGTATATACTGTATACACTGCTTTCACATATACAAATTTGTTCTTGCAGTACACGTCTTGGATCACCATCTTTGCGCTCCACGTCTCCTTCTCTGCGTGCACGAACAGCTCCTCACTCGCCCACTCCTGGCACAACTCAGGGTGTCAGTGGGACTCTTACATCCAGTCTCACTGGTCAACCATCAATGCCTCTTCCTTGCTCTCTGCCTGCGGATATTCAAGGAACTGGCAATTCTCGCTCCTCCTCTGTTGCATCGGTTACTCCAATATCAACTCCTACTCCACCTCCATTACAATCAAGAGCAGGTAATACATTATTAACCTTATTTACTGTTTCCCACTTTCATTGGGTGGGGAGGTGTCAATGCTGGCCTTGTCATTTAGATACCACCTCCAGATGCATCAAATTCCCACAGAGGGCAGATACAGTGAGCTATGGAACCCCACCTTTGCGTAGAATTGTTCTGAATCATTTCCAGGTGGCACAAACCAAGCCATTGGAAATTTTGAAACAGATATGGACCTGCCAGAAGCAATGTCACAGGAAAATTTAGAAGCAAATGAAGCACCTTGAAAGACAACCTCCCCCTGTCCCCCAAATCATATTAAAGATTGCAAACCTTTTTCTAAACCAGAATGCTCAAGACTCCATTTCTATCCATTTCTAAAGTAATTTTTTGGTTTCTGAGTAATAACTTGAACAAATCATGTCGAGCCAGGGAGGCCATAGGTTGGGACTGGTTAAAATCATTGATGGGAGGTGAGTTGGGAAATGCACCTTAGGGGTAATGTAGGCAGC
>WNGS01135237.1:18839429-18849652 GCA_020271785.1 Procambarus virginalis
GTTATTTAACATTAGGCTTCTTTGAAATAAATACTTGGCATGGATGTCATTATTAATAAAATTAATACTGTATTCCACTATGGCACACCATGGTTTACTTTGATCTGGTATAATAGTGTTATTAATTTCTAGTCTCCAGTGACATAGCATTATTAGGTTGATATCTCTTTGAAATTACTGTATTGTTAAGTGGAACAATAGTGGCAGAAATTAGCTGAAGAGTGCATGGAGTCATGTAGTATCAGTGTGTCATAGACGTGTTTACAAAAATATGACCGGATGAATAGTGAGGGGCAGCTCAGTAGGAATTGCAAAATTTCAATGTAAAGGAGGAGAGTGAGTGGAAAGGTATGGGAAGGGTGTGTAGGTGTCAGTTATCTTACTATGCTGTGGGATATGCAAATTATTGAGTGATAGAACAAATGGGACAGTGTAATTTAGGCTTAAGACAAATTGAGTTCATGGTATAGACATTGGATACTGAAAATAAAATTTAATGTTAGATATCTAAAAGATTTAAGTGTTAAACAAAAATTCAAGATCATTTATTAATAAAATAAAAGTTTGAAGTTCTGATATAGCATGAATCTACTTGGACAACATTACAGAACAGAATGAATGGAGTAGTGTCAAGAATTGATGAATAGAATGACTCGCATACGTTTTGCTGCTTTTATCATCTGCCTTGTAAATATTGCAAAATTTATTCTTAATGTGTTTTTGGATAGAAGTTGTTAAGTCAGAAAATGTAGTTGTGGAATTTTGTAAAACCAATATGTTACATTCATAATGTTACTGTTAGGAAAGATGTTAGTGTGTTGATTAAACTTGATATTAATGCCAAAATTAAGCTCCAAAACATATTAATTCTGTACTTTTTTTTCTAACTTTTTAATGTGAAAGTTCGTGTATGGTTTTCTGATTACTATTTTCTCTGTATCCTATACACACTTGCCCTCTATGGTGTTATCTCTTACCCCCTCTCCACACTCTCGTCTAGTGCTCTCAATTGGCTTGTCATTAATCTTTAACCTTGCCATGTATCATGTATTCATTCCTATTTCATCTGTATCTTTTCTCTCTCTGTGTTTTGATATTCATATTTGGGTGCTTCTTTTAATAACTTACTTCTTGTGTTACTCTCATTCTGATCATGCACAAATTACAGTTTTGTGGATTATTCTTTAATATATATTTATATATACTTTTTATTTCTATACATTATTGGTACATTGCCTTTTGTTTGATGTTTGCTTTCATCTTCCCTATTTAACCAATGGCTTATTTTTTTCTGTAGTTCCTGCTGTCCCAGTGTGCATCTTGTCTCTCATCATTTGTTCATTTATTTTCACTAATTATTTTTCTTTATTTTTATGTATTTGGATTACACATGCACATGAATACACATTCCAAGGCTGGAAGATAGGAGGAAAAGAGGCAATATGACACAACAAACAAACTAGTAACTGGAATTTAAAAAAATAGATAAGAAGGAATTTTGTAAACCTGCAACATCGAAGAACAAGATGCCATAGATTCAAGCTAAGGAACCAAGATGACAAAAAACATATAAAAGATTGCATAGTGAATTTTGAACACTTTGTGAACATAGTTGTAGAAGGTGGAACAAATTGAGAGAGGAGGAGGCTGATGCCAAACCATCAATAGTTTCAATGAGTCATATGACAAGGATTATTGGGAAGATGGAATACCATAAGTGTAGCTCTTGTCTTGTATCTATATTTAGGTAATTACACACAGAATTTGCCCCCCCCCCCAAAAAAAAAGGGTTTGAAAGTTGTCTTGTGAACAGTATAATAGAAAGCACATAGAAAGGAAGCAAAGTAAAACAGACAACTACAAGGTTCACAGAGGAAGAAAGAAATGAAGCAGCAAAAGGCTCCACAAGTGATACATGCAGTAGATACTGTAGCTTGAACCCTTTCTCTAGTTACAGCCAGCAACCTCCAGATGGCAGCATCACTGGGAGCTGCCTACTTCCCCTGTCAACCATCCACAGTCCTTTGCCTAATGTCCAATAATTTGACTGCTGCTTGAATTGCCAACCTGTTCACTTTGAACTGCATGTACTTAGGCAGCCCTTCCCTCAGCACTCATCTAGTGATATGTCTGCCTTAACAGGACACCTTCCCTGATGGGCTTGTTAATTCATACCATAGAGGCCAGCCTACTGTGTATGGTGCCTCATCCATAGTAGTACAAGGGTAATTGACTCCTCTTGGTTGCTCTGAGGTTGAGGTGGTTAAAGGTTTATTGTTTTGGGTGCACTAGGGCTCATGCACTTGTATATACAGTACTGCATGCTGCCTGACACCCCTCATAATCTTGTTTGTCCTGAGGACTGAGTTTAGTGTCATTTCTTTCAGTGAGCATCTTTAGTGCCTGCTTGTCCTACTTGGTCCTTATCATCAGGCCCTGACAAGTCCCACAGGTCTTTGTTACATTCATAACAAAGCTCATTGGTGTTGGGCTCATTATGAATCGACTCGCCAAGGCTGCACTTGCTAGTGAGTTGGAAGGATGTCCATTGCCATGCCTATTGTCTCTCACCCCTGGCGCCAGCTTCCAAAACGTCTTAGGGTTTCGAGTTCGCAGGATTTAGGTGTGGGTGTAGCTCGGCCACTTTCAGGGTTTACTCCTTTCACATTGACAGTAGACAGTTGAGCTGTCGTATCCCGCATGGGATTCAGAGCCTTCTGTTTCACAGGAAGGATGGTGTATTTAGCGCGGATCCTTTAATTTAGGGTGATGCCTTCCTGTCAGAAGAGGCATCAGGTGCAGAACATGGCTGCAGTGTTCATGTGTGACTTTCAATACTGGGGGCAGCCTGAAGAGAGTCCCTGTGTGCCCTTCAAGCTTGTAGTTGAAGGGCACCCCTTGAACCTTGTAGTTGTCTGCTATGCTTTGCTTCCTTTGTGTGTTTCTTCTGTGAGAGTGATCGTAAGAATGCCTTGCTCCCTGTATCTCTGTGAGGAGGCCAGATTTTGGCCTCTGGTCTCCTGTAGGGAACTAATGACTCCTACAGCTGATATGGTGCTATCTCAGTGAAATTAGATACAGGGAGCCACCAAAGCCCACTTAGAAAGATGCATTTCATTATATTCAACTCTGTTTTTTTATAAATACTGTACTCACTTTTAAAATGGGAAGTTCTTTTGTAGGCAGTATACAAATGAGGATTTCCACAGATTTGTTACTGTCCAAGAGATTAAATTAATCACATTTTTGACTGATTCTGTGTTTTGGAAACACTCCATTTCACCCACAAAATTTATTCGAACCAAGCATTCTTTAATGGTTAAATTTTAATAAAAATCAACTCTGCTAATTAATGTATCAGGAAAAATTTAAATGTCATGTATATTCCAGCTGCAGTTCTTTATCTATCATTGAGTTAGATATCCATCATGAGAGACATGGCTTGTATATCTGATAAATGAGCAAATATCCAGCATTTTGTCAGATATTTAATCATAACACATGAGTCATGGCTATGTTTCTAGGTACAATATGTAATTAAAAACGTTTAAAAAATTCAGAATGTTCATCAATTTTTAATCATTAATTATAGAGCTATGCATCTTCAGTTCCTCCTCCAAGTCAGAGCCTGGGATTACCCAGGATATTGCTCAGATGCCAAGCCCTAGACTTAGACTAGAGACTTTTACTGCACCCCTCACAATTATCTGTGTAAACTACTGGTTAGTAGCCACCATCACACTGTCATCAGCTGGCAGCACCAGCTACCATAACAGATTCTTGGGTGTTGGAAACTCAACTCCCCCCCCCCCCTCACTTCACACCCAGCTCTGTGGTGGCCAGTTCAGTTTTGATATGAGAATTGTGAAATGCCTAGTTATAAACTGGTTTGGAAATAAGTTGTCTGATTTACTTAAAAAATTATGAGGTTTCATAATAGAAAGGGGATCACTGGATTGTTTTATGCCTAGGTTAGACATGTATGTAAATGAGTTCGGGTGGATATAAATTGGAGCTGCCTCGCATATTACAATTGGACTTTTGCAGTTTTTAATATATACTTCTGTTATTTTGACTGATTTGTTTGAGACTTTGTCTCCTCAAGTATTGGGGTCTTTGATAACCCATACAGAGGCAGCTGAGGTACTCCCCATTGTGAGAGTATGGTAATTCACTCCTGCTGAGTTTTGAGTTTTCACTTGAAGTTGTAAAACATTTTCTTTAGGAAGGAGGTTTTGTTACCTCTTTTCATTGTTTTAGTGTACAGTTCACCTCGGTACAGTCCTCTGTTGGTCTCTTCCCATATAGAAAGCAAGGGAGGCTTACTAAGGCCCTTGTCCTCTGTGTATGGTGTGTCCCACAGATGTCTGGTGTGATCAGTTTATCCAAAACTGTATTAGTGTGTAAGCTCAGGAAAGTTACTTAAGTGTTGTTCAAAAAGAGGACCTTGATTTCCCGATTCAGGATATCTATGTGTCCTGTTCTCTACTGAGAACGTGGTAGATCTGAACAATGGCATGGCTTATCTTCACTAATTCACATTAATTCATTATCAGTCTGCATAACTCCGGGATTAACCTACAGACTTTGACGTTTAGTATCCAAGTGAAATAGCTAATAAATAAGACCTTGAATACCTGAACGATCCTTTCTAAGCAGGACACGCTGATGTCCTCATTCTTTCTTTCCCTCGAGTTAGATGTGGCTTGTGTGCTGCCATCTGGTGCCATTCAAGGGTAGGTGTCAGGTTGATAAACTAGCAGTCTGTGAAAGTGCGTTTTGGCCATTTGATACCAAATAGGGCTTTGATGGAGGCTTTGAATATTTATAAGTGAGCTTTTCTGAGGTCACTCGATGCTGAACTTTCCTTGTACCATTATGATCTGTCAGAGATGTTTGATTGGATCCCAGTTGCTCCTGTGCTGAGGGTAAGACAAACAATACTGTCATAATTCTCTCCAGTGGGACCAGCAATGATCTTGCATCTTGGTCAGAATGAAATTTTCATGTGATATTAACTCAAAGTCTGACTTTAATTTTCATTAACTACATGTATTTTCGAATAAAAATGTTTGACCTAAGTTTCTGAAATATATTGCTTATATTCCTGTTAATACACAACAGTTCCTCTCACTTTAATTATGTTTATAACTTTACCTTTTCTCTTCTCCTTTTCTTTTATGCCATTCTCATATTTTTTTAAATTTTATACTGAGCTGTGTATGGACAGTTATATATATGCTTGTGAATCTTTTTTTTTTTTTTTTTTACACCATCATGTTCTTGTTCCTGATTACTGACTTTCATAACATCTGGTATGAATCTGTTTCCTTTCATTTTTTTTTAGATACAACAGCTGTACTTGCATGTTCTGCTCCTCAATACTGGGTACCCTTATGTTTCCATTTGCCATATCCCTTCACTCCCAAATCCTTTATCTTGTTTCTTCTGTCATAATTGTGCCACTGCTCCTGACTTCATGCCTGTGTTGGGCTGTCTTTGGTGTGGTGGTGGTGCTGCTGCTGGTGTGTCCTTCTATGGTGTGTTTATATGTTGGAAGGGTGGGGAGCCTTGGGGGTCGCAGTTCCCCTCGATGCTCTCCCCTCTTGGGACGTTCACCACGTTTCCACCGGCGCACTGCTTCGGATGCATCCTCTGCATTTCTTCAACGACGACGCTCATCTCCTACTCCGTATGTAAACAGCATGATATACACAGCTATTCTTTCCTTTATGGTTGTTCTATAAGTGCTATTTTTGTCCTAGCTATTGCTTTGTTTGCAATTTTTCTAGCCTTGTTATACAACTTCCTAGCACTGGTATGTGTGTGTGTCAGGCAAGTATGCGCGTCAGTGATGTGTGATAATAGGCATCTGATGTCTCATGTGACTGGATACTGTTTTGCTTTGTCACTTTACAGCTATGCTTCAGCACATATACGAATAATAAATTACTCTGGGTATTAATGGGAATCTAATGAATAAATGACAAATGTGAGGGATGGTTATGTATTGTATTCATTTTTGTTTTCTCATCACCACTGGTGAGGAAAAGTGGATAGTGCTTATCCAAATATCTTTCAATATCTTTCCATTTATTTGTATCAGTTTTCATGTCTTCTTTGTAACATGTTAAATGTTAGTCATGAATAGAAGTCAAATGTTATTCTTTCATAGTCACTCTTGAAACATTTGTAAGTGCTATAATGTTTCATCTGTTTATCATCACTAGAGCATATATTGCAAATGAGAAGCAGGTGTTTTATCAGAGGTAAGGGCAAGAAATAGATGTTGATAGTTTGCTGACACCTCAGTTGTGTCCTGTGGAAATACAGCTGTATTTCCTTTAATCTGTATTATGGTGACTTGGAAAAAATGATTGAATTCCTTGTACAACATTGCAGAGGTTTTAAACAATAAATAGTAAAATAATTGAATCTTGTAAAACTGAAGGTACACATGTTCTTTTATAGAGGTTTAACAAGTTGGGAAAATCATAACGGTATTGCCAGTACAGTATGTCCAATCGTAGAGTTGACCATGCTGCGACAGAAACATGTTTCAGCATGGTATTTTCAACATCAATGCAAAATACAAGGGGAAGATAATAGTTTATAGCATGAAGCTAACTAGTCTCCAAACATTTTTATTTTGTATGATATTTAAGTTCAGAAGTACTGTATTTATATTCAGCAGTTGTAGTTGCAATAAGAAAATAAGTCAGGGGTGTTAAGTGAAAAGCTTTTTTTCTATCAGTTGTACAGGTTCAATATCACTGAACTACCATATGTATACATGGGTGACCATCAGGGCTTATTGGAACATCATTATTTGCTAAAAAAAAGTCTTTATACATGGCATAAATTTGAAATTATTATTATTTTTGGAATAAAAATGAAAGAGGTCATGATATACTGCAAATGAAACAATGTAGAAATAATTATCTTTGAATCTGAACAAAGTCGTTCCGAATCTTGTATTTAATTTGTCAGACCAGTTCTGGAACAAATATGCAGCACAAGCATGGAGTCCTCAACTCGTTAAACATAAAACTTTAACTGGAGATAGGTCAGAGGTATGTCATCAAACTAGTCCCAGAGCTGGAGAGGTATGAACTGAGGAAAGACTTCAGGCATTAAACCTCATGTCACTGGAAAAGACAAGAAACAGGAAAGATATGATTAACACACATGAAATACTCGGGAATAAACAAGGCAGACTATTTAGCTGGGGGTAATATATAAACAAGAGGACACAGATGGAAATTAAATACCCAAATGGGTCACAAAGACGTTAGAAAGAATATTTCAATATCAGAGTAGTTTTTTTTTTTTGAGAGAGAGATATACAAGAGTTGTTACATTCTTGTACAGCCACTAGTACGCGTAGTGTTTCGGGCAGTCCCTGGAATACAATCCCCTGCCGCAAAGAATCGTTTTTTCATCCAAGTACACATTTACTGTTGCGTTAAACAGAGGCTTGAGTTAAGGAACTGCGCCCAGTAAATCCTCCCCAGCCACTCCAAGCACCACCACCAGCTGGCTCCAAGCACCACCACCAGCTGGCTCCAAGCAACCCACCACCACAGCTGGCTCCAAGCACACCACCAGCTGGCTCCAAGCACCACCACCAGCTGGCTCCAAGCACCACCACCAGCTGGCTCCAAGCACCACCACCAGCTGGCTCCAAGCACCACCACCAGCTGGCTCCAAGCACCACCACCACCAGCTGGCTCCAAGCACCACCACCACCAGCTGGCTCCAAGCACCACCACCAGCTGGCTCCAAGCACCACCACCACCAGCTGGCTCCAATCACCACCACCACCAGCTGGCTCCAAGCACCACCACCATCCGGGGCCTCTCTTCATGCACCAACATACCTCACAGCTGGTGCTACCCCGTCAAGCGTGCTCTTGAAAATTCTCCGTCACCTAGTGGCACCACCAGCCATCCCTCGCCTCGCCTGGCTCTACCAACCTCACCAGCGGCACCGCCAACCTCACCAGCGGCACCGCCAACCTCACCAGCGGCACCGCCAACCTCACCAGCGGCACCGCCAACCTCACCAGCGGCACCGCCAACCTCACCAGCGGCACCGCCAACCTCACCAGCGGCACCGCCAACCTCACCACCGGCACCGCCAACCTCACCAGCGGCACCGCCAACCTCACCACCGACACCGCCAACCTCACCACCGGCACCGCCAACCTCACCAGCGGCACCGCCAACCTCACCAGCGGCACCGCCAACCTCACCAGCGGCACCGCCAACCTCACCAGCGGCACCGCCAACCTCACCACCGGCACCGCCAACCTCACCAGCGGCACCGCCAACTTTTAACTATAATGGATTCCGGGTGTTTTTCTACTCCCCGAGCCCGGCCTGGGTCCAGGCTCGACTTGTGATAAACTTGGTCCAACAGGCTGTTGCTTGGAGCGGCCCGCAGGCACACGTATCCACTACAGCCAGGTTGGTCCGGCACCTCTTGCAAGAACTAATCCAAGTGCCTCCTGAATACATCCACCATCGTTCCAGCAATATTTCTAATGCTTGCTGGGAGGGTGTTGAACAGCTGTGGACCTCTGGTGTTCAGACAGTGCCTTCTGATTGTGCCTATGGCACCTCTACTCCTCACTGGTTCTATTCTGCATTTCCTTCCGTACCTTTCGCTCCAGTATGTTGTTATTCTACTGTGCAAATTTGGGACCTGGCCCTCCAGTACCTTCCATGTACATATTATTTGATACCTTTCTCGTCTCCTTTCCAAGGAGAACATTTTGAGAGCTTTGAGATGGTCCCAATAATTTAGATGTTTTATCGCGTTTATGCGTGCCGTATATGTTCTCTGTATTCCCTCTAATTCAGAGATCTCTCCCGCTGTAAAAGGAGAAGTGAGTACCGAGCAATACTTAAGACGGGACAACACCAGTGATTTAAATAATATTAGCATTACTGTGGGATCTTAGGATTTGAAAGTTCTCATAATCCATCCTATCATTTTCCTGGCCGCCGCTATATTTGGTCGGCTATGTTCACTAAATGTCAGGTCGTCAGACATCATAATATCCAATCTTTTACATGTTGATTTCCTTATGTGAGTAGATCTGATTGTGTCCTGCGGCCTGTGTTTCGTTTAACTTCCTTGTTTACACCATACCTCAGTACCTGGAATGTGTCACCGTTGAACATCATATATAATTTTATCTGCTAATGAATGAGAGAGCAGTAAGGCAGTGACGGCAACCTTTCAAAGCACAATGACAGCCCCTTTCAAAGCTGGAGAAATTGCTGACCTGGAGAGCGTGCAGAGATCCTTTACTGCTAGAATCCACTCAGTAAAACATCTAAACTACTGGGACAGACTAACATGTTGAAATCTGCGATCTCTTGAGCGCAGGCGGGAGAGATACATAATATTTACACGTGGAAAACATTAGAGGGGTTGGTCCCAAACCTACACACAGAAATAACACCACATGAGACCAGAAGACATGGCTGGATGTGCAGAATACCCCCGATGAAGAGCAGAGGTGCAACAGGTACTCTGAGAGAGAACTATCAACATCAGAGGCCCGAGACTGTTCAACACGCTTCCACTACATAAGGGACATAACTGGCAGACCCCTCGCAGTGTTCAAGAGAGAACTTGACAAACGCCTCCAAAGAATACCTGATCAACCAGGCTGTGACTCATACGTCAGACTACGAGCAGCCGCGTCCAACAGCCTGGTTGACCAGTCAAGAAACGAAGAGGCCTGGTCGAGAACCGGGCCGTGGGGACGCTAAGCCCCAAACACCTCAAGTTAACCTCAAGGTAAGCTCACCAGTGACACCACCAACCTCACCACCTTACTGTAGACCCATTTTTTGTTTAGATATAAATGCTGTTCATAACAAGTATCTCCAGTTTACACCCCGCAAGATAACTGAAGTCTGAAGGCTGGTAGATGCTGACCTCCGCCACTGGCGACCTGTTCACTTGATACACTCCAGTAATTCCCAGCTGCGTCTGCTACAGCTGCCAGTATGAACAACCCGCTGGGTGTCATACTGGTGTACACAGAGGCAGCTGTGACCCCCCCTCCCTCCCTGTCCCTGTCCCCCCCCCTCTCTCTCTCTCTCTCTCCGCTCTCTCTCTCTCTCTCTTCTCTCTCTCTCTCTCTCTCTCGGGGGAAATTAAAAAATCCACCAGCGCCTACAAGCAGCACTACAGAGGAAGCCGTA
>WNGS01135237.1:18858507-18878810 GCA_020271785.1 Procambarus virginalis
CCCGGGCATAAGTTCGAACCCTCATCTCAGCCTTTGTGGATTTGTTCATTTGGTGCATCGTGCTATTGTGATTTGTGTGTGTAATCCTTGGTGAATACTGATTTGAAATAGGGTTGTAGAACACTTTATTGTATAATACATGTGAGTGGGATCGTCAGATTAATTTTAAACGTAGGTTTGGTTGGAAATAAAAAGGAGCTGCCTCATGAAAGGGCTTTCTGTGATTTAATTATTCATATAATATTAATGATACATTTGTGTTTTACAATATGTGTACATTACAAATATTCGTGTTTATTTCCAGAGTGTGGAGGGAAGATGCATCTTAGGGAAGGAGAATTTGAGAAGGCCCATACAGACTTTTTTGAAGCATTTAAAAACTATGATGAATCTGGTAGCCCAAGGAGGACAACATGCTTAAAGTATCTTGTTTTAGCAAATATGTAAGTTGAAGCTAATATATACATACTAGTAACTTGTAAATAAAATTTATTGTTTATTATAATGTAAAGTTGCGAGCTAATCTCATTATTTATTTTTAATAAATGTCTCCAGGTTAATGAAATCTGGTATCAACCCATTTGATTCACAAGAAGCAAAACCCTACAAGAACGATCCAGAAATATTAGCAATGACCAACTTGGTGGCTGCGTACCAGAATGATGACATCAATGAGTTTGAAACTATACTGAAACAAAATCGATCAAATATCATGGATGATCCATTTATCCGGGAGCACATTGAAGGTTTGTAATCTTCAGTTATATTTTCCTTGAAGGTCTATGAAACTAACCACTCTACCACCACCTTATATCTTTGATTTGTTTGATTGATTGATTGTTGCCGTCGAAGGCGGCTAGTTTATTGTGCACCCCATACTCATCCTGTGAGCGGTAGCGCAAAAAGCATTACAGAGGGCACAAAAGGTCTTTATCAGACCTCATCTTAGATTATTACATTAACAATTACATCTATCCTTCACCCCTTATAGTTACAATGTCAGCTAGTTACAGAGTAAGTGCTATTTCAAGAGCTACATATTTACAGTAAGTCATCATACATTAATGGTAGGTCTTATCGCTAATACATAATACAGTGGAACCTCGATTAACGAGTGGCTCTATTAACGAGTTTTTCCAGTAACGAGCAAGCCACTCGCAGCAAATTTGTCTCTATTGACGAGCTCGCCTCTATTAACGAGCGAAACCACATGGTGCTTCCTAGCGTCTCGCGGGTTCTCGCAAATTCTCGGACGCCTCCGACGCCAGTGTTGTTGTTTTATCTCACACGACAAGCATCCCTCTGGATTTATTTGCTCCTTTCTTTGGGTTTTTAGTGGTTTTGCAACTACAATTTGTAACACACGATGTCTCCAAAGAAGCTGCTTGCTAAAGATAGTGTTGTCAAGAGGAAGAAAGATACAATTACTGTGGATTTGAAGAAGGAAATTATAGCGAAGCATGAGTGTGGTGTCTGTGTGACTGATCTCACAAGGGAGTATGGCAGGTCCTCATCAACAATTTACACCATTAGTAAGGGAATGAGGAGGTAAGGGAGGATGCTGCCTCTTCCACTGACATCACCCTGGTCAAGCAGTGACAACCCAGTGTGTGAACATGTTTAATGACAATTTGCTGTCTCGTTTTATGGATATCCTAAAACAAAGACAAAAGCAATTGTCAATATAAAAGTTCTTTCCAAAAGTAGAGAAAAGAAGAGCCATTGATAGTGAACCACAACCTGGTCCCAGTGGGGTGAAAATCCCAAGAAGAGAGAGCCCGCCTGACTCAGAGGTGGATTCTCCTTCCACACCATAACCCCTCTCCTCCATCCCACCTCCCCATCGTCTCCCTCAAGCCAGCAACGACTCTTCATAAGGTAAAGTAAACATTAAAAAAGTGCAACAAAACATTTACAATTACATGTGCAGTATTATATTTACATTAAAAAATGTCATACAAGTATGGATGTTTTTGGGAGTGGAACGGATTAAATTTATTTCCTTTATTTTAAATGGGGAAATTTGTTTCCAAAGACGAGTTTTCCAGGTAACGAGCTCGGTGCCAGAACGGATTAAACTCGTTAATAGAGGTTCCACTGTACTTATATCTTTCATAACACACATCCTGCATTTCTTTAAATAACATCTATAGAAATGCCTTTTTGAAAATAGATGAGTACAGTATATTGATTATATTTTCATGTCACTACATTATTAACTACCGCACTGCACAAAGCACCTTAACCCTTAAACTGCTCAGCATTTAAAGGGATATAATTTGACAAATATTTGAATTATGTCAAAATTACTTAAAAATCTTAAACAAATTTCCAACTTATTGGCTTCAGCATCATGAAACTTTCATCAAAATATTTTCAGAAATTGATTTTAGACGAATATTTAAAAAAAAAAATTTGTTGATAAGGAAAACAGCTCCTATTATTAACTGGAACTGATGGATAATGCTGATGGATAAAGAGATGCCATCACCTGTCCGACGCACAATGAAGAAGAATAGTAGTAAGATTGGTGGCATATAATATAGTAATAGTAGTAAGATTGGTTTTACATATACTGTAGTGTACAACAAAAAGAATTTGTTGTAGTAAGAAGTGTCCACAGAGTGGATGTACAGCTGGTGCCTTTGTAGCATTGCTGCGTAATACATAATAACACAAATAATAATGAGTATGTTATTATGCTTTATTTTGTTATATATCATATAAATACATTGCCCAATGTTATTATCAGTTATTTTCAATAATGTCCAAAAAATATTTTTTTAGGGTATTTTTTTTTTCCTCCTTTGATTAGTATTTGAATTTGTTGTAACCTATACATCCTGGAGAATGCATACTCGTACCTTACTATGTGAAGAGAGAAATAAATTATTCAACAAATAAATCAGTCACAACTCTCAGAACCTGGGACTTTGATTTTTTTTTTTCTCTGATTTTTTTCAGATTTCAAACTCTATTTTCCTTGTTTCTTTAGGTTGTTTTGATGATTAGGGACCAGATTAGGGCATTTTTACTTATATATAGAGTTTACCCTAAATATATCCCCTAAATCATTATATAATAATAATTATTACAATTATCCCTATTTTTTTGAGGGGGGGTATTTTGTCCTCTCCACTCTGAGTTTTTTTCTTTTGTTAATTATGCTATATTTTAATTTTTTTAAAGTTTTCATCACTGTGTTTTGAAATGAATACGGTTGGGTTTGGAAACATTTTGACATTAACTATACCTGAACATTTATAAAAACAACAATATGTCCTTAACTGCACTATGAAGTTTTTGCCGAAACCAGGTGCGCAGTTCGGTGGTTAAATGGGTGACTGTCATTACTCTGGTGTATTTCATAAAATAAATGCTACAGTACTGTACTTTGAAAGCTTTTTCTGTTTTTATTAATGTTTATATGTTTTCTACCTGTAAATAAACCAAATAAGGAGCAAATAGATTACCAGTTAAGCTGTGTAATGACGGAATGTGAGAGCACTATTGGATTACATAATTGGTGATAATATAAATTTTAATACAGAGAGTGTACCCACATAATGGTTTATTTACAGGTAGAAAATGTTTAAACATTAATATAAATAGAAAAAGCTTTCAAAGTACAGTGCCATAGCGTTTATTTTTGTGAAAAAAAAAATAATTTTTTGTTGTGTGGTTTTCTCCGAGGCTAAGGGTCCCCTTCTTCCAGCCAGAGGTGGTTCTCCCTTTCTTATACTTTTTGTTTGATAATAATAATTATATACATACTCTATAGACTTTATTCATATTTTCTCTTGCCAACATCCTGTTCCTCTACTATTCTAGTCTTAATAAACATCATCACAAACATGTGTTCAGATATCCTCATGTCTAAAGTTACCATATACACTTCAAATACCTTTTGCTCAGTTTTCTTTCTTTGTGGGATTAGGCCTTAGGAAAGGTGGTGGAAGTGGTTAGGCTATTCAGTGCCAATATTTCCCTAAAACAGGGCCTGCCAATTGTTTTACTTAGAGATCTGCAGCTATTGCTGTGTGTACAAGGGCGAACAGTAAAGGAATGATGCCCAGTAATCCCACCTTGCCTAGTGTTCGAGTCTTGGTCGCTCTTCCAAGGCCAGCAGAATGCGGGTGTTAACCATTTCGTCAAGGTGCTTTCCGCCTCTTTGGGAGCCTTATTTTGAGAGCTTCAGTCTGCATTTTTTAGTATTCAAACCTCAAATTTGCAGAGATAAGGTTTATTATTAAATATACAAGATAACCTTATACCAGAGATAACCTTACTAAAGGTCCTCCATTAGTTTTTCTTTATTCAGTACTGTAATGACTCTCATATCCTATTACAAGTCACTTATATTATTGATCATGCATTGCAAACATTGAACATACTTATCAGAATTGTTAAGTGAATAAAGTGCTGTAACTGATTTTTTGTTTTTAATTAAATTTTGTTAATAGTTTTTGATTATGCATCACTATTGATTCTTCACTGTTTTACTTTCCCTGTGAGCAGTAACACAAAGGTCTTAATGAGATCTTCATGTATGTTTGACACTTTATGATTAATTATAATGATACCTAATAATAAACTTCTTGCACTACAACTGCTGTAAGTGACAATACAGTATATTATAACACATTGGAGGTAAGTCATTTTGGCAACATTTGAAATAATTTCCAAAATTGGTGTAATAGAAGAGTTGCTAATTATAATTTTAGTCTACACAGCCTAAACCTTCATCATCTATATTTCCTTTATCAATCTGAAGCAAAATATAGATACAGTGCAAGATTTTCATGTATTTTATTGTTTATATGAAAATGATTTGTGACTTGCAATGCACATTTAGATTGATTTAAATGTCTCATTTGTTATGTAGTATAAAGTGTAATGATCAAGTGTGTATCCCTGTCTTTGTCCACACACTGTACATTTCATGTAATTTAGGTCTCCATACTAGCTGAATTCCCAGGAAAACTTGTAGCCAAGTTGCATTCAGGCTGTGACAACATCTGTCAATCTACTGAATTTACTTGGCCTTTATTTTTAGTTCTAATGTTCAAGTTGATTATTTTAACTTGTGTGCATATACTTTTGATGAGCTGCTTTATGATTGATAATTATAATCTAACACTATTGTTCGAATGGGAATATTTCTATTGTTTGACCTGTATAAAATCCAAACAGATACTGTTATGTAAAATATTACACACAGAAATCACAATTGTGTGATGCATCAGATGAACTTGCGGTTGCAATTCTTTTACCATGTCGTAGCTCAGTTAATTAAGGCAGCGTCTGGGATCCTCTCGGACGTAGGTTCGAACCCTCGTCACGGCCCTTGTGGATTTGTTCATTAAACGCATTCTTCAAACAACTGAAATATATGCATATTTTTGGCAGTGAAGTGTTCATAAGGTCCTGCAAGTCTGTCCATCTCACCATCCTTCATTTGCAGTTTTTTCTTTGGCAGCATCCATGCTGGAGTCACACATGGCAGCCCCTTTTATTTTCTTCACTTTCACATATATTCTGTAAATGATTTACCAACTTTTTTCCATTATTCATTCTTTCTGTCATATTTTTCTTAATCTTTTTCACTTGTATGCATTAAGTGGTGGCAGTCCTTGTTCTTTCCTCATATCCTTGTTTCTCCATGTAAATGGTTCATTGGCTCAGTTGGTTTTAGATAAACACCATGACAAGAGTAACTTTATTGGAAAACATCTTGTCATTTCAAATAGATTTGGTAATGCTTGTGCAGGTAAAAATGTCATTTACAAAGGAAATCGACTCTCATCGTTGTGTTTCCGTGAGTGATTGTATTTTGGATGAGCAAACCAGCCTGTCATATTCCTTGACATATTTAAATTACAGGTAAAGGAGTCCTTAACACTTAAAAATATTTGAAATATTGGGGAGAATTCTGCATGTGGCTGCCCCTTCAAAGATGAGATGCTCCCAGATATAGATAAGGTTCTTTATGCAAATAGTTTAAATTAAATTGGGTAATGATATACATAAGAATAAAGGAAACTGGAAAAGGCCTGTATGAGGCAGCTAATAATTTATAAGTGCCTAAGCTCATTCATGTATACTGTACCTGTATATGTAACATACGTTTGAAACAATCCAGCAATCCTACATCTATTATGTTACCTGGTTATTTGTTACATAAATACACAACCCTGTTTCTAAACTAATATCTACCCAGGTCTGTCCTGAATCAAAACTTTTACAGTTTACATCTATTGATTTGAGTTCTGGTTTGTGTTATATTTAAAACCTTGTTTATATCCCTTTTGTCATACACTTATCTATTTATATACTTCCTTTCATGTCACCCTTGCTCTGTCTTTCTAGAGAATGTGACATAAGAATAAGGGAAACTGCAGAGCAACAGTAAAATATATAAATCAGTTCAAATGTTTAGCGATCGTTTGGTGCAAGGCAGTGGAAATAAAGAATAAACCAGTAAACTGTAATACAGAGAAATCACTAAGCATGGTAGTACTTTTAAAACATTTAATGTGAGGTGCAAGAGCAAAGACAGCACTAACACTTCATGTGTGCAAGAGAAAGCTATATATAAAGTAGATCTATGAAGACAGGCTTTTTCATCAGTCCTTGAAGAAATTTGCAAATAAACAGTCCGTTTTTAATGACAACCCCTGCATGACATTGCAAGATGAAGACAAATGATAAGCCAGTTCTTAGCAACTTGTTTCATCAGGCAGTAGAGCTGCTTGTTAAGGGCGATGAAAAATGGTTGCAGTAATTGCCCTCTTAGTCTCATATCATGCTTAATATCTAATTAAACTTTCAAAGTATGATACTATACTGTTTATATATTTCACATTTCTCTCACTACTTTCTTTCAGATTTACTAAGAAACATCCGTACACAGGTCCTCATAAAGTTAATCAAGCCGTATACACGAATTCACATCCCTTTCATCTCAAATGAACTCAATATTGATGCCACTGATGTTGAAGCTTTGCTAGTGCAGTGCATTTTAGACAAGTAAGTTTTAATTTTTAGTGTATCCTAGTACAAAGAGTTTTTTATTCGAGCTCGAGTAAATTCCTGAAATTTCATCCAATTTAAACCAATTACAAACACTGCAAGGACTGACAAAAACATAATTAATATTATTGGGATGATTCGTATGATGGCAAAACAATAATAGATAAGCATTACATAATTTTTATTAATACTAAAGGAAATGACATGGAAATAAGTTGCATTATTAACCATTTGGTCAATACCAGTATGGATCAGGCAGGACCTGGATAGATTTACAGTACTAATTAATGTTAGGTACACATATATTACTTGGAGAATCTTAGTAAGTCTTTTGTTTTATCATTGCAAGTTAAGTGAAATGTAAGTACTATGCAGTATTCCATTCCATCTCAAGTTTAGTAAAATGATTATAAAACTGTCCATGCTAAATAAGTGCGATAGTTTGAGTTCTATCAGTGTCTAAACTTTCTTGGAAAGTTTTCACTTACCCTTATACAGGAAGTAGGTTATAGGTAGAATTCACCCAGTTAGATACTATCCCAAGATGTCTTATGAAATGTCTCAATTTTAATTATCTTCTCCCTACTGTCATTGATGGTCTTCCAGTCTTGCCTACCTGTAGGAAACTTGGATATCACCAGCCTGACATTTTTGTGTTATAAACATGTACATAACATTTAATTACACCACAGTTTTTATGGCTTCTGTATTTTGAATGCATAGAACATTTATTTTTGTTGTTTGACTTATTATTTTTACATACGAACCAATTTGGAATATAACAAAAAGTTATTTTAATTATTTTGTTTCAGATCCCACTTTAAAGTAACTATGGAAAATTTGTATACATAACTAATACCAAAGCCACTGCTTGTCAAGGGCTCTGTGCCAGTTTTGACATCACTGTAATCTTCAGTGAGAAAATCCAGCCTTTTATTCTTAAGCAATTCAGATAATGCCATCAGCTGTATCCTCTCACTTTCTCTGGTTATAATACCCAGTGCTCATCCTTATCTCAGACTAAACGTTATCACCTGTTGCCATTCAAAATCAGAGAATATTTATATTATTACAACTTGTAAGTAAATTTGTACTGTTTGTTCTCTTAGATTAATAATTTTAATGTTGTTAACAGTATATACTGTTCTGTTCATGCATGAAGCCTCTAGGACTCCCAGACAGATACTATTAAATATCTGGCCTTAGAGCCATTGAAGGCTTGAAGACCTACATTCAAATGGCTAATGTTCTCTGCGTGCACTGATAACATAGGTATTGATGGGGGTATTGTTAAGTCTCTCTCATTTATTCCTAAATTTTAGAGTACTCAATTTAATTATCTGTTAACAGTACTGTAGTTGTAGCAGATATATTATAGAGCTTTCATGCTCTTCAAGGTTCGACTTGGCTGTTCTGACCATTGCATTGGTCATGCTACCACCCGTTGCATAAGGGCATGTATCTAATAAACTTAGTGAATTCTACTCCTCTGTTCCAAGACTTTATTTTACTGCAGATCATAATGTAGAGGTAATAAAGATGAATGTAACAGAATGCATCCCTAGAAAATATATCTATCCAATATATATGATTGACTTCATGTTCTCTTTAGGAACTTTTAGTCCATGAGAGACTGGCCACATGTTGGATCTTGCCCAGACATGTATAATTAGGGTGACCACATAGCAAGAGAGGAATATCAGGGGTACTCCTGTACTTGTTTCCTGGCTGTCTGTCAGTAGCTCCTTGGTGCATTGGCACCACAAAAAGCCACAACACTATCAGGCTGCTGAACACCAGGACCAAAATCTGCTGTGCTCATTGAGGCAAGGGGAGCATGGGAACTTTGAGATAGACTCCAAATCTTTTATACTTGGTTGTTTTGTGATGGCTCCCACAATCACCGATGACTTATGCTGCTTGCAATTTTTAGGTATCAAAGTTAGTGTTTTTGAACTCTGAGGGACATTTCTGTTGCCTCCATTATTGCCTGCTGGATTTAAGTTTTTTCTTGGTACAGAGAAAGTTTCTAATGGGCCTGTCAAATATCCAAATAGCACAACCCAGGCCAACATGGATTTCAAGCGGGAAGATCATGCCTTTCACAGCTACTTGATCACTACGACAAAGTCACTGAGGCATTAGAAGAAAAAACAGAATGCTGATGTGGTATACACGGACTTCGCAAAAGCTTTGGATAAATGTGACCATGGAGTGATAGCACACAAAATGAGATCAATGGGAATAACCGGTAAAGTAGGATGCTGGATACTCGGTTTTCTGTCAAACAGGATACAACGAGTAACAGTCAATCATATAAGATTGAGTCCAAATGCAGTTAAAAGCTCTGTACCTCAGGGTACAGTCCTTGCACCACTGCTTTTCCTCATTCTCATATCAGATATAGACAAAAATACAAATCACAACTTTGTATCATCCTTTGCAGATGACATGAAAATCAGCATGAAAATTACCTCGGTTGAAGACATTAAAAAACTTAAAGCAGATATTAATCAAGTTTTCAACTGGGCAACAGAAAATAACAAGTTAAACAGTGATACATTCCAGGTACTCAGGTACGGTAAAAATGAGGACTTAAACATAATACAGGGTACAAAACACAATCAAATGTGCCCATAGTAGGAAAGCAGCATGTAAAGGATTTGGGAATAATGATGTCTGATGACCTAACAAACGTTAGGTCGTCAGACATCACATGTTGGGAGCATAACCAAGCAAATATTGTGTCAACCAGAAAAATGATAGAATGGATTACAAGAACTTTCAAATCCAGGGATGTACTATACAAATCACTTGTACTGTCCCATTTTGAGTATTGCTCAGTACTCACTTTCCCCTTCAGAGCAGGAGAGATTGCTGAAATAGATAGAATACAGAGAACATATAAGGCATACATAGAAGCAATAAAGCACCTAAATTATTGGGATCGTCTCAAAGCTCTCCAAATGTATTCACTAGAAAGAAGACAAGAGAGATATCAAATAATATACATGTGGAAGATACCGGAGGTACTTTTTGCCAAGTACCAAATCTACACAGTAAAATAACAACATACTGGAGTGAACGATGTGGAAGAAAATGCAGAATAGAACCAGTGAAGAGCAGGGGTGCCATAGGCACAATCAGAGAACACTGTATAAACATCAGAGGTCCACGATTGTTCAACGTCCTCCCAGCGAGCATAAGAAATATTGCTGGAACAACCGTGGACATCTTCAAGAGAAAACTTGATCATTTTCTCCAAGGAGTGCCAGACCAACCGGGCTGTGGTGGATATGTGGGCCTGCGGGCCGCTGCAAGCAACAGCTTGGTGGACCAAACTCTCACAAGTCAAGCTTGGCCTCAGGCCGGGCTTGGGGAGTAGAGCTCCCAGAACCCCATCAACCAGGTATCCTCAGTGCTTCAACCCATGAACTTCTGACTAGTCAGAGAGAGCTTAGTTTGGATTTGTCAATTAGAGCATACAATCAGTTGCCCTATCAAATAGGAGTGTATCACAAGGGACAAGGGCCCACCTAACGGGCAGCAACTGTCATTTCATTACCAGTTTAAGAACGTGGATGATATAACAGATTGTTTCCTTTATTGCCCTCTCCTGTGCATCTCATATACGGTATTGCATTCCTCTACACTTTTCCCATTATATTGTTAATCTTAGTTCACATCTTTATCATGTATGATATTGTATGTGTTGATATAAACATAAACATGTATTTTTTCTTTTGCAGCACAATTGATGGCCGGATAGACCAAGTGAACCAGGTGTTGGAGTTGACGAGGGGAGCCGAAGGAGCAGCTCGCTATACTGCCCTTGATCGCTGGACGAACCAGCTGCAGTATCTACAGTCTGTAATTGTCACTAAAATGAATTAGGTAGACATGGAAGTAAAACAGCAGATACCATTGATGAAATGTATTCTGGGAACTAGATTTTTTTCAGCATACAGGAAGTTAGTGAGAAAAATTATTTATAAACAGAATTTACCAAAAAAAAATCCTGTACACATTCAGCAAAAGTGTACAAAAAAATATTATTGTAGGGAGCAAAAGTTGTGTAAATTTCTTAATATTTTAACGAGTTATTATTTTGTAACTGACAAATGTGAAAAGCTTAAGTTGAATGTGATAACAAGACACATAGTACTGAAATGACTCCACAGTTGTGCTTCTGATTTTGTGATTTCATTGGCCATATTTGGTTGATTTAAGCTTTAAACAGTACAGCATATTGTTCTTTCAATAGCTTTTTTGTTTACTATTTCATTTGAAAATATAATTTGCTCCAGGATGCTTTGGTGACACAAAGTTTTTTCAAGTTCATAACATGTGATTCCAAGCCCATTTTTGTTTCCAGCCAGTCCTTGTTAATTTAATAAATAAAATGAATAACAGAGTTTTTAAAACTTAAATTATCTAGTCTCAGAATACCCAAACCTGCTTAAAAAAAAGTAGAATATGGTTTAGATTTAAGTGATTACTTTTTGTTAACTCCTTATCATTTGCAAAGTGTTACTACATCCCTGAATTGAAAATGTCTCATATGCAGTACCCCCCTTGGGAGCTATCTTGTTGCAGTAGTGGGGCTTGAGTACCTCGTTGAAGCCATGTCATCACAAGTAACAAACTGTGTACTCTTAAAAGTGACATTTTCCCTTGTCCTTCCTCCCACCGCCATAATAGTAGACCATGGTGGTGGGAGGAAGGACAAAGGAAAATTGTCTATTATGTCATAATAGGCTCTGGCTAGGTTGTGTATCAGTCACACTCAACTCAACTCTTGGGCACTTAATGGAACAATGTCTTGCTTCTTTTTTGTCTGAACTGCTTTGTCTCAGTCATGCACCATCTTGTAGAATGTCCTGATTTTCAGGATGATCACTCATTTTGCTTTCCTAATGTCTCTCCAGGTAACTTATCCCCTCAATAGAGTTCTTGGTGAATCTGATACCTTTAATGTCACTCACCTTATATTCCTTTGTTCTTGTTTTGGCATCCCATAATTTGAATAAAATCCGGGTCATAACTAAAATCAACATAACTGCATTTTCCGGGGGATCATTGTATGATAACTGTACTTGAAGGGTTAAGCACAACTTTCTTCTGGGTTGAGAAAGTAAAAGTCCTACAAGGTGGTCAGAAGAAACTGATAAAACAGTTTCATGATTTTCAACTAAATAAAACTTCGGGCCATATGATAACTACAGCAAAAAAGTATAATCCAACAAACCAGATAAACATTGGGATTGCTGGCAGAGATGTTGGAACAGATACAGAAACTATGGAGAGAAATGAACAAGTCCACAAGGGCCGTGATGAAGGTTCAAATCTATGTCTGGGATGATCCCAGATGCACCACGACATGGTTAAAACAATTGCAACCTGGAGTGCAACTTGCCCTCACGAGGCTTCTGCAGCTTCTCAAGCACAAACAGGGGTTTTACACAATTTCCCCCATTTGCTTTGATATATCACGCAATTGTGATTTCTGTGTGTATTGAAGTAAGAGCAAAGAGGTAGAACATTTGGTTGGCAGAGCCCGGTTGCTTGGGGGAATTGTGTAAAACCCCAGTTTGTGCTTCAAAGAAGCTTTGGGAGCCTCGTGAGGGCAAGTTGCACTCCAGGTTGCAATTCTTTTAACCATGTTGTGGCGCAGTCGACTAAGGCACATCTGGGATCATCCCGGGCGTACAGTAGGTTCAAACCCTCATCACGACCCTTGTGGCTTTGTTCTTTGATATATCATGCTATTGTGATTTCTGTGTGTATGGAGAGAAAGAAACTAAAAAATAACCATGATTTTATAAGAAACATTGGAAAATAAAAGATAAAAATGCTAAATTAACAGGAAAGATTTAACCATTTTCCAAGCAGAAAGGTTCAGAGTGATGACTACTATACCTTGTGCAAACTTAATTTGCATAAATCTCAAGCACAGATGGAATATACTAAAAAATCAAATAAAAACTACCAATATTAACTGAATGGGTACATGTTTACATATACCCAGATCTCACAGTAAAACAACAAAATTGAGAAACAAAATTAGTTTAGAAACTTTCCTCATAAAAATAAATTCAGAGCTGAAGATGGAATAATATACAGCAAAAATGTGCAAAACAATCTCTCAGGCTGGTGCAAACTATGCCAAAGAATGTAAAATGCATCTACACAACTCTGAACCCTAAAAATAATTTACACATTTTGTGTATATACATTACTGGGTTTGAGAATCCCATCATTGGGACAAGAATAGATAATCGAAAGGACATTCCATCTCTTGTGGTACCATTAATTTTCAGAAAGGACAAGAAGAGGAGCAGGTGGTCTAATAATACTCGTAAAACAGGACTGTACTGCAAACCCGCAATAAGGAATTAAAAAGTATGGGATGCTCAGAATCTGTATGGTAAAATATAATGGCTGAAAATGGTTGTGAACCGACAGTAGTAGTTCATTAGAGAGTAAACAGCAATGGAAGAGTAAGTTACAGACCTGCATCATGTGATAAAGGCAGTGCTGAGGCACAAGGTTTTATACTGGGGTGATTTTAACCTCTATAAACTGAGTGAATTTAATATCACAGAGTAATCTTTTCACCTTATACTGTACAGGGCTCCTTTCTCATACACCATGTGACTTGAGCTCACCTGAGATAACAGCATTCTGAATCTTCATGGCTCTGGAGTCCTTTAATCCAGTCCATCCTGTAGTAGTCAAAATTCAACATTGGCTGTTCCTTATCTCAAGCAGATTTAAGACAGTAGAGTTTTTCTGGGTTCCTATCCATATTGGTGTGTGTCCCTAAATGAGCATGCAAACGCTGCCACTAAGGAGGCTGTCTGCACGTGTCCCATCTCTTGTAAAGGTGTTCCTTATACCGACTTCTACCCAGTTATTCATTCCTCAATTCTTGCCCGTTGGTAGGGTCGTTGGTCTTCTGTTCCTGGTAACAAACTGCATGTTCTTAAGGGTAGCGTGTCCCCATGGCCTTCCTAACACTGTAACTGGCGGTGGGAAACGGCTCTGGTGAGATTACAGATTGGCCATACATGTTTAACTTACGGGCACTTAATGGAGCGCCAAACTGCATTGTCCCTCTTACAGTCGTGCATATCCTTATTGAATGTTCGGACTTCCTGAACATGCACGTGTCTTGCTTCCCGACTGTCCCTCGCGGTCACTTGTCCCTCGATAGAATCCTTGGTGAATCATATACCCTGTACCTTTGATATCGCTCGCTTTATGTACTTTTGTTCTTGTATTGGCATCCTTAGTGATATTTAGTGCCTTTTGAATATCCTGCACATTTGATGGTGCTACATAGCCTTCCCGGCTTGGTGCCTTCTTTTGATAATTACTTACATGTGTTAACAGAAGTAGATATGACCAATCAAATTCAGGTAGGAGAGAAGCTCACTCCTTCATGTGACCACTATATCCTGAGATGGAATACAATTGTAGTACAATGCAAAGGTCCAGAACGATGATATTTCTGACTGCCCTTGAAGAGACTTTCAAAGTATGAGAGAAAATTTGAAAATATCTCCTGAAAGGAATTAATAGAAGAGGATATTGAAGCACCATATAGGATAATTTAACAAATGTCATCACCATGAAGACAGAAACAAGAAATTACAAGATGGATGAGACAATGCTGGAAGTACCAATACACCAAGAATCACAGATGCGATAGAAAAATTTAATTAAATGCAGCTGCCCAGGATACCCAATCGGCCAAAAGAAACAATAAAAGCAAACTTCCTCAATACATTAAGACAGTTCCCAAGTACTGTACTTTTATGCTTATATAATAAGGATTAAAACCAAAATGGTTGCAATAGGACCCTTGAAAGATGAGACCAAGCAAGTTATAACTGAATAAACAGGCAACTGACACTTAAGTAACTTGGGAGTAATGGCTGTCAATAGGTCTCAGGCATGTTGGGCTAAGGTTTGTTCTCCAAAATACTGGCATTGAAGGTCCTCTAGCTACATGCAATGCAGAACCACTTGATGATTTCAATTTCCTCCAGCTCCTCAAGTCTATTTATTGCAACTGCCTAGACTTAACATGAAATGCTCTCAGAATTGCCAAAGGTAATAGAGCACAAGAGATGTACAGTATAGCTAGAAACTGATATAAGCTAATTTTTCAGAAAAAGATACACATTAAATAGATGGTGATTTGGCTTGTGTGTTTAACACTGACAGGATATACAGACATTAAAGCAGAAACAATATATGATTTTATTTAAAAAATATAAAATGTATAATGATGGGTTACTTTGTCATAAGTTCCTTTGCTTTCTCTATTGGCTTGATCTGGGGTCCAAGTCTTGACCATACAAAGCAGGATTGTGGTTGATAGGTCATGGTAGAATATGGAGAGGTGCGGTCTTTAAAGTAGTCAGAGGGGGCATGACATTCAAACTCCATGTATTCCAGTTTACGGGGAATATCTTCTTCAGGGCCTATGACAAAAATTTAATCAGTACATTAGTAATCAATACAACTTGACATCTGAGGTTTATATAAAGAGAAAAACACAACAGTATACTGTATATCTGTTTGAAAACATTGTTAAAAGTACATTGTAAATATTTTAATACCCACACCTCAAATTGGCAGTGGGATCAAACATTTACCTTTTACAGTACTTTCTTTCCAGAATGAATTGGTGGATGTTTTAATAGTGTACATAAATGATAAAACTTTAGAGGAAAAACGAGAAAAGTCTGGGTGAATTTGCCTAATTAGGCTGCAGTTTTTGGAAATACTTCTAAGGAATAAGCCTATGGAACATTAATCATTGGCACATTAGGGTCATTTGGTAGCAGGGGAAAGAACAGCTAGGCCATTTTTTAAATGTCCTAGCTGTTTCATCCTGGGCAAGGTCAGTGAGGGTGATTCACTGACCTTGTTTCATCCTGAGCAAGATCAGTAGTTGGCATAAGGAAACCTCAATAAGGTTACCAGGCTTCCTGCCCCAACTGTGGGAAACTATACAGTGAACCATAATAGTCATAAATATGAATACTTGAATAAAACGCATTGATATACTACTCACCAAAACAGGAAGGAATCCAAGAGAATATTAAATGCATAAATAATGTCAGTCATCATAATTTTCAACTTACCCCAATAATACTCGTCATAACAATCACAATACTGTACATGGGAAAATGCTGAACAGACCTGCATTTCCTTCTCTGTTACAATGATGATTATGCTTCAAGTAAACAGATAGGGCATAATACTGTGCACCAGAAAATATATATACAGTAGTGTATAATTTTATACATACTTAATTCACTACTCGCATAAGATGTCCTTTTCCACAATAAACTAATGTATTATTTGTAAGCTGTTGTAATGATCCAGTAAACTGCCTTGCAAACTTTTTAATGTCTGTCAAAAAACAGTCATATGAAACACCTTAGAGAAATAGTGTGAATTCCAACCTAATAATTCTTGGGCACATGCCTGAAAGCAGCCAAGGAAATGGTCTCCATTGAACATAAACACAACAAGGTTACCTGCTGTATAGCCAGAGGCTTTACACAGTTTTCAACTTACTTACCTTGATGTAAAAGTCCTCCTGGTTGGGTGTGAACATACATGTTCCTTCAAGTTAGTCTCCTCTTTTAAATATGAATACAGTACGATGCAATGTCATTGTTGAGGTGACAGGTTTGTTGTTCACTAATAGGGCTTCTCCTATGCTTTGCTTTATTAATACTTACACAGCTGGAAACATGGATGAACTATATGATGTCACTGATCTACTTGCTCAACTTTGCTACCAGATGACTCAAACTGCTAAATATTTATTCTGTGGTTCAACCAGAAAATAGGTCACCCAACAGTGTCTACTTTTCATATCACTACAAATTGCAGATGCCCATCCAAGGTCAGCCACTCCCAAATTCTTTACTGTATCCTTTCTGAACTGCTGCAACAATGGACCAGAGAAAGAAATGGTCCCCTTGTGCTTTTTTTTTTTTTAATAAAAATTGCCACTACCTCTTAACTCAAATCATCTCTCAGGCTAAAATTTGTCAAAGGCTTTAAGTGAGCAGTTTGAGGTTCAACATATATATCTTCATGATATCTGGGCAATGAGTGATGACTACTGTCCAATCCCAGTGACATATGACCTCTCAAAAAGGTCGCCTTCAACTGGTTCTCCTAGGACAAGTAATATGCAAAGCATCAGCTCGGTCGGCCGAGCAAGGGAGCCGGTCGGCCGAGCGGACAGCACGCTGGACTTGTGATCCTGTGGTCCTGGGTTCGATCCCAGGCGCCGGCGAGAAACATTGGGCAGAGTTTCTTTCACCCTATGCCCCTGTTACCTAGCAGTAAAATAGGTACCTGGGTGTTTAGTCAGCTGTCACAGGCTGCTTCCTGGGGGTGGAGACCTGGTCGAGGACCGGGCCGTGGGGACACTAACGCCCCGAAATCATCTCAAGATAACCTCAAGATAACCATCAGATCTCAACCTCATAGCTATGTCAGGTGAAATCTTGTCTTATTAGAACATTCTATCTATAGATATATATGAAAATGTTTGTTCAAGGTTGGAGGCCAGATGCTCGAGGCTAGCCTCATCCAACTTTCACATATGAAGCATGTTGGGTATGGGAGTGTCATAGGCCAATCGGGACCAGCTCCAATGCCACACTAAGAAATTTCAACATTCAATCCCCCACCCCCACCCCACCTTTTTTCCATGTAACAAAAAGGAGGCCTGGTCGAGGATCTAACCACGGGAATGCTAAACCTCGAAATCATCTCAAGATAACCCCCATAAAGTCTGAAATATTGGTTGTCTTGTCCATAGATTTATTTAGCCGTTTCAGTGCTTTGTTGGGTAATTTTTCTGAGTGAAAGACCATGTTGGAAAAAAGGGAATGTTTGACTAGAGGGAATGAGAAGGGGAATGTCTGAAGAAGGAAAAAACAGTGGACAGGGGGAGTGACAGGAGCAGAAAGGAAATGATGGGGAAGAAAGGAAGAGAGGGGCATATTGGGAGTGAAGAGGATACTGGTGATGGAGAGGAATAGTATTGGGGAGTATTGAGAGGATACTGGTGGGGAGAAGGGTGGAGAGGAAAAAAGAAGAAAAAAAGATGAGATAGGAGGAAGACTGGAAGAGGGGAAAGAAGGGAGAGAGACCCAGTTGCTGCCGAGTTCTACCTCTAATGGGAATATAAGAAGAACAAACTCAATCCTAAAAATACTACAGCCTAACTAAAATTAAGTGGTCTCTGGCAGTCCTACATGCTGATTAAAAATTAATGACGTTGAAGAAGGTAGCGTGATCTTAAGGTAGATGCCCACCACAAGATGGCAGCATCAGCTGTGTCAATATACTCGGTGATCACGTCTTACTTTCATTCCAACACACCCCTGGCAAGGTACATGATATGTTGGGGCAAATGGAAGCACTTTCCACTCATAACCCTCATTATAAAGAAATGTTTTATGTAATTTAAGATCATTATGATGTTCAGGTTTAATTTTTGTGTCCTCTCATCCTGTTCGCACCCTGTGTGTCTGGTCCCAATCCTTTTAAGCAGCTTACCTTTCCAACTTTGTTGGCACCTCCTAGATTTTATACATTGTGACTATTCCCTACTTTGCATCTTTATCGCCCATCATTGTTTATATTTTCTTCTCCCAGCCTGTTCTTGCCTAACTTGGGTCAGGTGTGTGGGTTCATACATGTATAAAGTACTTGAATTGAATAAATGAAGTATCTAACCTATGATGTATGTTGAAGGATCAAACCTTTTTCTGGTGGAGGAGAGCCTTTTGTGGGTATAAGCCATGTAAGTACAGCACTCTTCTCACAATACTGGTCCTGCAGCAATCCTCGGATCTGTGCATAATATGTTCCTCCATCTATGTCAATTAATGACACAATATCTCCTACTTGATAATATAGGCCCTGTAAAGGAGGGTTGCCTTCATTAAAAGTGTACGGTTATTATTAATATAAAAGGTATTCAGTACAGTATGCAATATATATATGCTTACACAGTATATTTGTAATATGTCTAAATACACAATACAGTACATGCATGTACACAATACAATACAGTACATGCATGCAAGTCTCACCTTATAGAAGAGAATTTAATGTTAATAAATGCCATGTTATGGAATGTGGAATAGGAGAACATAGACCCCACACAACCTATATATATGTGAGAAAATCTTTAAAGAATTCTGATAAAGAAGAGATCTAGGGGTGGTTCTAGATAGAAAACTATCACCTGAGGACCACATAAAGAATATTGTGCGAGGAGCCTATGCTATGCTTTCCAACTTCAGAATTGCGTTAAATACATGGATGGCGATATACTAAGAAATTGTTCACGACTTTTGTTAGGGCCAAAGCTAGAATATGCAGCGGTTGTGTGTGTGCCCATATCTTAAGAAGCACATCAACAAACTGGGAAAAGGTGCAAAGACATGCTACTAAGTGGCTCCCAGAACTAAGGGCAGAGCTACGAGGAGAGGTTAGAGGCATTAAATATGCCAAAACTAGAAGACAGAAGAAAAAGAGGTGATATCATCACTACATACAAAATAGTAACAGGAATTGATAAAATCGATAGGAAGATTTCCTGAGACCTGGAACTTTAAGAACAAGAGGTCATAGATATAAACTAGCTAACACAGATGCCGAAGAAATATAAGAAAATTAACTTTCGCAAACAGAGTGGTAGACGGTTGGAACAAGTTAGGGGAGAAATTGGTGGAGGCCAAGACCGTCAGTAGTTTCAAAGCGTTATATGACAAAGAGTGCTGGGAAGACGGGACACCACGAGCGTAGCTCTCATCCTGTAGCTACACTTAGGTAATTAGTTAGGAATACTGTAGTACTATATCTGGTTTTGCTTATATTTTTATAATGGTCAGTTTTCAGATGATAACTTGAACATAGTTCATAAATGAATGAATTTGAACTTAAAACACATGTAATGGTAAGACGACATTGCTGTTGGACAGTGTAGTCCTCACTTGGTAGCTTCAGGAAATAATTTATCTTGCACAATTGCATTCACTAGGCACGCAATATGGCATTGGTTGTAGGCATCAATATAGTTGTTATGCTACATAGAAAATACTGTACCCTTTACTGTATAAGTTAATATTAAAAATTAATGTCATGTTCACTATTATTTTAAATGCAGGCCACTAAAGCACCAGCAGCAGTTGCTACCCCAGTTACTTCAGAGTACC
>WNGS01135237.1:18884115-18903885 GCA_020271785.1 Procambarus virginalis
GTAGTATTGATTCTCAAGATCAACACAGGTTCACTATTACTGCTTCCGAGTACTCCTGCATAAGAAATTTAAGAAATTAAAACTGGGTAGCAATACACAGCACAAACAGTATGTATACCTTCTCAAACTAATTTCTCTGTTTATGCATATTCACCTATATTCCAATATAGCACTTATGATAAAGTTGTCAGTATCTGGCCCCTAAAGCAAACTATGGTCTTCAAATCAAATGTGAAAATATATACCGTACACACAATACAGTAATACCTTTACTGATGTTACTATTATGTATAACAAGAGGAGATGTTTACAGTAAAGTACTGTACCTATAAAATGACATTCGAGTTGGAACTCGAATGACTAAATGCTGTGAATGTGGTGGCTCAATTCACGCTCACCTGACCCGTTTCTAGGCCAAAGTTCCTTGTAAACTGACCAATGGGAAAGCTGCTTCTATAAGATGTTATTAATAGTTTGAATAATTCCTTGGGAACATGTATTGGTTCTAATTAAACACACACGGGGGATTATTAATTCAAAATTATTGGAAAACCTTTAAATGTTTATCGTAAATTTCTTGGAACGTATATAACTTTTCTTAGGGAAAAGTTATGTGGGATTAATGGGAACATTTAGCTGCCTGCAACAGAACCTCTGAGAACTTTGAGCAACTATAATACACTTGTACAGAGGAATAAGGAAATGTGTCCAGACGTCTGTGCCTGCCTGGTAACCCAACTCTGGTGGCACCAGTCGTGGGCACTCCACACTACACTACAGGTCACCTCGTCCATAAGAACTTGAATACTTGGACGAGCACTGGAAATAGTCCTAGCAAATTGTAGCACTCAAAATCTAGCCTGTCAGAAGCAAAATTAATATTAAGCATATTTTTACTTTTTTTTTTTATAAACATAGAATTGTTGTTATAGTGTAGATTTAAAGGTTATAAGCTACGCTTTCTCACCGGTGTGATGGCAAAGAGTTAAAAATCGATTTGAAATCTTTGCCGCCCCCCTGAGGCCAGCCCAGCGAGGGGGAGCAGTGACTCGCCCTGCCCCTGGCGCCCCTCCACCACCACATCAACCACTCCCCAGCACTCGACACATCCATCGTGGCCGGCATATTGCACTCACCAAGTCGTACTCTTCCTCATCATCACACATGAAGTCGTCCTCGGCGTCGGACATGATGGAGTAAGTTTGGTCGGCTGCTGCACGGAGCCGCCACTGTCTCGGGCTCTCCAACACCGCTTCTTCAACACTGCTTCTCCAACACTGTTTCTCCAACACTGTTATTTTTTCTCTCAACACTTTTCATATATACAACCTTTTCATATGCTAACCTTCTGTAATAGCAAGGACAGTACAATAATGCATTGATATTGAATGCGTAAAGTATATGTATACAGTATATAATTAAACTAAGATTAGCTCTCTCATGTTGATATATATATGTAAAATATTAATAAATATACCAGAAATCTATTCTATTTGTCTATTTATATATATTTTTATATTTGTAGCATGACAAATTCATTCAGGATTGAATGATTTTGCTTTTGAAAATATGCTATTGCAAATTAAGAAATATATAGAAGCATCTTGAAAAAAATAACTTATAAAATTATAATAATATGCAGTACATAGAAACACTCAGAAAAGATAGATTATATTATCGGTAAGACCACAGGGAGACTTTTGTTTAATTAATTTTTAGCTCTTTTCTTTAATAGACAAGTAATTACAGGAAAATTCAAAATATACCTAACTGAAAATTGCAGCACAATATTTTTTATATAATAGCAAAATATGGGTAAGTTTTTTATTTGGAAATTGTAATGTAAACACAGGTCGGCTGCAGGGACGGCTGCCTCATTCCTCATACCTCACTCGTTCCTAGTGTGTAGACTGCCTCAGCCTCATTATTTACTATACTAAAGTCCACTCCTGAGTCAGTATTACAAAAATGTAAATACCTTCATCGTTTTGTATTAATTACAAGTTTTGGACAATTGCGTGGTAACCTTGTATACTTGTGATTGGGGTGTTGTGCAGTCCTACACCGGCCTTTCGTTTCTTTTATTTATTTATTTATTTATTATGAGAATTTACATTGGGGGTCCACTAACTTCCTGCACCTCTCGGCCAGATTGGCCGAGAGGTGCAGGAAGTTAGTGGACCCGGGAAGTTAGTAAGGGTGCCCAACGGCTGAGTGAACATTGCTCGGGATTCGTGTTCCTAAGGTTCCAGGTTTGATTCCCGACAAAGGCGGAAACAAATGGGCAGAGTTTCTTTTGAGCTGCTTCCTTGGGATGTGTAACAAAAAGGAGGCCTGGTCAAAGACCAGGCCGTGGAGACGTTAAGCCCCGAAATCATCTCAAGATAACCTCAGGATAACCCTTGGCGGACTCCTGGTGTGCCTTCGGGTCATGGTGGGTGTCTAGCTATGCTCAACCGAAGGTTACTAGAAGACATTGCTATATTTTGTTCAGTGTTCAATTGGGTTTAGAGTTTTGGAGAGGCCTTCATGATTTTTTGTTAGGCTTTGACTCTTTTCTGCTACCCACAGGATGCCTGATGCCACTATCATCTGGTATTCCTGAGTGTCAATAGATAGTGTTTGTGTTGGTTCTCTGTGTGGGGGTGTGGGCCTGGTGCTCGCCTTCCCTGGGGATACCAGGGGCTTCTAATAGTGTGATTATCTGCTGTATTGTTTGAGTACACATACCTTTGTAATTTAGGCTACTTCTGTGTATCTGAAGGTTATTTCAGTACATATATATCCTCAGTACAAGACAGACAACATGCAAAAAACCATGAACAGTGTGGTCACCACAGTGAATCATCTGGGAAGAATCTTCACATTTACACCATAACATTTGAAAAAAAATATATAGTGTTAAATCAAATGAGAATGTAAGTAACTTTCAAGAGTTTAAAGACCAATGAATTTACCCTAGTAAAGGTTTGCTTGCTGTGAGTTTATCTTAATACAGTACAGGTATAAAGAAAATGACAAATTTCTATTTTGTATACTCATTTCAGATTTTGAAATGTTATAAATTTAATATGTAAATGATGCATGTTCATATACAATATATATACTGTACATTATTAATAAATTTGTACTTATATATTGATTATTTTACAGGTCTGACTGAACATGGCATTAAAAAATGGGTAGCCTAGTTTGGGCAAGAGGGTTGAGTACCCTTGGACTAGCAAGTGAAATTGCATGTATTAGTTGTACTAAATGGCCTGTTCACGTTTCATCCAAGCCATGTTTGCAAGAACTAAGATATACACATCACAGACGTTTACACAAGAGATGCAAGTCCTCTGTTATATTTCTCAAGGAGGGTCATTTACAAGATGTAGATGATGATCATGGCAATAAAAAGTTATTAGAGGCGATAAAAGATGTGCCTGCGAGAAGTGCTGGTGGCGCTGATCATCGTAAAAGTGTTAAGGTCAGTAAATTAGTCTTCATTATAATTGTATCGCTACATTTACATGTGATTTGCATGGTATCTCATTGTCAGGAGTACAGTACAGTATAGGAAATATACAGTAGGTTACCAAAATAGGTTACTAATGAAATGTTTATAAATGTGCACATAGGAAACTGCAAACGTGTGAGGGGGGCTACTGTAAATATTGTATGTACAACCTTCTAGTTACAGTTTAAGCTAATTATTTAACATGACAAGTTTCACAGATATTGTATTTACATTGTTATTTTTCCCATTTTGCCACCACCTGTTACCACCACTATTTTCTTATAAATACTTACTGAGGCAATCCTCATGCATATTGAGGTATCCCTCATGCTCAAAGAAGCAGTCCTCATGCATAATTTCTGTGCTGTATTTATGGTGCTATTCCTGAAGGTATAGCCTCACATAGCAGTCATTTTACCCGAAACCACTTGCAGAATGGCTTACTTATGCTAGAATATAAGCCTGAGCCCAGGCTGCAGGCTCAGCATTCAAGTTCACTGCATGATACACCAGTCTCCGTGGTGTAGTGGTAAGACACTCGCCTGGCGTTCCGCGAGCGCTTTCTCATGGGTTCGTATCCTGGCCGGGGAGGATTTACTGGGCGCAAATCCTTAACTGTAGCCTCTGTTTAACTCAATAGTAAAATGGGTACTTGGTTGTAAAAACGATTCTTCGCGGCGGGGATCGTATTCCAGGGACCTGCCCGAAACCCTGCGTGTACTAGTGGCTGTACAAGAATGTAACAACTCTTGTATATCTCAAAAATACTAGACACCATGGGCCGAAAAGACCTGAGATCCAGTATATGCCACGGCTGGGACCTGCAGTACAGTATTTGGAAATTTACCATATGATTGTCAGTGGTGCCACACCTGGGATGCCTTAGGCAGGTATCCAATATCAAGTGTCTTTAACACTTTGCCTGACCCGGTGAACCACCCACATCACACTGCAATTAAACTTTCACTCACAATGTTTATACTTACTAATAAAAATAATAAAAAATTAATTGATGACGGCATTAATATGATGCCCCGAACTGCATGTATTGTTTTGATGACTGCGCGAACGTCATCACGACGCCTAAGTGTTAATTTGATCTCTATAACCCACGAGATGGAATTTCCTTGCGAGGCATCACAGAAAAGAACGCCTTATATGTAGTTAACTGCAGCTCATTGGCCCAATTATGTACTTGTGCTTGACTTAATTTAGCCAAGCTGCAAATGAGGATCTGCAAAAACCAAGCATTCAAACAGGGTAGCAATGTTGTTGGGTTCAAAAGGAGCATCTCTGATGACATCTGCAAGTACAGTAACTGTGTGGCACTGCAACAATGCATAATGCAAGATGATCCTCAGAAGAAAGAAGCCATTCCATAATAATAATAGCAACGTACTGCACTGGTTTAATCCTTAATTAAAAATTAAAAAGGATCTGTATAAATAAACTGAAGGATTTATTTATACTTTACCCAAATGAAATTATCCAACTTGATTTACCCAATTAAAGCAAATAAAACATTCTGAAAGAGGGAACACAGTACAATACACTTACCTTACTACCAATAGTTAGTGCAGGGAGTAAAACGTAGTAAGCGATGGAGGCCTTGCTATAAAAAAATATAAAAAAAATAAAAAGTTGTCGTGTGAATCTCCCTTTTCTGAGTGGTCTCATGGTTCCTCCTATTCCTGCCTATAGTTCTCAACTTTCCAAATGTCCTTGGGTGGCTTGGGCATTAATTGGGAGTTTTCTAGCTCATCTGAAGCCTATTAGATTTAATTAGGCCAATACCTGATCTCTCCCAGGATGAAACCCACAACAGATGCATAACTCCCAGGTACCTATTTACTGCTAGATGAACGGAGGCTTCAGGTGCAAGTAAATGTGCCCAAACATCTCGGGCTGCCCGGGAATCAAACTCTGGTGTAATCATTTGGGAGCCGGTTGCACTAGCCACTGCATTATAGGTCACCTCAACCTGAAGAGCACAACTGGATGGAGGAGCACTGTTTGGGCAGTGCTCCACATGAACATGAAGGTAGCTACTGGAGATAGTAGGGCAAATTGCAGTGCACTAAACCTAGCCCAATCAAGAAAAAAAAAAAAAAAAAAAAAATCTTCTTCTGTTTCACCTATTTTATTTTTTAAACAAAGAACTGGATAAGATTTTAGTTGTGGACTGACTACACTGACTACTGCACTACAGTACCTGTGTTTTAATGTGAGAAATGAATGATTGATATAAATTTTATGTAGATAATTAGTAGGTATATATAATGAACTGTAGAAATTAGTATTAATATTTCTTTGCAGGTACTGCTTATTGAAAAATCTTCCAAACTGAAAGCTCTTGTAAGTAAGGAGGCACCACTGCTTCACCATGCCCATGCTGGTGCAGTGGTGGACGTGAGAAGTGATTCTGCCCTTAAAGGTTACTCGACCAGTGATCATGGAGCAGTAGAAGTTCATCTTCAGGTGGAGCAGCTCTTGAAGGATTCTCGAACATCCATTCAGTCTGCTACAAATATACAGGTAATGTTATTTCATTATTTTTAGGCTTATGAGTCATATATCCTTAGGATCTCTGATACTGTTATAACTGCTGGTCAATCTTCCCTTCATCACTAATGACTTATTAATTGTGACAATTATTTGAAATTGTCACAACAAATAATTATGAAATTACTTATTTCAATCACTTTTAGTTATTCAAAATTTGAAGGAAGTCTTGATTTAACTTTTGACATGAGCAAAAGTGTTGAAGCTGCACTCTGGTCCATTAGTCAATCACTGTCAGCATTAATAGTCCATCATGACCAGAAGAAATAACACTTATATTACACTTGTAATTAATGAAGAGTGTAAAATAAATACACTAATGTCTATATGTAATATCCACTAATAATATATATTCGATAAAAAAATGACATTTATATGAAAATATATATATTTTTAATTGACACAATCAAATATGTAATTGTTATTTTGCCTCCTTACAAATTGCACCTCTTGAGGCAGCCATAAGGCAGTTTCAACACCATCACAAAATGTACATACCGTAAATAATAATCAAAATATCAGATCACAAATTGGAAATTTCACAACGTTACAGAACCAAACACTAAACATCCTCCGGCTGTATAATCTGTTGGGATTCGCTACGCAGCTTCCTAGGTTGGCTTGAAATTTGTATCCACTTCCTTGAACTATCAATATGTCTATCAGCAGGAATACAGGCACAGTCTGTTTATTGATTCTTCAATTATGGTTGCAGAAGATAGTTTTAACAAATATATGATGAATCCATCCTGGATAATGGGTAGCTCCCTCTGAGTGTAATCACAGGCATGCATTTGATGCGTCAAAGTGAAGTTCATTTGTGGTTGGAGATTTGTATATGAACTACATGGTAAACTCTTACTTTGGTCTTGTATTAAAAAAAAATTACAAATCACACTGAGGCTGTAGGGACATTAAATTTATCAACATACTCTCTTCCACCTTTAATCCATACAAGTTGAGAACATTTTACTTCATGGATCAAAATTCACAGGATTGATCACATTTTCTTGATGCAGTATTTGATCTGCCACGAACTCTGATGTTTTGTAAGTGGATGGTGTGAATCAAATCCCAGCTCTGTGATTGATGCAGATATCCATGCATCTCTCATTGGCTGAGTGATGCATGAAATTTCTGGAATTTCATAATCCTAGCTACTGTGATTTTATTAACACTCTAATATGGAATTTCTGGGCTATTTTTTGTTAACAGTATTTTCATGCAAAATACCAAATGATATTTCATGCTTATTCCACATCCAAGAACATTCTTGAGGATCTATAGCAACAGTGATAGTTGTATGCAGGCTTAGCACCTATACAATTTTATAATATACAATATGCTGCTGTATATTTGCAAAGTAGTAATCAAACAAATTGAGGAGCATGATTTTATGATTAATTTTGCTTCTCATACATGAAATTTGTGTATGTTGTGTTCTGGAGTGTATTGATAATTGCCGATTCACCCCTCAGCCATATGAAGATGTGGAATATTTGGAAGAAACACCTGACCGCACACGAGAAAGGACACAACTAGTGGGAGCTCTTCCTGCAGAAGCCCTGGACTGGAAACCTCAGCAACTTAACTTGAAAAAATTAGGCTCTTATTATGCAGGTCTATCCAAGAGTAGACTAACTGGTGAGTGGACATGACAAGCTGCAAGACAAAAATTCATTACATAATTAACATAGAATAATAATAATGATAATAATTCCCATGGTCAGGGATAGGAAGCCTGTACTTAGCCTTATGAACAATGAAATCACAGTAATTGATGTGATATTCAGGTGTATTTATGAGAAACTCTTTGGAGCAGAGTAGTGGAATCTAACCAACATCCTAGGTCACCCCAGATGCATTGCTGAACTTATTGAGGTTACCTAGGTCAAATACTCTAATTCCTCAGGATGCAACCCACAACAGTTGCCTAACTCTGGATACAGTACTTAAAAAGGTAGCTATAATTAGATAAAAACAAATATACTGTATGTATTCAGTATATTAAGAGAATATTGTACGGTACAGTACTTTATTTTAATAAGCTATAAAAGGCAGTCCCAGTGGCGAAGTGGTAACATACTCGCCTGGCATTTTGCGAGTGCTTTGGCCTGGGCTCGTATCTTGGCCAGGGAGGATTTACTTGGCTCCAGTCCTTAACTGGAGCCTCTGTTCACCCAACAGTGAATGGGTATCTGGTTGTTAAACTATTTGGTGGGTCGTATTCCAGGGAAAATTTGAATTTAGGACTTGCCCGAAATGCTATGCATGCTTGTGGCTGTACAAGAATGTAAGAACTCTTTGATAAAAAAAAAATGACTTGTGTTATTGTTCTCCAAAGGTTTAGTGGTGGTAACAGCAGTAGCGGGATATGCCATGGCTCCAGCCCCTCTGGACCCTGCCACACTAATTCTCTGCTCCTTGGGTACTGGACTCACATCTAGTGCTGCCAATGCAGTTAATCAATTCTTCGAGGTTCCCTTTGATTCTCAGATGGATCGTACCAAAAACAGAGTTTTGGTTAGAGGTAAGTGTTTGTTTTGAGTCTATTTGTCTCTTAATTTATTTGAATGTGACTTGGTCTAGTCAAGATATTTACAGGGGTAAGATTCAGAATCACAGTATCACACTACATATCGTGTGTTCTTAGCATGTTTTGTGTGTGAAATTGTATTTGTATTGTTAGGTAACTACAGTTTTGTATATGGTCATGAATATATAAAACTATACTTTAAGAAGAGATGACAAATGTTTCAAGGTGTTTTCTACTCTTTAAGAATAGGAAGTTAGGTGAGGTAATTTTTGGGTTGTTACATTAACGAGCTAAAATATTGAGAGCTAGATGCATAAAAAGTACATTTTTATGCACAGAGTAATATAATATTGGATATTTATATCAAATTTGTGTTATCAAAATTCATGAGGTGAATAGGTAAATATGTATACAATTTTGTACTTTTGTCTTTAATTCAAATATGTACTTAGTAAAATGAGGATGGGCTTTACTACTAGAGTACATATTGTATTTCAGCATGACCACAAGTAATTATAAAGAAATTTTTCTAGCTAAGAAGATAACTAACTGTGCAAGGGCAGCATTAGCAGACACCCAGGGAAGAAAACCCTAAGTGCATGCAGTCTGAAACACAAGAAGCCATGCCATTACAACAAGCCAGATGTGAAACACAATTTGGAGACGGGACAGAAAAATTAGGAAAGGCGGTGGCGCTGCTGTGCTGGTGAAAGAACACCTAAAGGTGAACGAAGTAATGACTACCAATCCACAAGAAGTTGACATAATAGCACTAGAGATCTGCCATGAGGATGATAACTAATGATCATAAATGCATATAGTCCACCGCCAAGCAGCACATGGTCAAATGAGGAGCTAGATAGTAAACGAGAAGGTCTTATAACAATAATGAGAGAGATCATAGCGAGAGCGGATAACGATAGATCACGACTGTTGATAGTCAGCGACTTCAACTTGAAATCCATAGACTGGGAAGCATATGAAGCTAAAAGAGAAGATTTTTGGACTTGTAGATTTGTAGACATCATCCTGGAAACATTCTTGTATCAACATGTTAAACAAGTTATGAGGATGAGGGAAGGGTACATTCCCTCCATGCTAGATTTGATATTTACCAGCAAGGAGGAAGAAATATTTGACATTCAGTACCTTCCTCCCTTGGGTAAAAGTGACCATGTCTTTTTGGGAATAAAGTATGCAATGCGTTATAATCTGGAAGAAAATAAGGAGGTTGAAGCAGTTGAAAAACCTGACTTCAGGAGAGGACATTATGGCAACCTTAGAAAAAATTTTGGTGAGTATAATTGGACAGACTTGTTGCTAGGCAAGGAAGTGAATGAGATGTATGTCAAGTTTTGTGAAATATATGATAAAGGCACAAAAAAATTTATACCAAAACAGAGATGCAGAACTAGGAAACAGGATTGGTTCAACAGAAATTGCAAGAGGGCCAGAGACCAAAAGACACAAAAATGGAATGAATACAGGAAGAGGCCAAACCTCCAAACATACCAGGGATACAAAGATGCGAAAAACAACTAGACGGCAGTGAGGAGAGAGGCAGAAAGAAATTTTGAAAAAGGTATTGCAGACACATGTAAAACAGAACCAGGTCTATTCTATAAATTCATAAACAACGAATTGCAGGTAAAGGATAATATTCAGAGGTTGAAAACGGGAAATAGATTCACGGAAAATGAAAAGGAAATGTGTGAAACATTAAACAAAAAATTCCAAAGTGTGTTTGTACAAAATGAAGTCTTCAGGGAACCAGACACAATAAGAATTCCAGAGAACAACATAGAGCACATAGAGGTGTCTAGAGGCGAAGTGACGAGCTAGCTTGAATGAATCCCTTGCTCCATATGAATCGTTTGTAGTTGTTTGGCCTTCATTTTTTGTAGATCCTCTAGTTGCCTGTAAAGCTTTACTGGTGGGGGTTGCAAATTGTCACTCGCTCCCTGTACCTTTGTAATGGGCCTGGATTTGCCTCTGATCTCTGGCAAGCCAAACAGAACTTCTGCAACTGATGTGAGTTTTTATATGGAGCAATCTAAGCAAGATAGCTTCAGGGAGTCACTAGGGGAGTTGGGGATGCCCCAGAAAAAATCAGCCATTGAATGTAATGAACTGTCATATTCTGGTGAACACCTTGTAGCTTCCCAAGCTTAGCTCTGCTACCAGAGGCCAGGCCCAGAATCTGGCTAGCTTTACAAGGCCAAGGGACATAGTAACACTGGTTGATGCTCATAATGTGAAGAGAAGGCCCATCACACTTGCTATGGAGGAGGAATATAGTAGAGCACCTTTAAAGCTAGATAAAAATTCTGTGACATCAGCAAAGTTGTAGACCTGCCACCACCAACACTGCTAAACACAAGGACTCATATAATATTAATGCCTGGGAATAGATTTTGCTACATTTGGATTTAGAATCACAAATAATGATGGGGTTGAGCGATTGGGTTGTCATTTTGTCTTACAGTGAGTGAGTGAGTGATCAATGGACAATTGAAATACTGTTCTGTACTCTCCACTGTCTTTGCCCCAACCACGAGACAAGACAACTGTATTTGCAAAGTTCCTTTTCACAGCATTTAAGCAGTGCCCTGAGTGGACCTAGGCCCTGGCTAAGGGCAACTAAAGGGGCTCAACTCATAAAATCTGATTCTAAAAAGCAAGATAAGAAATGGAGAAATAGTGTAATAATGAGTATTATAAATCTAACATATTCAACCTTCTTCATTTATCACTTGATTTTCATTATATCTCTTTGCTTGTTGTTTTAGGTTTGGTGACCCCTTTACATGCCATTTGTTTTGCTGTTGTGTGTAGCACAGCCGGCATTGGCTTATTGTACTTTGGAGCAAATGGGGTTGCTGCCAGCCTTGGTGCTTTGAATCTGGTGCTCTACACATGTGTTTACACCCCCATGAAGAGAGTGAGCAGTCTTAATACTTGGGTGGGCGCTGTAGGTGAGTACCGTAGTAATATTAACGCTTTGGCTGCTAAATTGAAACAAAAATGCAAAAGATATAATTGTTTTACAGGATTGTAGAGTACTATATATTAGTTTTAAATAAAAGAACATAAAAATTAAGACAAAATTAAACTTTATCATCTTATATATACAGAAAACTAACCATGTCAGGATTTTTGTGTACATCATCTGGTGACAACAGAGATCCTTCTCTCTCCCCCCACAATGTGCTTTGCCAGTGATGTGCATTGAAATTTTATTTTTCTTAGCTGCCTTAGGCCCCCACTCACACAGGTATAGTGATCCTCTTTGTCTTGTCAAGATCACAGCATAGCCACGTAGGACACACACAATATTAATGTTGTAAGAACTGAGTATATCAAATGATGCCCTTATAGGATCATGCAGAGGTGCTCAGAAGTTGCCCCCTTACAGAGGTGGAGAGAGATCAAATGACAGTTCGCTACCACATTGGGAGAGCATCCAAAAAATCAAGGAAGCTTTACAGATAACTGGAGGGTTCACAGAAAATGAAGCATTAAAACTGCCAAACAACTCTGCAAACAATCAAGGTGCAACAATAGAGATTCATTTAAAACTAGCTTGAAACTTGTTCGTACAATCAGGCAGCCCGGCCCCAGCCTACAGCCGACCTCCCTGATCAGTTCTGTCACTGATGTGATAGTGATTAATTCTACCTGTGGTGCTCCAGTCTGCCAGTTATGGCAATACCCCTCCACTTCAAGTAAAGTGCTGGTCTCCTTGGTGTGTGTGCTTGGTTTCTATTGCACTTTGAGCTATATGTGCTCAGGTTTTTTCCTTGAGCACTTGCTACAGCTGCCCTTGCAATAATTGAGTTACTTTTCTGGCGTGTTCATAAGTTCACACCTGAGAAGCCAGGCCACCTTAAGAGCCTTGCCTTGAGCTGTTCATGAGTCTTGACATCTCTTATTTGGGTCCTTGGCTGCAGGCATTCTGTTGGTTGTGTGGGATGCTCTGGGGCATGCATGCTTATTTATATGGCACATCATTCTTCCCATTTGTAGCCTTGGAGTGTTGTCTGTATTTTGGTTCTGCTCTTTCAGTGGGTGACCCCAGTGCCTGGGGGTTCTGCTTGGCTAGCTGCCTTCAGATCCTATTAATTCCCCACTGCAGTTCTCTGGCATGGTTTGTTATGAACGGCCCGCTGAGCGCATGCTCGTTATATGCCAACTAGAAAAGTGCTTGCCGTCCTTGTTACCAGACAGTGATCATTCTTTCTGCCTCTCCCATGCTACCTGCTGGGGTCACTGACACCTATGACCTTGAGTCTTGTGAGGTTTGCTCTCACTTGATCTCTGCATTGACTGACTCGGCTCCAAGTTTGGAAGCTAATCAGATGGCTGCCACTTTATAGGTGAGGTTTGCTCGATTTATATATGCATGGCATTGTGCTCATTTGGATGCTCTGGAGTTGGCCCCTATGGTGTCTAGGAACCTGGAATTGGTGGTGGTGTCAGTGGCCCTACCTGGATTAAATCTATGCCGCCTCTTCCTTCTTCTGCATCTGCAGTTCGCCATATTTCTGGTCTTTTCCCTTCCCCAATTCCAGCTCTGACGCATCTCAGGGTTTCAGAGTCAGGTCAGCATTTAGCTTGGGGGTGTAGCTTGGCCTTCTCCAGAGGTGGCCCCATCCACTTCGATTGCAGTGTCAATTGAGCCTTCTAGTCCTGATGGGGGTTCAGGGATTTCACCTTCACAGCTGCCTTCTCTGACATGTAGCTGACTGAACCTTCTCCTGGGAGGATGCCTTTCTGTCTCGGACATTGGGCAAGGATTTCGGCTCTGCACCGGGGTTTTCATGGCAGGCTTCAGGGGCAGGGAGAGGGGAGCCCAAGGGGTGTCCATGGGTGCCTTTTATCCTTCTTTGACTCGGTTCCCTCTGCAGAGGGTCTTTTGCTGCAGGGGGGGGTGGAACAACCCATCTCTTTTCATTGGGGGCTTGGCAGATGTTTTATCAGACCTGCACACTTGATTGGTGGGAGGTGAGTTCCACCTTTTAGGTGTTCCTAAGAGGTGCTTCTTATGCTTCACTCAGGGACTGCCTGTTTGCTCCAGTGCTTCCCAAGAATGTGGGCAATTGGCAGCTGCCTATGTTCTCCAGGGCTCTTATTGCAGAGGACACCAAATGCGTATGCACTTGCTGGCAGTTTTGCTTGTTTGGGTTTTTGTATGGAGGCTCTTTGAGCATCTCTGAGGATGTGGCTTTGCTTGGTTCCATTCCAGGTGTGGAGGCCTTGGCAGCCCTGCCCAAGATGCTTGCTCTCCTCCTTCAGGAGGTGGTGGCAATTTATTACTTGGCTTACCTTACATGTCAACAGGCTGTGTTGGCCCAATCTTTAGATTTAGCTTGATCCTTTACCCTTTTGTTCTCTTCCTGTTTCTCTCTTCGCTTTCCTGAGAAGGCTGTCTCCCAGGTTTCGTCGACTGCAGCATTTCCTGTCAGCCTCTCAATGAGTTGCTGTATCTCAAGGGTTCTGCCTCGCTGATCAAAGGAGGTCTGGTAGAGTTGGGGCCTCACCTGCTGTTGGTAGAGGTAGGGCCTTGGGAGAGTCTGATTTCCAGGCTGTTGTGCTTCCTGTTGTGAGCTCCGCTTCTGCTTGATGTCGCAACTACATGTCAAAGAAGGATGGTTTCACTCATTGCTCACTCTGGCCCTTTCACAGTTCGCCCCTATAATGACTTTTGGGTCAGAATTCCTCCACGGTGCTGCATTGGGTCATTGCAGTTTGGCTGGACTCGGGCATGGTAGAGATGACCTCTTCCTTTCAGTGGGTATCCTGGTTGTTCCCAGATCCGAAGTGGAACTCAGCGGACCTACTGTACATCTTTGATCTGTCAGGATTGAACAGCTTTTTTATCTGTCTGATCTGCATGACCACCTTAGCTCAGGTTTGCCTAGTATTAAAGGTGGATGGTTGGATGGTGTCCTTAGACCTCAAGAATGTATATTGGCATGTCCTGATCCATCTCAGATTCAGGGACAAGTTAGGTTTCATTGTGAGGCATCAGGCTTGCTGCCTCTACTGTTTCAGTGTTTTACCCATTGGCTTGAATTTGGCCTCCCATGTTTTTAACAGGTTAGCTCGGATCATTGTGTCCTGGTTTCATTTCTAGGGATCATTCATGTATAGGCCTACCCTGACAACTGGCTGATTTGAGTTCCCAGTCGGTCTGAGTGTCAGCTTGCCGGGTTCGGGTTCCTGATAAACTGGCTTAAAGTCCCAGTTGGTTCTGTCCCCAGGCTCAGACTTGACTGATCCTTGTTTGGGACACTGTCAATGTCTGTGTCCCTCTCCACCCACCTCGATTTACTGTATTGTGGGAGACTTTTAATGCAAAAAAAAATCTACAAGCTTGAACACAAAAGTATGCTATGAAAGCGCTTTTAATTTTTAATTAGTTCATTTATTATGTATTCCATTCCAATCCTCTGGACAGTAGTGGAAAAGGTTACAGAGGCATATCCGGTAATGGGCTGATGGACTGAACCCCAAAATTTATTTTGCTAAGCAAATTAACTTTAACCACTGAACTGCGCAACGCGCCTCCAGGATCATATATTTTTAGTGTATTATTCAAAACTCCCGCAGCTACATGGGGTTCACATCAGCTTCCTCAGGGCTCTTGTAAACATTCCTGGATGTGAGAGCCTCAGTACTGAGTGAGCAACCAAGGCCGGCATAAGCAGCATGAGCTCACAGCACTGTTCAGCTTGTGACCACAGCATCGCCTAATAATGTCAAAATATATATATATAACTGGTATTATTTAGCCATGATAGTACTAGAGAAGAGCCTGAGTGTGATAATGACTGTACAATGTTCAAATATCAGTGAATCAATGCTGTTCATGATGTTCACAGCGCTAGCCACAGCATTATTTCGTCCATCTAAGAATCTTCAAACGACTTCATATGTTACTTTACAAAATAAATTTGGGGTCAGTTATTCATTTATAGGATTTAGTGACCAGGATTGTGATAATAGCTGGATTGTGGTGATAATTAGCGCTGTGCGTAGTATTTTGGGAGGAGTAAGTTTGGTGAGGAGGGAGGGAGGAAATCCAGGTAGCATCACTGTGTGTGGCAGCCACTCTTTGTTTTGCTCACCATACTAGCTTAGTGGTTTTCTATGGTGTACACATATGTACATGGGTATATACAATGTATGTACTGTATATAATGTAATAACAGCAACAGGAGTATGTTGGGAGGAGCCATTTTGGTGAGGAAGGTGGTGTTGTAATAGTAGTGTCATCTGCTGGCTACTGTGTGATTTCTCATGCAGTGTATGGTGGCCACTGTGCTGTTTGGACACAATACCGCCTTACTTGCATAGTTATGATGAATAAAACATGTAGATACGTATACATAACGTGTGTAAATGGTGTAATAAAAACAATAACAGTATGGTGGGAGGAGCAATGTTGGCTAATAAGGTGTAACGAGTGAGGTGTTGGAGGAGTAAGGGAGGGCTGGCTGGGTGTGGCAGCTCACACTCGCGGAGTTCCGAGTGTGTTGATGGTTAATGTATATAGTGTGTGATAGTGTGTAAATATGTTGTAAAAATACATAAATGAACATGAAACATTGGATATATGAGCAATATATGTGAACACATTTGAGACACACACAACACACTGTCTTGGGACAGTACGGATGTTCTACTGCCATAATATTGTGTACGTGTTCATTATATATAGGAGTGGCAAGAAAAAACAAAACAAATGTATATGGAAATGTACACAAAAAATGAACAAAAAATATTTGTGGCAACTCGCACATGTTGAAGTTGGCAGGCGACTGGCTTCGGGAATGTATGTAACGGGCGACCACCAAATTGTGACGTCACACGCCATTTTCCGGACCCCATTGTGGCCAAAGTAACTACAATTTCGATTTTTTTTTTACATATCTGTGATCAGGGAAGGGTATTTAACATTTTCAAAAAAAAAAAAAATTTCCCGAGAATTTATTTCCTGTGCACAGGGTGGTGAGGGGGGGCGGGTGCCGTATTTGGAAGGCAAGCAGCACAGTGGCTAAGTGAATTATTATATCAACAATGGCTTTGAGAATGACCAAGTATAGTTTCTAAGCTCAAAATGTGGGAGTGTCCAGTTAACCATAGAAAATTTTACAATTGTAACAAGAACAAGAGGTAATCATCAAACATCATCAACACAACATTGGTCTGTGGGGCCTCTCAGGGACATGTTTCCCAGAATGACCCTCTGGCAGTGTCGGTTAAAAACACTTGTCTAATTGCGGCCTTAATAACAATATACTGTACTGTACTTTGCTGTTTCTCCTGGATTTGGCCTGCTGATTGCTTCAGTCATACAACATGTTTGTTTCTTCCCAAGTTCAAGAACCATAGTACAGTACAGTACTGCTCCTACATTTTTCTGATAACTGTGTGTCACCAAGGGTGCTCCATAAATTCTGAGACATAATTTCAGGGAGTTTCCTCTTCTGCCCTCCAGTTGTAGAACAAGATTATATATACCCCAGCTATATTTCAACCTTGGAATTATCCAGCTCCAAATTCAAATTAAATTACAGAACATCTGAGATTTGGACATAAAAGAATTGTTGGTACATAGTAGGTACTATTAGGATTCAATCTAGATCCATCCTAGGGCTTGCAGGTGGATATAGACAGCAAGTGCCTTACCTCTTTGATTCTCTGTCTTGATAGTCTGCTTATGTTACAGCCACCACTGTGAGAAGTATGTGCAAGATATAGACTATCAATGATGTACATATTTGGGCTTAAAGCCTATAATGATTGCCTCAGGAGGCAATCATTATGCAGCCATCTGCTTCTCCATTGTTTGGGTGGACCTCTACTCGGTACTGACTGCAATTTAATATAGATTATCTCTAGCAAAGAAAATCTCTGGGCAAGTCTTGTCCACTATTTCCTTTTATGCTGTTTCCAATTGGCTTAAGTGGTGTTACTAGCTCTAGGTGTTGCTGCAGACATAGACTTGCTGTCTATTCCTTGTTGGGGCTTTGGGCTCTAGGCAGATATTTATGGTTGTAAGCATAGGTTTTGAATTCAAAATTAAATATATTAGTCTATCATAAGTGCCCTTGCCCAGATAATATATTTTGAATTTCTTTTAATAGTGGAGTTTCTAACATTTCCTCACAAGTACCATTACAACAAACACCCCTATAAAGTGAGAGTAATACAATATTGTAGTAATTGTTGTCACTTACTCCAAAGAGTGGATCATCATGCTAAATATTCCAGTTTGTGGTAAATATTAATTAATAACTATTAAATATTTCAGGCAGAGAAGAGAAGAGAATGGAATCAATGGGAACAATTTACCTGAAAGCATAGACAAATGGTACTGTGGCAGGTGATTGAAGAAAAACTGTGAATGTAGTGACTGTAAGAACTACAGAAGCATTAGTCTATTAAACTTAACTTGGAAGTTACAGAATTAGGAGAGCGAAGAGAGGAGGAGGGGAAAAAGATGTAGCGGGCAAAGTGATTACTTAAGTGTAGTTACAGGATGAGAGCTATGTTTGTGGTGTCTTGTCTTCCCATTACTCTGTCAAATGATGCTTTGAAAGTATTGACGGTTAAGGCATCCACCACCTCACCTAACATGTTTCAACTGTTTACCACTGTTTGCAAAAGTGAACTTTCTAATTTTTTGGCAGTTTTGTTTCATTATTTTAAATCTGACATTTTGCTTTTGAAGTTGCAGGTGTCAAGAATTCTTCTTTGTCAATTTTGTCAATTCCTGTAAATTGCAGAAGCATACAAAAGACAAATGAGGAATTTATTAGTTATGAACGATGTGGATTTCATAGTGGAAAAGGTTGCATATGCAAGAGAGCATATGAAAGAGATTAACAGTTGAACAGATCTGTACATGGTAGTTATCGACTTTGAGAAAGAATATGATAAATTGAATAAGAGTGGGTACTAGAGAGTTCCTGTGTTGAGCATGTATGGAGTTGGTGTAATATTATTAAATGTTGTGAACAGATTTTATGGCAGAAGTAGAGCATGTGTGAGAGATTTGGAGTAATTAGTGACAAATTATTCATATGATGAAAAGATTTAAATCTCAACCATTTTAGTTTTGAGAGAGACTACAGTATCTGATGTAGTTTTGTTATCAAATATTGAACGTTGTTTGAAGTTACCAGAAAGCAAATATAAATATATAAATATAAATATATATATATATAATATATATATATATATATATATAATATAATATATATATATATATTATATATTATATATATAATATCTATTATATATATATATCATAAATTCATTAAGCATTATAATAATAATATCGTATTATTACAGTTGTGCATATTCCACCGCTGATTGGTTGGGCAAGTTGCACTGGAGGTTTGGAGGCTGGTGGATGGATTATGGCAAGTATCCTGTTTGCCTGGCAGTTTCCACACTTCAATGCTCTATCATGGAATCTACGACCTGATTACTCTCGTGCTGGTTATCGCATGATGTCAGTAACTAATCCTGGTAGGATATAGACAGTATATTGCAGTTAAAGTTATAATAAGTGTAGATGTTATACAAAGTACCCAGCACACCACAGCGAGCTCAACCGTTTCACAACCAGATGATCTGGAGTTTAGAAGATACCTTCTAAGGCATCTAATATTGTCTATTTACATGAAATGCACTCTTGTGCTGGTAACATGCTTCTTCAGTCCTGCTTCTACCTGTTTTATATACATTTATCGACTTGTCATTAAGCTGACTTGATCACCAAGGCAACCAGAAACAACAGTTGATCTCATTGTATCTAACTTTGTGCATAGTCTAAGAGGGTCATACAAGACCATAAAATTTGGCAAGACAGGAAACATAATAAGATAAGTTCTTCAAGCCAAAATAAAATAAAAACTCTGGTACAATATACTAAATGATTCATTGGGTAGCTCGTTCTGTGTTGGCTAACTCCAACATGAGATTGCAAATATTTAGTAGACTGAATGATGTGAAATAAATACAAGTTTGAAATTAAAAGACCTTAATTAATCAATTAATATCAATTGTGCCATATTACAGTTGCCTCCAATTACTTAACATGCACTTCTGGTTAGGAATTAAGCTAATGAAACCTGTCCCAGCTCCCAGAAGTGAA
>WNGS01135237.1:18948346-18958808 GCA_020271785.1 Procambarus virginalis
AAAAGTATGAATTAGTGGCAATTTTCAAAGAAAGTCATAATTGAAAATAATGAATCCCTTCCAATCACCAATCAGACGACCCTGACTTCACACACACAGACACATATACACGACCTTCCCCAGTCTTTTTAAAAACTCCATTGTCTCCAGATAATCAACAATTACAAAAAATAAAAATCCAATTCAGCATAAATATTCACTGACTGACGCAAATTGTCTAATTAACATAAATTTGCAGCCGTTTCTCATTTAATATATTTTCTAAAATTGGGACATTCTTCTTTGTTGCAATAGGCGTTTAATTGAAAACACTTGCTAAACACGAGCGGCCATTGTAGAACGATGTTATGAATCCTTTTTTGGACCATAGGTGTGGAGCAGCTAGGAGACAAGGACCAGGTGTGTGGAGCAGCTAGGAGACAAGGACCAGGGGTGTGGAGCAGCCAGGACACAAGGACCAGGGGTGTGGAGCAGCCAGGAGACAAGGACCAGGGGTGTGGAGCACCCAGGACACAAGGACCAGGGGTGTGGAGCAGCCAGGACACAAGGACCAGGGGTGTGGAGCAGCCAGGACACAAGGACCAGGGGTGTGGAGCAGCAGCCAGGACACAAGGACCAGGGTGTGGAGCAGCCAGGAGACAAGGACCAGGGGTGTGGAGCAGCCAGGAGACAAGGACCAGGGGTGTGGAGCAGCCAGGACACAAGGACCAGGGGTGTGGAGCAGCCAGGACACAAGGACCAGGGGGTGGAGCAGCCAGGACACAAGGACCAGGGGTGTGGAGCAGCCAGGAGACAAGGACCAGGGGTGTGGAGCACCCAGGACACAAGGACCAGGGGTGTGGAGCAGCCAGGACACAAGGACCAGGGGTGTGGAGCAGCCAGGACACAGGACCAGGGGTGTGGAAGCAGCCAGGGACACAAGGACCAGGGGTGTGGAGCAGCCAGGAGACAAGGACCAGGGGTGTGGAGCAGCCAGGACAGCCAGGGTTCGATCCCCGGTGGGAGGCGGAAACAAATTGGCAGTTTCTTTCACCATGATGCTTCCCCCTCACTGTTAACTAGCAGTAACTAGGTACCTGGGAGTTAGACAGCTGCTATGGGCTGCTTCCTGGGGGTGTGTAACAAAAAGGAGGCCTGGTCGAAGACCGGGCAGCGGGGACGCTAAGCCCCGAAATCATCTCAAGATAGGAGGACGGTTACAACCCGAGGTACGCCACAGGCAGACCAAATCCAATTGTATAAGCTAGCGTAACACGATACAATCCAGCGCGTGGCCATTCTCTTTAATGCAGGTAACGTAATACATTGAGTCATTTAGTTTATAGCGCAGAAGTCAACATTGAGATGTTGTGTGAGGGTTGAGGAGAGGCAGACGAAGGGACATTGTTCCCTGCTCTGTGAGGGCCCCTCACAGCGGACCCTCACAGCGGACCCTCACAGCGGGACCTCACAGCGGCCAATCACAGCGGACACTCACAGCGGGCCCTCACAGCGGGCCCTCACAGCGGGACCTCGCAGCGGGACCTCACAGCCGTAATGGTTAGCACCTCACAACTTACACCATTCACTAGATCGTGTTCCTGTTGAGGACGTCACTCCACAATTCCCGCCAGGTCCTGTGACGTGGGTCATGACCCATACTTATGTCCGGCTTAAATGAGAGGTTTACACTCTGAATGTTCGTGACACATATACTCAGTACACACAAGAGTCTGTATACTAATACAGACTGCTTGTATGCAGTCGTATGCTGCTTCTCAGTCTAATACACTGAGAGTTTAGTTAGTCCTGATGTGTGTTGCGGACTAAAGCATACATGGTGGTTGGTCAGAAAAGTATTGAAGTAGCCTGGGCCAAATTCACGAAGCAGTTACGCAAGCACTTACGAACCTGTACATTTTTTCTCAATCTTTGACGGCTTTGTTTACAATTATTTAACAGTTAATGAGCTCCGAAGCACCAGGAGGCTATTTATAATATAACAACAGTTGATTGGGAAGTTTTCATGCATGCAGACTGTTTAATAAATGTAACCAAAGCCGTCAAAGATTGAGGAAGATGTACACGTTCGTAAGTACTTGCGTAACTGCTTCGTGAATCTGGCCCCCTCCTTCTAGCGTGGGAGAGGCCACAAGTCTAAACCCTTTTGCTACGCATGCGTACACATCGACCATATTATCTTGAGCGTTCTCAGGACATAAACTGGTCTAGGTCCTATATAGACTCACATCTAGTCAATCATAAGTACGGGATCAACAGGCTCGGAAGGCAACCCGTCCTCAAACAATGCCCTTGAGTTCATTCCATCCACCCGCCAAACCCAGCTGTTTATGAATGAAAAACGGTTTACATACGACTGATGACGTTCGAACACTTCCGGAACAAGTGCTTCACTGACAAATTTTGTTCGAACCACAACGCTGTAAATGGTTCATCCACGTACTACAAAATAAATAATCGGCAACAGAACCTAAACACCTAACCTAACCTATGTCTATATATGCACAATATGCTAATATTATAATATTAATTTATATTTGAGAAAATTCCTGTTTTGAATGAACAGCATGTTAAATTTATGAATGCGTCTGTGGGGTCGAACGCTGGATGGAATGGACTTGAGTCGATGACGGGCTGCTTCAAATACAAATAATCACCAAACAGAACCTAAACACTAAACACTAACCAATGCAAAAAGAAAAAAATGCTCTGTATGCTAATGTATAACAATATTAATTAATATCTGAGAAAATTCATATTTGAATGAACAACATGTTAAACTGATGAAGGCGCCTTTGGGGCGACCGCTGGATGGAAAATATTCAGAGAATGTCACACTAATTTGACTAAAAATGAGACAACTCACAAATATAACTGCTTCATAATGTCAGAGGATGTGAAATGTTCACCTAGAGTCCTTAGACTTTAGCATGTGTTTAAATATTCATGTATTACGATATTAATAGATAAAACGTACATTCAGATGACAGACTTGCATTCTGGTACAATTTTCAGTTACAGTAATGGAGATAGTGTGTTTGTGAAAATGATTACAGGAATGAAGAAGATATGGAAGGGTGTTTGTGTGTGTGTGTGTGTGTGTGTGTGTGTGTGTGGTGTGTGGGTGTGTTGTGTGTGTGGTTGTGTGTGTGTGGGTGTGTGTGTGTGTGTACTCACCTAATTGTGCTTGCGGGGGTTGAGCTTTGGCTCTTTGGTCCCGCCTCTCAACTGTCAATCAACTGGTGTACAGATTCCTGAGCCTACTGGGCTCTATCATATCTACATTTGAAACTGTGTATGGAGTCAGCCTCCACCACATCACTTCCTAGTGCATTCCATTTACTAACTACTCTGACACTGAAAAAGTTCTTTCTAATGTCTCTGTGGCTCATTTGGGTACTCAGCTTCCACCTGTGTCCCCTTGTTCGCGCCTCCAGTGTTGAATAGTTCATCCTTGTGTGTGTGTGTGTGTGTGGTGTGTGTGTGTGTGTGTGTGTGGGTGTGTGTGTGTGTGGTGTGTGGGGTGTGTATTCACCTAGTTGTGTTTGCGGGGGTTGAGCTTTGCTCTTTCGGCCCGCTTCTCGACTGTCAATCAACTGTCAATTAACTACCTTTTTTCCGCACGCACACCATTTTCTGGTGTGTAGTGTGTGTGTGTTTGGGGGAGGTGGGAGACAGGGAAGGTATGTGGGGGAACTGGGAAGGGTGGTTGTGTGTGTGTGTGAGGGGGGGAGGGGGAAATAGGGAGGTTGTATGTGGGAGATGAAGATGATGCATGTGAGGGAGATGGAGAACGCGTTTTGGAGAAATAGCGAGGGAGGGAAAAAAATAAGTGTGTGGAGGAGGGGAGATGGAGAGGGTGAGGGGATATCTTGGGCACCGGAACGACCCGGGAGCACCAGACACTCCACCTCGTGTATATGTGTATTATATTTCCATACATATATACAAGCTGGTTACACAAACATACACGACATAGTATTCATGTCTAAAGACAAACAGATACCATACAGAAACACCTCTTCCTTAAGCCCAAAAGGTGTCAAATGTGGTTCCTAAATATCACCCAGCCTACCGGACCGTAGGAACCAATCACCGCTCTCAACCCGCCTCTTTTTCGAAAAATTCCAGATGATATTCTGTTATAACATCCGTAACGGGAGTTGGATCCACCCGGCTATTGCTACTCCGTAAATCATTGCCGAAATTTCTCATTAAACTCCGTGTAGAACTTGAATAGCATTTTAGTTGACTAGGTCGTGGAGAGCCGCACATAGCCAACATACTCCCCGCCTCACCGCGCTCTTAAGCCACATGTCGGCATGTGCAAGAGTCGGGGTGAGGCTTGTGTAATGGACGGCTCTAGTGCAAGTGTTGTTGGGATGAGAGATGGCTGGAATGAGAGCTCTTCGTCTGGAATGAGAGCTCTTCGTCTAGAATGAGAGCTCTTCGGCTGGAATGAGAGCTCTTCGTCTGGAATGAGAGCTCTTCGGCTGGAATGAGAGCTCTTCGTCTGGAATGAGAGCTCTTCGTCTGGAATGAGAGCTCTTCGTCTGGAATGAGAGCTCTTCGTCTGGAATGAGAGCTCTTCGTCTGGAATGAGAGCTCTTCGGCTGGAATGAGAGCTCTTCGTCTGGAATGAGAGCTCTTCGGCTGGAATGAGAGCTCTTCGTCTGGAATGAGAGCTCTTCATCTGGAATGAGAGCTCTTCGTCTGGAATGAGAGCTCTTCATCTGGAATGAGAGCTCTTCATCTGGAATGAGAGCTCATCTGGAATGAGAGCTCTTCGCCAGGAATGAGAGCTCTTCGTCTGGAATGAGAGCTCTTCGCCAGGAATGAGAGCTCTTCGTCTGGAATGAGAGCTCTTCGCCAGGAATGAGAGCTCTTCGCCAGGAAGGAGACGTTTACATCTATAAGGATGAATCAACCCGTCCCTTCGCTTAACACATCATATCATTTAAGGATCAGCCAATCAGGACGGGCTGATGCCAGCAGAAGCGACCTAGAAGAATGAGCTGCAGTTGAAGCCTCTGGGAAGAGTGCTGGAGAAGCAAGAGACTTAGAGGGACCAGAGAAACTACAGCAAACAATACGTCTGTAACGGAAGAGTGCGTAACGAAAGGACAAGTTATGGGGATTTAACGATCAATGTGGAACGGACATTACGAAACAGATGGACCTTTCAATGTGAACCAGTGGGCATGCGACAGGATGTGTAGAGCGCCCAGGGGAGAGACATCAGTGTTGAATGAGCAATATGGACCTAATGAGACGGAACAAGGTGTGGGCGATGGTCATAGAACAAACCTGAGGAACAGAACCTGGAGGATCTACTGTCATACAACTAAGACGGTGTGGCAAGGGTTGATACATGCAGTTACAGTACGAAGGCTACGAGTCTGGTATAGGGAGAACTGTGCTTAACGAAGGGAGTATAAGAACGAAAACGAAGAGAACGTTTAGAACGAAGGGTGAAGGAGAGTGAGCGTCGAGAAAGGGACATTGAACAAAACGCAACACACAGACCTTAACTGGACTATATAGATGCGAAACAGACGCTTCGAAATGACACTGAAACTGCAAAGAAAGCCTGAAAAAAATACTGGAAGTGAAAAACGTCTGAAATGACACTGGGACCTACGGTTAACCGGCCCTGAAATTACTCAGTAAGCCCTTAGATAACCTCAGAAACAAGGCTCCATGCCTGAAAGAGAATCACTGAAGCGAGACTGCAACGCGAACATTACCGGCCGAACACACATTTGGGAACGGAGGCCGCTTGGCCGCGGGTAGAGGCACTGGGTGGAAGCTGTCCAGTCTGCTCTGAGTTACTGTCAAGCGACCGGGGACCTGCGGCCAGGATATAATGCTCTTCCTCTTCCCATCTACGCCACAGTTTTATCGACCACGCACCAACCCAACATCGGTATCTGGATTGCTTGAGCAAGAGATGGGTAGTGTGGATCGTGGGCTGGGGTTTGATGTTGGGTGTGTGTGGTCCAGGGCTGGTGTTGATGTTGGGTGTGTGTGGTCCAGGGCTGGTGTTTGATGTTGGGTGTGTGTGGTCCAGGGCTGGTGTTGATGTTGGGTGTGTGTGGTCCAGGGCCGGTGTTGATGTTGGGTGTGTGTGGTCCAGGGCTGGTGTTGATGTTGGGTGTGTATGGTCCAGGGCCAGTGTTGATGTTGGGTGTGTGTGGTCCAGGGCCGGTGTTGATGTTGGGTGTGTATGGTCCAGGGCTGGTGTTGATGTTGGGTGTGTATGGTCCAGGGCTGGTGTTGATGTTGGGTGTGTGTGGTCCAGGGCTGGTGTTGATGTTGGGTGTGTGTAGTCCAGGGCTGGTGTTGATGTTGGGTGTGTGTGGTCCAGGGCTGGTGTTGATGTTGGGTGTGTGTGGTCCAGGGCCGGTGTTGATGTTGGGTGTGTGTGGTCCAGGGCTGGTGTTTGATGTTGGGTGTGTATGGACCAAGCCTAACATTGATGTTGGGTGTGTGTATAAGTTCCACAAGAATTAAAAAATCATACTAATAGCATTATATAAAATCACAATCCACACAAATTTCGTAATAAAATAGGCACGGTTATTTATAAATTGATGCTCGAAGCATGAAGAATACAATATATACAACAGGGACTTTTACAGTTGTATCTTCACTCATGGACACTTTACATAAGACGCCAGACATGAACAGACAGACATATAAAGTTACCAACTTTTGAACAGAGCGAGACAGAGCTGCTGCCTTTTTTAAGACATAGTGAACACCTCGTGGCTACCATTATAGATGAGACGGGACTGTACCCATCCCAGCGAAGACGGGTGTACTCCCATCCCAGAGATTAAACTATTAAACTGCACATTTTTCAAGAAAAGAGTTTCTTGGACCGTATGGTAAGCAGTAGTAATGAATAATTTCCGCCAGCAAGAAACTGTAGAGGGTTCTATAGTAACCTATTGTGTATGCAGACTTAAAGAGGTATCTAGCGAAACTAGTTCTAGACTAGTTTAACTAGAGTAAAACTCTATCTAGTTCGTGAGCAAGAATGTATCGAAGCTTGCATCTTATTCATTCATGCAATATATTCACATTTATTTGCACAAATTTACGCTAATTAAAATAAAAAAAAAATATAGTCTTTGACAACGTATCTATCTAGATTTTGTAAACATTAAAGAGAATGGTACACAGAACAAAAAAAAAAATAAAGGGGAAACTCGTATAATTCGCGAGACAAGGACAACAGATAATTCTATATTTCTCCCGATTATGTTTGCAGGTCTGTTAAGCCGCCGTGATTACAGAGCAAATGAGAACGTGGCCAGAATTACCCCGGACTGTCACTGGAGTAGTGGGGGAGACCTTGGTGTAGTCTCAGTGTTTTGTGTGACTTCTCCTGGCCTGTCCCTGTGTGTGAGTGTGTACCTGTGTGGGTGTGTACCTGTGTGGGTGTGTACCTGTGTGGGTGTGTGTGTGTGTTCCTGGGCTTGAAGCGCATTGCTTTTCTCCTCACAATATTATGGTCGCACACAAGCACGTATGAGCACGCATGCATACGCACGCAGAGGCCCGGAAGCACACTCATGTATACATACCATATATAAAATGAGAGACCTGGACGTCACGAAACTATATGCAATCATCCATAGGGAGGCAACCCGTCCTCGCAAATTCGTATAGTCAATATTGACTTATTAAATATGTGCATAGGTGACATACTTAACATAATAGTTTCCCTTGAAAAGCTTCATAGAAAACACCGACCTTACCTAACCTACTTAGTATGTTAAGATAAGCATCTTATTGCTTCGTAATTACAATTATTACCTAACCTATACCTATAATAGGTTAAGTAACAATTGTAATTACGAAGCTATAAGATGCTTATTTTAACATACTAAGTAGGTTCGGTAAGGTCGGTGTTTTCTATGAAGTTTTTCAAGGGAAACTATTATGTTTAGTATGTCACCTATGCACGTAACTAATAAGTCAATATTGACTATACGAATGTGCGAGGACGGGTTGAGGGAGGACATGCCAACAACGTACAAGATTCTAAAGGGGACTGAAGGAGGGCAAAGTAATAATATACAAAGGAAGGAACAGCAAAAAGAGAGAGGGATGACAAGACGTAAATTAGAGACACAGAAAAATTGAGAGAGAACACAAGGAACTCTTTAACGTTCTCTTAAGAGTTGCCAATAAGAGTCATATGATAAATGAAGACTTTGTGGATGATATATCAGACAACGTTTTCTATATACGATAATGAAAACGAGTGGAAGGTTAACTACTTAAGTTATGAATTACTATGAAGGTGGGGTTAGGAGCGAGTGCTCAGCCCTGTAAGCACACCTAGGTAAGTACATGCTAGTATACACACACACACACACACACACACACACACACACACACACACACACACACACACACACACACAACTTCTTGCTTATTTAACCTTTCAGATATTTAATTACACATACATGAAAAACAAACTTTTTCATTTTTTCTACTTCCAGGTTAGTGAAAACAACGTCATGATGGCGACGGCGGGGGATAATAAGGTAAATGTTTAGTCTCCAGGCGTCAACCCCCCCCCACACACACACACAAACCTGCTCTCTCCCTCTGTCTGTCTGTCTCTCCACTCATTTCCGTCTCCCCCATTCACTTCTCTCTGTTCCCCCCGCCCTCTCTCTTCACTTATCTGCCTGTCTGTCTGTCTCTCTCTTCACTTCTATTTTCTGTCTCTTTCGCCTTCTCTCTGTCTCTCACAGTAATTAACATTCAAAACCATTCCTGTCTTACTTCCACCACAAGAGGGGCCGCCCAACCTGTCCTCACACTTATTACATAGCAATTTTGACGCAACTGACCAATGCGTCAAAATTGCGGTGCTTTAAATCAATTCAAAACGATGCAATATAGACGCATCCCTTAATCATCGCCATCAAGAGATAAGTTGGCTGATTTCCAAGGCTTCAGATCACATAAACTACTTCAAAAGTGATGCAGATTAAATCGGCTGAACCAACCGGAGATTAAATAAGGTGGTTTGAGCTAACTAGTTGATAAGACTTTCGCTAAATCAAACTCCAAATTTCAGACGAGATAATTATTCTGTTTTCAATTATATACAAAAATCCTGATTGGGTGTAATGCTTAACAAGTTTTAAAAGTAGATTGAACAGGTGTATTGTGTGAATGGACAGGTGTATGGGTGAGAAAGAGTAGATGTGAACGGGATTCCCCCCCCTCTGAGTGCCTATAGAGTGGTGCATATAAACGGGACTCGCCTATTATAAGCCTATATATGGGTGAATATATTCAGGATCTGCTTAGTATATAAATTTATATAAACGGAACCAATTTAGTATTTGCCAACAGAGGGGAGCCGCATTTAAGCAGGATACCCGTTCTGTGAGTGGCTGGGCACCCTATATTCATCCTGTGAGTGTTAGTGGACCACATACCCATCCTGTGGGTAGAGTGGACCCCTAAACCAATTATGTGGGTAGTAGTCGACACAGGCATGCCCATCCTATGAGTGGCAGAGGCCCCTCATACCCATTCTGTGGGTAACAGTGGACCCCCCCATACCCATTCTGTGGGTAACAGTGGACCCCCCATACCCATCCTGTGGGTAACAGTGGACCCCCATACCCATTCTGTGGGTAACAGTGGTCCCCCCATACCCATCCTGTGGGTAACAGTGGACCCCCCCATACCCATTCTGTGGGTAACAGTGGACCCCCCCATACCCATTCTGTGGGTAACAGTGGACCCCCCCATACCCATCCTGTGGGTAACAGTGGACCCCCCCATACCCATCCTATGAGTGATAATAAACTCTAATAATATACAATTAGTTCCTTACAATGAGGAGAGCGACAAGTCTTTCCAAACGAGTAAACTTTGCAACAAACAAAAAGAGAGGAGTATTTACATCGGTGGAGTCGAGTGTATAAATTATTCACAGCCACGTATTGTTGCTCGCAAAAATTGGTTTTGCGTGCGTTAGCGTTAGTGTTTCTGTCACGCTTTCCCTTCTTCCCCTTCCTCTTCTCTCCCTGGGATGATATATATAAATATATATATATATAGATATATATATATATATATATATATATATATATATATATATATATATATATATTCCTGTAGCAATAATGCCTGTATTCTCAAAAGGCAGCTGTTAAAATAACTCACACACACACACACACACACACCACCACACACACACACACACACACACACATACACACACACACACACACACACACACACACACACACACACACACACATATAATATATATATATATATATATATATATATATATATATATATATATATTAAACCGTCCAAATTGCAATCATAGGAGTGTAAAAAACACGAAATTGTTTAATTACACGAACGAATTCGGAAGGTAACTTTCACATCGATGTTTTTAATTTCCACGTCA
>WNGS01135237.1:19002944-19036609 GCA_020271785.1 Procambarus virginalis
TCTTACGCTGGTAGAAAGCTATTACAGCGACAACGTCAACGGAAAGACGGACGATAGAGAGAATCTGCAATAGCTAGAATTCGCCTTTGATAAAAGTACCCACAAAGATTTTGGACTAGAAACGTCAGGTGAGGTGCCGGAGTTGGAGAATCTGTGGCACGGGAGGTGAACATGGCCGCTGCCACTACCCCGAGAGACTGTGCCCAACTAGGAGACATTGGAAGTATGTGCAGTGTACTAAATGTGCCACATTGGGTTGGGAGAGCAGTAGTTGTCAAATACAGGTGCAAGACTGGCTTCCCCCAGGCAGGCCTTGACCACCCAGTTAAGCTGTTTTTTTTGTTAAGTTCTTGATTTTGCGCGCGGGAAAAACCGTATTTCCTTGGGGGTTGATAAGTGTTTTGTGTGGCAGCCGCGTCTGGGCGCAGGTGGTGGTCGTACTGGAAGATGTAATGCCACAATGACGATATGTTCATCCACAGGATGAGCGATGCTGCTTAACATGGTTCCTATGGCGGTATGTTCACTCACAGGATGAGCGACCCATCCTTTTTGTAACTGTGTGGACCATGGGGAATCATCGTACATGTATTGACGTTATGGACAATTAGATTGTATTATTTGGTACTATTCACTTTATAAGAGTCCGGAGAAAATAAAGTTGAAAACCAAACTCAACGTGGGTCAAATTGACCTTTGCACTCTGCTGTAGTCTTAGGCTTTTGTGCCTTCTTTTTGGTAATTACCTATGCTTAAATTTTAAATTTAAATTTTGCCCCGAGGGGCGAGTTTATTGGGCAGCGCCACTCATCCTGTGAGTGGACACACCGCCATAGCAGCATGTACAACACTCCCCAATGGGAAGAAAACCCGCTGGGTTGTTCATCCTGTCACTTGTACCCTCTAGTGTTCTTGACGGGATAGGTTAGTGGAATTTCCTCCAGTCTCTCATTTGTGTTTGACCCGGCTGAGTGACCCACTGCGATAGCGAGAGTCACAGATTAAACATACAGATAGACGAGGTTGAGGGGTGTGGAGGTGGAGGGAGCAAGTGTGTGCGGGGGTTGAGGAGGGGAGGGGGGATGGTTGGGACAGGGGCGGGGCGGCGGCAGAGTGGCGGGCGATGGCGGCAGGAGGAGGTGTTGGGGGCAGGATGGCTGGGCGTCAGCACGGCTGGGCGGCAGGGCGTGGCGGCGTGAGTGTAGCCTAGTGCGCACCAGCGCATCCCCAGGGTGGCGGGAGAGACCTCTTCATCAATGAGCTGCTTGTATCAGGCTCTTGCCCTCCCTGCACCTATATATAAGTGCCACGTTATATTGGCCATTCACATGCTGGCCATTAAGAATTGTATACTTTCTCGTAGCTTGACTGCTAGAGTCGCTCGCTTGAGATACAAGTGTGTGAGACCCCAAGTGGGTGGTGGTAGTGTTCCAAGCCATGGCGGTATTGTTCTGTTCTCGGGCCTGAGCAGCCACGTGGTATGGCTCAGTATGTACACCCTCCACACTGACGTCAGAGGCCACGGTACCTGCAGTATGTACACCCTCCACACTGACGTCAGGGGCCACAGTACCTACAGTATACACCTTCACACAAAGAATGTGTACGTTCTTGAGACACACACAGACCACCACCCCATACCTGGAGGGAAGGCAGTAATGAGGTACATTTGCTGATACCCATATTGAGTATAAACCTCAACTGCCTTAAGGGGATATCGACTCTCATATAGTGAAGACGAACAAGACTTCAGACGACATGGGATCAAGGGAAAATTACTTATTAAAAGAATTAACGGGGTGCGTGCCTGCAACCCATCCTCCAGCGGACGTACGTCGTCCCCCCCACGGCGTGTGGGTATTAATACGTATCATTTGCTGTAATAATAACTGTCATTGACTCAAATGTATATTAGTATTATGAGCTGTATGTTGAATTTTGTATATTGGATAGAGGTATATTGGGTAGACGTTGCCTGGTCTCTCCTTGTTCTTGGAACACCATCTGGGGGGTGGGGGGTGTTTTGTTCAGTGGGTCTCGTAAGGTTTCCGCTGTGGCCACAGGGTGTGGGTGGGTGGGTGTGTGTGGTGTGTGTGTGTGTGTGTGTGTGTGTGTGTGGTGTGTAGTTACCAGGATGAGAGTTACGCTCGTGGTGTCCCGTCTCCCTAGCATTCTGTCATATAACGCTTTGAAATTACTGACGATTTTGGCCTCCACCACCCTTCTCACCTAACTTGTTCCAACCGTCTACCACTCTGTTTACAAAAGTGAATATTTCTCCTCATATATTCTCCTCTCCTCATTTGTGTGTGTGTGTGTGTGTGTGTGTGTGTGTGTGTGTGTGTGTGTGGTGTGTGTGTGTGTGTGACAGATCCGTCTTTCATTTATAATCTTTATTGGAGCGTAATGCCATTCAATTCATTTGGCTTAATGTTCTGGGCGTCGAGATGAGACTGTTAAGGCTGAAAAAAGGTAATATAAATATATATATCTTAGGAATATGGCACCAACGACCTTGTTATGTGCGTCAAATTATTTATTAACGTCAGTCACGTTGGCAATTACGTTAATTTACTGTACTTACGGGAGGCTCGTCACAACATACTTATGGGAAATACGTATTTATGGCTCGAGGACACAGTTTGTGCTTTACTTTATACACTGGACGGGAACAGGCGCGGCTGTTCTGTAACTGTAGGCATCCTGCGCTGCTTCATACAGGCCTGTAAGTATGAATACAGAGGGCCTGACAGCTGAGTGGACAGCGCTTGGTATTCGTAGTCCTAAGGTTCCGGGTTCGATCCCCCGATGGATACCTTACCTTGAGGATACCTTGAGGTGCTTCCGGGGCTTAGCGTCCCCGCGGCCCGGTCATCGACCAGGCCTCCTGGTTGCTGGACTGATCAACCAGGCTGTTGGACGCGGCTGCTCGCAGCCTGACGTATGAGTCACAGCCTGGTTGATCAGGTATCCTTTGGAGGTGCTTATCCAGTTCTCTCTTGAACACTGTGAGGGGTTTGCCAGTTATGCCCCTTATGTGTAGCGGGAGCGTGTTGAACAGTCTCGGGCCTCTGATGTTGATAGAGTTCTCTCTGAGAGTACCAGTGGAGGCGGAAACAAATGGGCAGAGTTTCTCTCTCCCGGATGCCCCTGTTTACCTAGCAGTAAATAGGTACCTGGGAGTTAGACAGCTGTTACGTGCTGCTTCCTGGGGGTGTGTAACAAAAATTAGGCCTGGTCGAGGACCGGGCCGCGGGGACGCTAAGCCCCGAAATCATCTCAAGATACATAGCGACTAGGGTTGAGAGGTTATGCCTGGAGACATAACAACTAGAGGGGAGGGGGTTAAGTTATACTTGCAGGCATAACAACTGGAGATGAAGTTGTGCCTTTAAAACTTCAAGACCGCACACAAGACATTACTGGCGTAGTAGGAAGATGAATCTTGAATTTCCTGACGAGCAGAACCAAGTTTTTTTTTATTATTATTTTCTACCACAAACGAGGCCACAAATTTACAATGCTAACCAGCATATATACATTTTCTTCTGTCCTCCATGGACAGGGTTAGAGATCAGTTAAACATATAGTTCAGGGAGAACCAAGGAATAATAGGCAACAAAGTACAAATCGGAACATGCACCGTGAAAAGTTATAAACCTCTTGGGTACTGTGCTTGTCCTAGTACGCTTTTGTCATTCTCATATCAGACATAGACAAGGACATCAGTTGTATCTTATTATCGTTGGCAGATGGCACTAGGTTTCTTATGAGAGGACGCAGCTTAACTTCCAAACTGATGTCATCCAGGTCTTTCAAGTGGCCACCCAAAAAAACATGATGTTCAGTGATGATGATCCAGCTCCTGTGCTGTGTTGAAACCGAAGAAATCTGAAAATGTATTATACTTAGATCGCAATAAAACGTTACAATATAAAGAAAAAGAAACACGAAAGACCTATTGAGTAATCATGTCGGACGATCTTTTAAGCAATACAATAAAGTAGCTGTCACAGCTACAAGAACAAACAAAAAGACATTGGATAACAAGAACCTGTCGAGCAAAAGATGCCAAACCAAAAATATTACATTTAAGACACTGGTTGCCTGTGTCAATTCAATAATACATCTAAATTATTGGAAATTTAGATGTATTATTAAATTGAAAATTAAAAACTACCACTTAAAATATTCAAACTGTACTCCTTGGGACGCAAGGAGTAGCACACTAATTTGCACTTGTAAAGCATTTAGAGGGACTCGGGCAATTAATTCCAAAAATATTTCAAGGTCCCAAGACTTTTCAAAACACCTTCTCTAAAGATAAGGGGCATAACTTGCAGACTTTATTCAGTGTTCTAAACACCTCCAAAGGGTACCTGATCAACCGGGCTGAGTCATGTGTCAGACTGTGAGCAGCGGCGTTTAACAGCCTGGTTGACCAGACCACCCACCAGGAGACCTGGCAAGAGACCGGGCCGCGAGAACATTGTTCCTTGAAACCACTCACATATCAAGGTGTTAAACACCCAAACCCCCTTGAGTCGCAGGCGAGAACGACCCAAGTTGGGAACCCCCTGGACAGGGCGGGCGGGCCGACTGGCCACCACCATTCCTTCACTGTTGACCCAGTTTGGGAGAGTGTAGTCATGGCGGCTGTGTGGTGAGGGATGCAACACTTGAGGGGTGTGTACACTCAAGGTGATCACAATAGTGTGACATATCTTAGGGTAAAGCCTAAGGTAAGAGTTGTGGGATTGGGAGCTACTATTAACTCTCAGAAGACTTGTGCTCCTTTTCTCTCTCTCCAGTGTAAAAACAAGCAAGAAGGGGAAGGGTAAAGTGGACGCCAGAGGGAATGAGGACGTGGAGAGGTGTGGTGGTGGTGAGGTGTTGGTGTGGTGGAAGGGGAGGTGAGCCAGCGGCGAGTGAGGTGTAAGTAACCGCTATTGATCCTCACAGCTTGGATCGTGTAGGCTGTCTCATAACTGTAGGCTTTCTGTACATCATCATACTAAAATGATAATTACTCTCCATAATAATTCCCACTAATTGGATCGGGTTGGCGCGGGTTGGATCAGTCGGGACAAGTGGGCAGGACCCCTGAAGCCAGGGTACTCAGTGTAGTGGTGGTGACACCGTGTGTGTGTGTGTGTGTGTGTGTGTGTGTGTGTGTGTGTGTGTGTGTGTGTGTGTGTGTGTGTGTGTGTGTGTGTGTGTGTGTGTGTGTGTGTTACAGCACTGTGTCGTGACATACCCTTGTGCTGGTGAACCCCATCTTTGTAAGGGCGCCTGACAGCTGGGTGGACAGCGCTTCGGATTCGTAGTCCTGAGGTTCCGGGTTCGATCCCCGGTGGAGGCGGAGACAAATGGGCAAAATGTTTCTTTCACCCCTGATGCCCCTGTTATCTAGCAGTAAATAGGTACCTGGGAGTTAGACAGCTGCTACGGGCTGCTTCCTGGGGGTGTGTAACAAAAAGGAGGCCTGGTCGAGGACTGGGCCGCGGGGACGCTAAGCCCCGAAATCATCTCAAGATAAGTTACGTGTCTACAGGGTACGTACACACGAGTATTTTCTTACCTCCCTACGGCTCCTTTATGTCCTGCTTTCTCTCAGTCCTTGTTCACATTATCTATTCCCTCTCAGTATCTTTGTGTGTGGTGGTGGGGGGGGGGGGGAATCTGCAACAATGCTGACATCCAAAATGAAGAGTATAATTCATGCCATCTCCACCCAAAAATCATTCATATATATGTCTAACCTACGCCTGAAACAATCCAGGGATCCACGTCTGTTGTGGTACCCGATAATTTGTTCTATAAATCAATAGCCCTCTTTCCAGCCCATTATTTACCCAGCCCCTTCCTAAATTTTAACTCATCCAAATTGTATCTATTATTTCGTGTTGTATTTTGTGTTTATAGTATATATTTAGCTCCCTATTAATACCTCTTATACCCTTTCATCCCTATGTATTATTCACTCTTCACAAGGGAGGTGTCTGATTCCCGAGATTAACCTTGCTTCAAAACCAGTATTTACGCAGGTTTTTCAATACTTTCTAAGTTGGCGCTTTAAAAGAAAATCAAGGCGATTCCAGCAGGGAGGGAGAGTACATGTAGGAGTAGAGTGACTTGGAGTGCCAGTATGACAACAAATTAAAATCCGGTATATTGTTCTTTTCAAAGTAGCACATGAGCCTAAATGTTGGCTTTGACTATATGTTTATAATTCGCAGTTAAGGTCGGTATTCATGATTCAACTGTGTTGATTTTTGTCTGTATGTGGTGTTGGGGTTGCTTGCTCTGCGTGAATAATCAGCAGGTCGTGTCTCTTACCGTAAGTTTGTCGTTGTTGTTGTTTAAGATTCGCTACCTGGAACAAAAAGTTCAAAGTAGCACGGGCTATGGTGAGCCCGTAGCACCGTAAGTAGCCAGTTGGTCCTCTCAAGTAATACATCACATATTGATGTCGGATTCTCCAACGGAGGAATAACGATAAATGATAGCGGCTCAGGAACAATGACATTTTCTATGCATCGGCCTCAGGTGCTTCTATAACCCTTTACACCACCGCCCACGGGATGGGTATGGGGTGCATAATAAAGAACTTGAATTGGCCTCGATGCTTGGGTTCGTAAGTTTCTGATTTAGCAAAACAGTTGCATTTATTACGGAGTGGCAAACAGAGAGAGAATATGCTGCGCGATGAAAACGTAATAGGTGAGATCCTGGCCAATCATTGCTAACCAAAAGGTTGGAAAGTGACACTTGAAGTGTGTTACAGAAGTGGCTCCTGCGCGTGTAGAGTTCGGCCGGCTACTCTTCATGGATTTCTCTGGCTGTGACTGACGCTAGTGGGTATGAACATGTATAATTATTAGTGAATAAACGGTCTGACGCAGCTGATTGCTTAACTGTGCGCGTTACTAAGCTTTCTGGGAAGTGTTCTTGCTGCGTGCCGGAAGCTGTGCTCGCTGGTAATTTGTGGCAATAGTAAATCAATATTGGTATTGTGTATATTAAGTTATGTGAATATAATTGCAATGAAGAATGTGTCTTAAGTGTCTGGTGTTGGTAATTGTTAGTTGATTCGTGGGCCGTGTGTCGGTGCGTCTCACCGTACCTCCCGCTCGTTATTACCATCTATGACCCCGCGACCCAGTCTCTGACCAGTCCTGGTTAGTAGTCTGGACAACCAGGCTGTTAGACGCGGCTGCTGGCAGTGTGATGTATGAATCACAGCCTAGCTAATCAGATATTATTTTGAATGGTATCATGTTCTCTTTTTGAAGAGAGGTCGGCCAGTAATGTCCCTTATCTTTTCACGGCGTTGAAAAGTCTTGGGCCCTTAACGTTGATAGAATTCTCTCAGCGTACCTGTTGTGAGAGAATGCTTTTGAATGCAGGAGCGCCTCTGCTTTTCATGGGGCTAGTTTGCACTTCCTGCCGTGCCTCCTGCTCATGGTTTCATGTGCTGGCGTTTTCGTGTGCTGATTTGAAACTAGGTCCTCCAATACTTTTAAAATGTAAATTATTGTGTACCGGGACCGGGCCGCGGGGACGCTAAGCCCCGAAATCTTCATCTCAAGATACCTCTGGCCTGTGTTCGAAAGAATACAGGTTTTATTTTTTTAAGCGGTCTCAATGGTTTAATGTTTTGTTCAGTGGAACCCACTGAACAAAATGTCTAAATCGGGAGCGGGCAGTACAAGCACGCTCTCCAGGTCAACAATTTTTCCAGCTTTGAATGGTGCTGCTAGTGTGTGGCAATATTCCACCCCCCTAGTAGAGAGCGCTAGTATCTTGAAAAGTATCATCACTGGTATAGCATTAGCTTGTTTGAAAGGTTGTTGTTATATAACCTGTCAGTTTTCTTGCAGTTTCGACAGGTGCTTTATTGTGTTCTATAAAAGTAAGGTTTTCCGACATGATTACTCCCAAATATTATATATATTGCTTTTTCGTTATATAGAGTGACTTTTATGGTTGGTTTCCGTTTTTACAGTAGTGGAGGAGGTAGAACTTATCTTCACTGAACATGTTGTTTCCTGTGGCCCACTGGAAGGCCTTCTTTACATAAGTTTGGAGATGTGTCGTGACCTCTCGATTGTTTACACTCATCAACATGATAATGTCATCTACCAAGGATACTATACGACGCTATAGTTTGTGTTCTTCATTATGCCCGACACAGGAATGAGAAGTACTGAAGCAAGCACACTACCCCGGGGGACAGCGTGTCACGGTGGATGGTCCGGTTAAGACTTGACTATAACACTGAGTTCTGTTTGTTAGAAAATTGAAGACCCTTCTTCCTACTTTGTGTGTAATTCATTTTATTTGCAATAACAGTATGGTCACACTACTCTAGAACTTTGGCGAAATGTGTGTGTGTGTGTTACATGAAATTTGCTCGTCTTCTGTGGCGTGCCATAGTGGTTTTGCAGTTGTGAGAGGCAGGAGCGCCCTGTTCTGACAGCCCGTCCTATAAAATGGGGAGGTAATGTAACAGCACAGGTAGTGCAATTATGTACTATTCATAGCAGTCGGAATTGTTCTTATTTGAACACTTAGTATAAACCGTACTGTCAGATATATTGTGAATATTTAAGTTTACCTGAAAGCTTGATAGAAAAACCATGATCTAACCTAACCTTTTTAGTTTTTGAAGATAAGGATTTTATTGCGTCTTAATTACAATTAGTACTTAACCTTTAGCTATATTGATATTACAGTTTTATAAACTAATAAAACAAAACTAAAATATATCAATAATTGTAAGTAACTCAGGATATTTTCAAATTTTGTATAACAATTTCTATTGTTTAATAAAACTGAAAAAATACTGATATTTAAACTTGTGTATAGTAAATTGAGCTTGAAACTTCATCCTAAAATTCTGAGTTTCTTAACAAAACGAGAATAAATGGGAGGTAAATGTAACAGCCCCATAAGTGCAATTATGTACTATGTATGACAGTAGAGAAATGCACTTATTACCTAGTATTAAGCCGTACTGTCAGTTCGGAGGATGAGTTCTGAACCCGTGTTTTCCAGGGTTATGTAGACCTTGAAACTCTACGTGTTTTGTGATCCTTCGAAGAGTTGTGTGTGGTGATAGTCCAACCCGGCAATCACTTTTGGCATCTGCTTTACTTCCTTCTTTATGAAGTGACTGGATCTCCGGTGTTTTAAGTGTCTGGGATAACACCAGTATCAGGGCTCCTCTCCGAATGATGTTTAGGGTCTGGGTTGAAGGTCAGGAGTTATTTGCTTCAGATTGATTGACTGATAAAGATTAAGCCACCCAAAAGGTGGCACGGGCATGAATAGCCCGTAAGTGGTGGCCCTTTTGAGCCATTACCAGTATCAAGAGCTGATACTGGAGATCTGTAGAGGTGCGACTGCACCTTGCGTGACAGGAGATGTCTCCCGTGTTATTTGTTTCAGCTTGTCCTTGCCTATCTGAGTTGAGCGCGGGCTGGCGGGGGGCGTGCTTGCGTGTGTGCATGTACTCGTCTAGATATAACTATCTAGCTATAACTATAACTGAGAAATTGAGCTCGCAAGGCTCAATTTCGGGTAATAAGTCCTACCCTTCAAATTAATTTAGGTTATTCAAAACACTTCCTCGGGTTATTTCTATATATTTGTTTACATTTCAAACTGTGTGTACTGCTTGTGCTCGCGTGTGTGTGTGGCGGCCGCGGGCGTTTGGTGATTACTGAGGCTGTCAGCAAGTGAATGATGCCATCCTTTCTGGCGTGCCATCCTGCCTAACATCCTCTCCGTCCCCGCTGGACCTCCGGTGTTGCTGCTGCTCTGGTCAGCCTGAGTAAATGTACAGTGATGGTGAAAAACTCATTATACTCATAGTAAAGTTGTTGTTTCTGTCTCTGCAGGTACGTGAATGTGGATGTTCTTCCTGGGAGCGGGCAGTGTTGCACGTGAGTATAACTTTTAAATTATGGCGTGTACTTACGTAGTTGTGCTTGCGGGGGTTGAGCTCTGGCTCTTTGGTCCCGCCTTTGTGTGTTGCTAGCGACATGTAGGAGGCACGGTTCTGGGACATGTGGGAGAGGAGGAGGGGGGGGGTGCGGTGCAGAGTTCAGTAAATGTCCATTTTCTTAACCCGTGACAACTTGTGTGTGGTGTAGTAGTACAGGTGCGGGTTACCTGTACCTGTCACCTCCTACACAGAGGGAGGTGGGCGTGGCATTATGATCAACACAACCAGGTGGGCTTGCTCCCAGGGTACAAGTGTGTGTGTGTGTGTGTGTGTGTGTGTGTGTGTGTGTGTGTGTGTGTGTGTGTGTGTGTGTGTGTGTGTGTGTGTGTGTGTGTTGGGGGGGGGGTTCAGACGAAATATTGGCCCCTTTGTTAAGCCGTTCCCCGTGGATGGCTAAACATTCCATTTTTAGCTTATAAGTATATGTACCTGAAGTTCTTATCTGTGAAAGGTCTCATCACAGTCCATTATTTATGCTTCGTGCGGGATGGTTGTGTTGTTAGCGAGGTGTGTGTGTGTGGGGGGGGTCCCTGGTGTGGTCCAGGTAGTGTAATACATGCTAATATGTAACACGTGGAAGCCTTCCCGTTCTTACTTAACGTCTTCCCCTCCCCCTTCCCTCCCCGGTCGAGGACCGGGCCGCGGAGACTCTTAAGCCCCGAAATCATGGCAAGGTTGACGGCAAGGTAGGTAAGGTGGTCATCATTCCGGTAATATTTCTTATACTTGTTGGTGGGATATTGATGAGCCGTGGACCTGTACTCACCTAGTTGTGCTTGCGGGGGTTGAGCTCTGGCTCTTTGGCCCCGTCTCTCAACTGTCAGTCAACTGATTAACAGATTCCTGAGCCTACTGGGCTCTTCATAACTACATTTGAAACTGTGTAGTCAGGATGTCTATGGAGTCAGCCTCCACCACATCACTGCCTAATGCATTCCACCTGTTAACTACTCTGACACTGAAAAAAGTTCTTTCTAACGTACCTGTGCTCATTTGGGTACTCAGTTTCCACCCGTGTCTCCTTGTTCGCGTACCACCTGTGGTAAACTGTTTATCCTTTTCAACCCTGCCAATTCCTCTGAGAATTTTGTAGGTAGTGATCATGGTTTCTCCTTACTGTTCTGTCTTCCAGTGTCGTGAGGTGCATTTCACGCAGCCTTTCCTCGTAACTCATGCCTCTTAGTTCTGGGACTAGTCTAGTGCCATACCTCTGAACTTTTTCCAGCTTCGTCTTGTGCTTGACAAGGTACGGGCTCCATGCGGGGCCGCATACTCCAGGTTTGATCTTACATATGTGGTGTACAAGGTTCTGAATGATTCCTTACACAGGTTCCTGAAGGCTGTTCTGATGTTAGCCAGCCTCGCATACGCCGCAGATGTTATTCTTTTTATGTGGACTTCGGGAGACAGGTTTGGTGTGATATCAACTCCTAGATCTTTCTCTCTGTCCGTTTCATGAAGGACTTCATCTCCCATTCTGTATCCTGTGTCTGGCCTCCTGTTTCCACCGCCTAGCTTCATTCCTTACATTTACTCGTTGAACTTTAGTAGCTATTTGTTGGACCATTCATTCACTTTGTCTAGGTCATCTTGTAGCCTCCTACTATCTTCCTCTGTCTTAATCCTCCTCATAATTTTTGCATCATCAGCAAACAATGAGAGGAACGATTCTATACCCTCATGGAGATAATTTACATATATCAGAAACAGTATAGGTCCAAGGACTGAACCCTGAGGGACTCCACTGATGACGTCTCGCCAATCTGAAACTTCACCCCTCACAGTGACTCGTTGTCTTCTGTTGGTTAGGTATTTTAACAGTCTCCGTGGTGTAGTGGTAAGACACTCGCCTGGCGTTCCGCGAGCGCTATGTCATGGGTTCGTATCCTGGCCGGGAAGGATTTACTGGGCGCAATTCCTTAACTGTAGCCTCTGTTTAACGCAACAGTAATATGTGTACTTGGATGAAAAAACGATTCTTCGCGGCAGGGGATCGTATTCCAGGGACCTGCCCGAAACGCTACGCGTACTAGTGGCTGTACAAGAATGTAACAACTCTTGTATATATCTCAAAAAAAAAAAGTACTCCTTTATCCAAAGGAGTACCTTCCCTTTCACTCCTGCCTGCATCTCCAGCTTGTGCACTGGCCTGTGATGATCATATAGTGTTCTCTTGACTGTCCCTACGGCACTAATATTCTTCATCTGCACCTCTGGTCTACATTTCCTGCCAAATTGTTCCCTCCAGTATGTTAATTTTAACTATGTAAATTTGGGTCATGGCCCTTACCTGGTGATGATTTCGGGGCTTAGCGTCCCCGCGGCCCGGTCCTCGATAAGACCTCCTCCTTGCTGGACTGGTCAACCAGGTTGTTGGACGCGGCTGCTCACAGCCTGACATGAGTCACAGCCTGGTTGATCAGGTATCCTTCGGAGGTGTTTATCAAGTTCTCTTTTAAACACTGCCAGTTATGCCCCTTATGTGTAGTGGAAGCGTGTTGAACAGTCTCGGGCCTCTGATGTTGATAGTTCTCTCTCGGAGTACCTATTAGGTCTGGGTGTAGTGGGCGTGTCGTGTTGAAGGTCTGGGTGTAGTGGGCGTGTCGAGGTGAAGGTCTGGGTGTAGTGGGCGTGTCGTGTTGAAGGTCTGGGTGTAGTGGGCGTGTCGAGGTGAAGGTCTGGGTGTAGTGGGCGTGTCGTGTTGAAGGTCTGGGTGTAGTGGGCGTGTCGTGTTGAAGGTCTGGGTGTAGTGGGCGTGTCGTGGTGAAGGTCTGGGTGTAGTGGGCGTGTCGTGTTGAAGGTCTGGGTGTAGTGGGCGTGTCGTGTTGAAGGTCTGGGTGTAGTGGGCGTGTCGTGGTGAAGGTCTGGGTGTAGTGGGCGTGTCGTGGTGAAGGTCTGGGTGTAGTGGGCGTGTCGTGGTGAAGGCCTGGGTGTAGTGGGCGTGTCGTGTAGAAGGTCTGGGTGTAGTGGGCGTGTCGTGGTGAAGGTCTGGGTGTAGTGGGCGTGTCGTGTTGAAGGTCTGGGTGTAGTGGGCGTGTCGTGTTGAAGGCCTGGGTGTAGTGGGCGTGTCGTGGTGAAGGCCTGGGTGTAGTGGGCGTGTCGTGGTGAAGGCCTGGGTGTAGTGGGCGTGTCGTGTAGAAGGTCTGGGTGTAGTGGGCGTGTCGTGTTGAAGGCCTGGGTGTAGTGGGCGTGTCGTGTTGAAGGTCTGGGTGTAGTGGGCGTGTCGTGTTGAAGGCCTGAGTGTAGTGGGCGTGTCGTGGTGAAGGTCTGGGTGTAGTGGGCGTGTCGTGGTGAAGGTCTGGGTGTAGTGGGCGTGTCGTGTTGAAGGCCTGGGTGTAGTGGGCGTGTCGTGGTGAAGGCCTGGGTGTAGTGGGCGTGTCGTGGTGAAGGCCTGGGTGTAGTGGGCGTGTCGTGGTGAAGGCCTGGGTGTAGTGGGCGTGTCGTGGTGAAGGCCTGGGTGTAGTGGGCGTGTCGTGGTGAAGGCCTGGGTGTAGTGGGCGTGTCGTGGTGAAGGCATGGGCGGTGTTTGCCCACTCGGCTACAAACAGCCTCGACATCCATCTCATAACGTCATACGCCCATCTTGTTTAAGTAATTGGTTATTGGACTCCAGGGGCTCCGCGCGTACCACATATACCGCGGGGTTTAATAAGTCTGGTTATTTGTCTGGTGAAATTTTGGTTGATAAAAAATGGAATATAGTGCGAGTTATGACAGCTGGCGGGCTGTCCGCCTTGCTGATATATGACGGGTGTTTGCCTAAGGCTGCTTGTGCTCTCTCGGTGGTCATTGATAGAACAGGGATCACACTTTATATAATCTTGAATTTGAGTGTTCTGTCTGCATTCATATGTTGACTTGGGTTGATGTTCAAGTTTATTGGGACCATCTCAAAGCCCTCAAATGTACTCTCTGGAAAGTAGACGAGAGAGGTATTAAATGATATATACACGAAGATACTGGAAGGCCAGGTCACTTCCAGTATCTTTGATACTGGAAGGGATACTGAATGGCAAAGAAATCCAGAGCCTATGTGTTTTCACGGGCCTATGTGTTATTGGGCTCTGGATTTCTTTCCAATCCAGTATCCCTTCCAGTATCAAAGATACTGGAAGTGACCTGGCCTTCCAGTATCTTGGTGTATATATTATTTAATACCTCTCTCGTCTACTTTCCAGAGAGTACATTTGAGGGCTTTTGAGATGGTCCCAATAATTTGGATGTTTTATCGTGGCTACGCTTCCCGTATATGCGCCCTGAATTTCCTCTACAGTATTTCAGAAATATCTCCTGGTCTGAAAGGGGAAGCGAGTACTGAGCAGTACTCAAGACGGGACAGCACCAATGATCTAATTAAATGGTATTAGCGTTGCTGTGGAATCTCTGGATTTGAATGTTCTCATAATCCATCCTCTCAGTTTCCTGATTGCCGATATATTTGCTCGGTTATGTTCACTAAACATCAGGTCGTCGGACATCAGAATTCCCAGATCTTGCTGTTTCCGTTCTATGTGTAAGTTTGACTGTCTCTTGTACCCTGTATTTCGTTAAAGTTCCTCGTTTCCACCTTACCCAACTACCTGGAACTTGGCACTGTTAAACATCGTGTTATTTTCTGTTGCCTAATCGAAGAATTTATTAATATCGGGTTGTTGGTTTTCAATGTCCTCTACTGAGAAGATTTTCATGTTGATTTTTGTATATGCAAAGGATGACATGAAGCTGTGACTAGTGTTTTTTTGACTATTTCTGATATAAGTATCAGAAAGAGCAGTGGTGCCAGGTCTGAGCCCAAGGGTCCAGAGCTTTTCACTGCACTTGATCATATTTAATTGACTTCTTTGCATTCTCAGCACATCTGTGCCAGGTGAGTATGACGGGCTCACCATAGCCCGTGCTGCGTGGAACTTTGGAACAGAGTAGCTGAATGTAAAATATCAACTACTTGGCATTCTGTGACAGTTGAAAATCCAACGTCCCACTTTTACCCGTTATTGATCTCGTGTTACGGACTATCCACTCCATCTTGAGGTTATCTTGAGATGATTTCGGGGCTTTAGTGTCCCCGCGGCCCGGTCCTCGACCAGGCCTCCACCCCCAGGAAGCAGCCCGTGACAACTGACTAACACCAAGGTACCTATTTTACTGCTAGGTAACAGGGGCAAAGGGTGAAAGAAACTGCCCAATGTTTTTCGCCGGCGTCCGGGATCGAACCCAGGATCACAGGATCACAAGTCCAGCGTGCTGTCCGCTCGGCCGACCGGCTCCCGGCTCCATGGTCACACGTGGCGAATGCATTTGCAAAGTCTGTCAGGAAATGCAGAATAGAGCAGGTAAAGAGTAGAAAAATCAGAGGTCTATGGCTCGAACACCTCCCCCCTTGTTGGGGGAATTTATCTCCAGCATTTAATCTCATATAATATTTAAATAAATAATTAATTTAAAATAATCTTAGAGAAGTGGACTGTAAAACTTCTAAATATTATGGAGACTCCCTTACACATCTTTTGGAGGGTAAATTCAATAATATTGATACTACTAACAACATAGATATGAAAATGGGTTCATAAATAAATCGGCAATAAATTGTAAACATGGGGTTAGTACGCTAACTACTGAAGTTATTAGTAAACAGGAAGCTTAGCTGTCTAATAGTGAACGTGGAAACGTCAGACAGCTCTCTATAACCCGTCTAATCCTGTCAATGCATGTTGTCTCTGGAGACACGAGATTCCCCGGAGCGGGGTACGCTTCTCGTAGGTAGTTCCACGCTGCAAAATGAATCTTTTGTAATTTATATCTAAGAGTGTATATTTAAAATTAGGGTTGATTGGGTATGGAAAATTACACTCCTGGGTGTTTTTTGGTGTTCTTTCAGCATAACGGCAAGGCACCCTAAGAGAACAAGTCATGGCCACAACAAATTATTCTAGTTATACTTAGCCTGCTGAATGCGGTGTCCTTGATAAGATGAAATTATCAGATCAGTCCGAGGTCCGATAAAGCCACGGATGTTTCTGTAAACAGACGATAATGAAGACCAACTTCCGGACACAAATCCAATAGGGCTCCTCTCTGTCAAGTCTCTCTCGACAGTGTTCCGCGCGCCACCTGGCGCCGGAAAGTGTAAACTTGGTAAATAATTCACAATATTTTATTCGAATTTCCTATTAAAAGGAGACATTGTCGACGTTAAATTACGTCACAATAACGTATTGGGGTAACAACAGATCTTTTCTCGCTGTGTATTTCTTTAAACCCAAGTAACGTTAGATGAAGTACCTATATACGTGGTGAAATTTAGTTCACGACATTTGTTTACTAGATCAGCTGATGGCAGCTGTGGAAATTTTACCAATAAACATCGATATAATTTTGTGAAGTGAATTAAATCCATTGCCAATGTATATTCATTAATAAATTCAACAAGGTTAGATTGGGTTAATTCGATTTATGTATACATAGTTAATCTCGTGAGAGCTGGGCGACTGACGCAACAGCAGCCTGGAATAATAAGGAAGAATTTGACGGTATTACGTCTCATAAGAATTAGATGGTACTGGTTGATACCTGGTTGATGGGGTTCTGGGAGTTCTACTCCTCAAGCCCGGCCCGAGGCCAGGCTTGACTTGTGAGAGTTTGGTCCATCAGGCTGTTGCTTGGAGCGGCCCGCAGGCCCACATACCCACCACAGCCCGGTTGGTCCGGCACTCCTTGGAGGAAACAATCTAGTTTCCTCTTGAAGATGTCCACGGTTGTTCCGGCAATATTTCTTATGCTCGTTGGGAGGACGTTGAACAACCGCGGACCTCTGATGTTTATGCTTCCAGGTACTACGCTGCTGGTTAGTAGTATTAGTAAATTACATTTTTTAGTACAATAAAGTTATATTATTGCACTTGCTTAGTATTTGGGTGTTGGAAATTTCCAACACCCCTCTCTTCGTCCCCCTCTACTCCCCCCTTTCCCCTTCACCCCCTCCCTCCTCTCATACCAAGTATACGAAATATTTCCGGACCAGACCTGGAGGTTGAGTAGTGGATACGTTAGACCTGCGGGCCGCTCCAAGCAACAACCTCAGAGATACAGTTAACAATAAACATACCTGACCCCCATGCCGGGCTTGGGGAGTAAACTCACAAGTAAACTATGGGTAAACCGTGCCGTGCTGTGACGTGGATCCCGGTTATTAACCAAAGTGAAGAAGATCTTAAGCTTAGGCTGGATGAGCCGGGTGGAGGGTGCGGGCGGGCGGGCGGCCAGGTCACCCTGGTGCCAGCCCCAGGCACGGACGGGTCACCCTGGTGCCAGCCCCAGGCACGGACGGGTCAAGCTTCCTGCACAACAGGCTCATGACGTGACCTCTGGTGATCCCACCTCCCCTCCCGAAGGGACGAATACTTGTTTCACCGCCACCCTGTGATGAATATGTGGGTTTGCTGGCCGTTGCAAGCAACAGCCTGTTGGACCAAGGCCTCAACAAGTCGAGCCTGACCAAGGGCTGGGCTTGGGGAGTAGAACAACTCCCAGAACCCCATCCAGGGATTAATGTGTGTCACCTCCCCCTCCCGGGTTGCCTGCCTGTGATCCTTTCCTCGGGGATTACTACCTCGGGATTACTATCCCTCAATTCCACCCTATCCCCTTCCTAATCTCCTAGGGAGGGAGGAGGGAGGGGGGGGGGAGATTGAGTGCCGGTCACCAGTGCCTCCTGGTGTTATGACCGATCTCGCTGTCTCCCCTGGGTAACGTACGTGCCGCAAGCGTTGAATACCTTGTACAGGTGCACAATAAGGCCACAATACCTTGTGGCACCGGTGCACAATAAGGCCACAATACCTTGTGGCACTGGTGCACAATGAGGCCACAATACTTTGTGGCACCGGTGCACAATAAGGCCACAATACCTTGTGGCACTGGTGCACAATGAGGCCACAATACTTTGTGGCACCGGTGCACAATAAGGCCACAATACCTTGTGGCACTGGTGCACAATAAGGCCACAATACTTTGTGGCACCGGTGCACAATAAGGCCACAATACCTTGTGGCACTGGTGCACAATAAGGCCACAATACCTTGTGGTACTGGTGCACAATAAGGCCACAATACCTTGTGCCACTGGTGCACAATAAGGCCACAATACCTTGTGGTACTAGTGCACAATAAGGCCACAATAAGGCCACAATACCTTGTGCCACTGGTGCACAATAAGGCCACAATACCTTGTGGCACCGGTGCACAATAAGGCCACAATACCTTGTGCCACTGGTGCACAATAAGGCCACAATACCTTGTGCCACTGGTGCACAATAAGGCCACAATACCTTGTGCCACTGGTGCACAATAAGGCCACAATACCTTGTGGTACTGGTGCACAATAAGGCCACAATACCTTGTGGTACTGGTGCACAATAAGGCCACAATACCTTGTGGCACTGGTGCACAATGAGGCCACAATACCTTGTGGTACTGGTGCACAATAAGACCACAATACCTTGTGGCACAATACCAATGGGTACCTCCCACATCCTGACTGTAATATAAACCACCCCGTTGCCCCAACCCATATGATGAGTATCCCTATTCTGGACGAGTATCCCCATCCCGAAGTGCCCACAGCCCCGTTAGTCCCGTATTTTGGGTACAATATTTTGAATTGTTGACGCCATACGTCAACAATTCATTACGTCATTATATGGAATCGTTTGATACCCTACTGTATATATGTGAGTAAAATGGTAGTGTAGCGAGAGAGGCGGTACACGTTCACCAGCGCCGCCCTGCAGCGAGAGAGGCGGTACACGTTCACCAGCGCCGCCCTGCAGCGAGAGAGGCGGTACACGTTCACCAGCGCCGCCCTGCCGCCGCTCCTCCTAGTATTGGACTCTAAATGTACTCGTGAATTTAATGACGTAACGCGGTAAATGTACATGCGCGCGTGGCAGTAGTATTTGCGTAATATCTCTGTGATTTTTGACTGGGATGACTGCCACCTGGCGCAGCTGTACTTATTTTTGTTCTGGGAGGCTGGCGTGGGCCGCGGCCTGCGAGCGGGGAGTCGAGGGGAGAGAGAGAGACATTTTTGGCGATGCGGATGTAAGGTGGTGGCGGCGGCGCCGGGTGTTTGGCTGCCTCTGAGAACATTCCCGGCGTGCTTTCCTCCCACCTCACGGTAAAGTATTTCTGAGCACTAGTTATGTCAAGGCATAGGTTGGTGGTGGGCAGGCGCAGGGGGGCGTGCCTTGACGGTGGCCTCTCGTGCTCACGGGCCTGGGACGGTGGCCTCTCGTGCCCGCGGGTCTGGGACGGTGGCCACTCGTGCCCACGGGCCTGGGACGGTGGCCTCTCGTGCCCACGGGCCTGGGACGGTGGCCTCTCGTGCCCACGGGCCTGGGACGGTGGCCTCTCGTGCCCACGGGCCTGGGACGGTGGCCTCTCGTGCCCACGGGCCTGGGACGGTGGCCTCTCGTGCCCACGGGCCTGGGACGGTGGCCACTCGTGCCCACGGGCCTGGGACGGTGGCCACTCGTGCCCACGGGCCTGGGACGGTGGCCACTCGTGCCCACGGGCCTGGGACGGTGGCCACTCGTGCCCACGGGCCTGGGACGGTGGCCACTCGTGCCCACGGGCCTGGGACGGTGGCCACTCGTGCCCACGGGCCTGGGACGGTGGCCACTCGTGCCCACGGGCCTGGGACGGTGGCCACTCGTGCCCACGGGCCTGGGACGGTGGCCACTCGTGCCCACGGGCCTGGGACGGTGGCCACTCGTGCCCACGGGCCTGGGACGGTGGCCACTCGTGCCCACGGGCCTGGGACGGTGGCCACTCGTGCCCACGGGCCTGGGACGGTGGCCACTCGTGCCCACGGGCCTGGGACGGTGGCCACTCGTGCCCACGGGCCTGGGACGGTGGCCACTCGTGCCCACGGGCCTGGGACGGTGGCCACTCGTGCCCACGGGCCTGGGACGGTGGCCACTCGTGCCCACGGGCCTGGGACGGTGGCCACTCGTGCCCACGGGCCTGGGACGCTGGCCTGCTCGTGCCCACGGGCCTGGGATCTCTCTGCTGCTGCTGTGCTTGTTGTGCTTGGCATCATGGATGGTAGACAAGTGAGGGTTTAGGGGCACCCTCTGTCACCGCTTGTTCTTTCCTGTCTACGGGGAACGAGACCCAACTCTTGAGCCCCGCTTCCCAGCCATTACGGTTCTATACACTTCCCGACGATCCAATGCTGTCATACTTCTTCTTGAAGGTCTGATTTCAGTACTTTCGCTACCAGCTGCAACCCGTTCTCGCACTTGCTTATAGTCAATATCTTGCTTACGAATAAGTGCATATGTGACATACTAATTTAGTGTGAATATTTGAGTTTACCTTGAAATGCTGAATAGAAAACCACAACCTAACCTAACCTTCTTAGTATGTTAAGATATTACAATTAGTACTGAACCTATACCTATATTGATATTACAGTTTTATAAAAATAAAATAAAACAATTATTTAAATAAATTGTAAAATAACTCGGGATATTGTCAAATTTTGTATAAAATCTCTATTGTTTAATAAAACTGAGAGAAAAAGTTAGTGCCTTGAAAAAATATGGCTTAGAATATGTTACATATCTACTTATTTATAAGCAAAATAGTGACTATAAGCAGTAAGTCTCATATGTGCTTCTTGTGCACGAGCGGGTTGCCAGCTGACATTTGTCTATTACCTACACAAAATGGTAGTATTCCTTTAAGCTTAAATTTAGGAAAGACTTAGATTTGAAAAGCGGGTAGTTGATTAATGGGGCAAGTTACCTGTTAGCATGGTGGACGTGGGGACGCTTCCTACCTTCAAACATAGGATAGATACATGAATGTGTTTGGGTGGAGTTGTATGGCCCAATAGGCCTTCCGACAGTTTCCTTTATTCTTATATTTCCAGCTGACAACTGTCAAGGTTCGTTCTACTACCCCTTATCTGGACAATATTTGTCCATTTCATCTGTTAATCGCTCGTTATCTTGTACGTTGTGATCATGTCACGTTTTATGTCCTTATTGTCTTAAGGGGTTAGCCTAGGTTTCGGCCAGGCAGCATGATAGAATGTGAAAAAGAGCTCAATTAGAAAGTAAATCGTGCATGGGGTATCGAAAAGACAAATTCAGGTGCCTATGACGTCTGGGCCTGCGGCAGTGCCGGGCCTGCGACAGTGCCGGGCCTGCGACAGTGCCGGGCCTGCGGCAGTGGCGGACCTGCGGCAGTGCCGGGCCTGCGGCAGTGCGGGACCTGGAGGGTGTTGCAGTACTGGCTGGACGTAAGCTGTATTTAATGTCGCCAGTGATGCCTGGTTGGCTGGCTGGGGTTTTATGTTTATCGTATGTTCGACAGTTTCTCATTTGCTACAGAGGTTATATTATGAAGTTCCCCCTCCCTCCCCCCCCCTCGTGATAATGATGACTTCGTCTACTCTTAAAGTACTCCTCTGTGCTTTGTTATTCCTGAAGCCTTCCTCATATCTAACGTCCGTTTGGCATCATGCCCCTTGCTTCCAAACTTAATTACTTCTCAAGTTTTGGGAATGAATCTTTGCAGCAATTTTTTTTGCAAATTTTATTTTGTAAAACAAACACACACACACACACACACACACACACACACACACACCACACACACACACACACACACACACACAGCCACTAGACTAGTCCCAGAACTAAGAGGCATGAGTTACGAGGAAAGGCTGCGGGAAATGCACCTTACGACACTGGAAGACAGAAGAGTAAGGGGAGATATGATCACAACCTACAAAATCCTCAGAGGAATCGACCGGGTAGACAAGGACAAACTATTCACACTGGGGGGACGCGAACAAGGGGACACAGGTGGAAACTGAGTACCCACATGAGCCACAGAGACGTTAGAAGGAACTTTTTCAGTGTCAGAGTAGTTAACGGATGGAATGCATTAGGCAGTGATGTGGTGGAGGCTGACTCCATACACAGTTTCAAGTGTAGATATGATAGAGCCCAGTAGGCTCNTGTGTAGGGTGTAGTCCCCGGGGCAACGGTGGCTATTACTGGCGGTCTGAGATGGTTCTCAGCGTTGGAACCCGTCTTGTGCTTAAATCAGAGGTCCTCGTATACAAATTTAGCTCCGTGAACTCGGAGGGTGGTGTAAGCTGTGCGAGGCTGCTGCTGCTGCTGCTGCTGGTCGCTGGTGTTAGCTCAGAGGCACCACATCCCTCCCCCTTGTGAACATTCGCACAAGTCAGCGTCTTCCTTCTTAAAACACTGCAGGAACTGATGTCAGTGGTGAGGGGGGGACCTCTTGCTGGAGCCGTAGTCTTCTTATGGGACCTATCCTGGCATGACTCTCGCTGGTGAAGGTCCCTTCCCCCCTTGCTCACACCCTCACTCACCCTCCACACCCACACCCACACCCACTCACCATCCACACCCACACCCACTCACCATCCACACCTCACTCTTAACTTCCACACCACAAAACCCATCTGGCCTCGTACGCGCGTGGCTACGCCAGGGTAGAGAATGTTGATATATTTATATCATAATTTAGCTTTAATCTGGAGCATGATAAAAACCGTTAGACTCCGAGCATATATTTCCTAGTAATGTGTCAGGTGTGGGCTGTGCTAGTGTTGTAAGGTGTGGGCCTGTGCTTAGTGTTGCAGGTGTGGGCTGTGCTTGGTGTGTGTCAGGTGTGGGCTGTGTTAAGTGTTTTCAGGTGTGGGCTGTGCTTAGTGTTGGCAGGTGTGGGCTGTGCTTATGTTGGCAGGTGTGGGCTGTGCTTAGTGTTGGCAGGTGTGGGCTGTGCTTAGTGTTGGCAGGTGTGGGCTGTGTTAAGTGTGTCAGGTGTGGGCTGTGCTAAGTGTTGTCAGGTGTGGGCTGTGCTAAGTTTTGTCAGGTGTGGGCTGTGCTAAGTGTTGGAAGACGGGGTCTATTATGGGCGAGATCGGTTACAATAAGAAGTCAGCAAAATGTCCGGATTAAGGGTCGGGCAAATGTCCGGATAAAGGGTCGGGCAAAATGTCCGGATTAAGGGTCAGGTAAAATGTCCGGATTAAAGGGTCAGGCAAAATGTCCGGATAAAGGGTCAGGCAAAATGTCCGGATTAAAGGGTCAGGCAAAATGTCCGGATTAAAGGTCAGGCAAAATGTCCTGATAAAGGGTCAGGCAAATGTCCGGATTAAAGGTCAGGCAAAATGTCAGGATTAAAGGGTCAGGCAAAATGTCCGGATTAAAGGAGGGTAGGCAATGTCTGGATTAAAGGGTCAGGCAAAATGTCCGGATTTTGTGGTGTACGGTGAGGCGGTAAATCTCTTGTTCGCTGCAAGTCTCGTGTTCACAATTGCGATTATCGCCAATTGTGGCATCTCTCTCTTCATCCTTTTTTTCATACATTCTCACTTCATCCTTTTTCGTCTCTCGTGTGTTTTGTGTCTTTTTCCCACTCCTCTCTCCCACAGCTTCCGGTGATGTAACCGTGTGCAGCATGGTACAAACATAGGAAATGTAGATGTTTATCTCTCAGAATGTTTGGAAATATGTTTATTGTTTGTGATATGTCTATGTATGTATTAACACGATGTACTGAACGGGGTGAGAATAGCTTGAGCTACCTCATCCTTTTGTGTGTATTTTACCTCGGTAAACTTAATTTCCATTTCAATGGTACACACATTGCATGGTGTACATACTGTACTCTCGTTCGTAAATCTTAAATACGTGTTAATCCCCGAGGGCGGTCGCTTTGTTGTTATTGTGGTTCTGATGGCGTGAGAGTCGCGGGTGTTTTCCTCCTCTCAACCTCCACACAGCTTTTATTGCAGGTGTTAGTGAGGATTTTTGTTTTCCGGGTTGGGAGAACGAGTCGTCATTCCTATTGTTTTTGGTGGTGCTCTCGTTGGGTATCTCACTTGTTCGATTTCTACAGTGCTTTAATTAAATAAATAAGTAAATAAATATATATTATATATATATATATATATATATATATATATATATATAATATATATATATTATATAATATATATATTATATATATATATAATTATTATATATATTATATATATATATTTAATATATATATATATATAATAATATATATATATATATATATATTATATATATATATATATATATATATATATATATATATATATATATATATATATATATATAATATATATATATATATATATATATATAGGGTGTTGAAGCCTTAGGGGGAGGAATCCGTGAGATAATGGCACTCGTCTTAGAGGAACTGGTGGCTACATGGCCGGAATACTCTTGAGGAAAGTCTCTTAATTATTTTATCAACTTCCGTACGATTGTAGTGAGAGTAAACAAGGAAATTTTGCTTGTGTGGGTTTCCAGTATAATGTTTTATCATTAGTGTTTCTAGGGGTAGAATCTGAGTCACCATCTTATTTTTAAGGTGAACTCTAGCAGATTTACCTTCACAAAGTCTTCCTAAAACTTGCCAGATGGAACCAGCATGTTGTGATGATTAAGAATCAGTATATCGAAGCCATTTGACACTGTTGGGAAAGATGGTGCAGAATAGTCTTGAAACAAGTGATTCCATGAATAAAATTGCGAATGTAATAAGGGAGTCGGTGGCTGAGCGGACAGAACACTGTACTCGTGATCCCGAATTTGATCCCGGGGCGCCGGAGAGAAACAATGGGCAGAGTTTCTTTCACCCTGATGCCCCTGTTGCCTAGGTACCTGGAAGTTAGTCCGCTGTCACGGGCTGCTTCCTGGGGGTGGAGGCCTGGTCGAGGACCGGGCCTCCGCGGGGACACTAAGCCCCGAAATCATCTCAAGGTAACCTCAAGATATAGTACTAATCGGACGCCCCCCCCCCCATTGTCATACGTATGCGTAGGTTGATGAGAGCGTTACAAGAGGAAGATAGGTCTTCAGTTACTTCAAAGTGTGAACAGTTTCATACAGGTATATCACCAATTCTGTGTATTAAAGTCCTAACCTCGGAACACTAACTTTATTATGGCTTATAAGGATTTCTCTAATGTAACGTATAGCATTCCCCAAAGAAAAACATTAAGACGGAAGAGTTTTAATTAAAATTGATTGAACTATTAAAAAGATGCTTGACAATGTATTCTTCTCGATTACTCATTCCCCCAAAAGTATAGAAAACCTATTATATCAAAGTTGATGAAGAAACGAAAAAAAAGGATTAACTTTTAAAAGTTTTTACTAAATTGACTCAACTGTTGAAGCTATGACCGCAAAACTGGTGGTTCACATTCTCCCATTACATGTTGTCACATTCCCGCCTCCAGTCACCACCCTGGGTTAGGTTAGGTAGGTTAGGGTTTATATCGTGCCTCAACTTATTATTATTAACATCTTTATTGACAAAATTAATTACAATTTTGCCTAATCTGAGGATTTTGATAGTCTGATTAAAGTGAGGATAATGCTGGTATTCACTGTCACGCAGGACAGAGGGTCATACATAAGGCAATAGGTCTATACTGTAGGCGGAAGCACATATATATATCATGGTTACAATCAATGTTTTAATGTATGGATATGTGAAAAGCCGTGATGATGGGTTGGATCAAGGCGTGGCGAATACCACCTTTCTTAAGAGCATTTAGGATTTGTAGCCAGCAAAGACTAGCGCAAACACTTCAACGGCTCCTGCTTTATCTTCGAAAACCGCATATATTTCATTAGGGAGACAGATACAGAGTATCATAGGTGAGACACGCCAACACGAGTCATAAGCAGTCACGGCTCATTCTCCAGACGGAAGAGGCAAGTGTACTAATGAGACCACTGCAGGGCTTGTCCTCAATATCCACTACAAGGAACACCTTCGTCATCAGCATAATTAACAAGGTCCTGGCGGGAGGGCTGTAGACTGGTCTGCCCCTCGTACTAATTGTGCCACACTATAAGGGAGTAAAACATTGTGAATCTTGCTTGTAAGATACCTGGTTGATACCTGGTTGATGGGGTTCTGGGAGTTCTTCTACTCCCCAAGCCCGGCCCGAGGCCAGGCTTGACTTGTGAGAGTTTGGTCCACCAGGCTGTTGCTTGGAGCGGCCCGCAGGCCCACATACCCACCACAGCCCGGCTGGTCCGGAACTCCTTGGAGGAATAAATCTAGTTTCCTCTTGAAGATGTCCACGGTTGTTCCGGCAAGGATTGACGAAGTTTGGTATAACATTCGTATTGATAACTTCACACTGACCAGGAGCACCATCTAGTGAGCTTCGGGGACGTTACAATACTCGTCACACACAATCATCATCATTGTACACAAGGCAAATACTGCTAGACTTTCCCTCTTGCTAAATTAATAATTAACAAAAAAGTGACATTCCTTCACTACAGGTTGGCTTCCCTGACCTCAGCGTTCCCACTTTCCCTTCTCTATGCGCAGTAACCTTTCATTCAATTCCTCTGATGCTCTTATAAGGAAAAAAACCTTATTGACACGTGGTTTACTCTCATCTTGGGTGTTGGCGTTGTCAACACGGGTTTTAACCAATTTACACACCAGAACAATCTCGTCCACCAGGGACCAGATTCACGAAAGTACTTACGAACGTGTACATCTTTCCTCAATCTTTGACAGCTTTGGTTACATTTATTAACAGTTTACAAACATGAAAACTTCCAAATCAACTGTTGTTATTGTTATAAACAGCCTCCTGGTGCTTCGGAGCTCATTAACTGTTTAATAATTGGAAACAAAGTCGCCAAAGATTGAGAAAAGATGTACAGGTTCGTAAGTGCTTGCGTAAGTACTTTCGTGAATCTAGTCCCAGGTTGTGATGGGCGAGATTGTGTTCCCATTAGCTGGAGGGCAGTTGTTTGTGGCTTGTGAAGCCGCCACAAACGATAGTAGACAGAGGATGACCACCTCTAAGTTCTCTTCTGTTGGGATAGAGTCCTGATCCGTACACTTTCACTTTCTTTGTTGGGAGTCAAATCTACATTTGTGGACCTATCGTAAAGGTCAGAAAACGTGTTTGTCGTGCCGTTGACCTCGTTGGTGGGGCTTCAGGTAATTATTTATTGGGTTATCCTTGAAGTAATTATTGTAGGATGGTGTAGGTAAGCGATCCCATTACTGCCCGTGCCTGTAGTTCTAAGTCTTATCAAAGATACCGTGCTCGTGTTGAAACGTCGCCCCGTCCATAAATAAAGCATAAACGATGCCATTAAAATGGTACACAATTGATCCAGCCCAAGAAGCACTGTTTATATTATTGAGAAGAGTCCCCCCCCCCACACACAAAATATATACCGTGGCCTTGAATATATGGCGGCCATGTTTAAAGACGGTCACACAGACACGGGCTTCTGGTATATGCGGAATTAACCACGTGGAGGTGACTGTAATTCCCAGCGCTGTCGCGTATTAACATCAGTAACAATTTAAAGTTGTATTCTTGCATAATGTGTTGTTACACGAAGACTGAATTACTGTTAGCGTTGTGCTAGTGTGTACTCAACTATTTGTACTGGCCTATTTGTGCTTGCGGGGGGTTGAGCTCTGGCTCTTTGGCCCCTCCTCTCAACTGTCAGTCAGCTGATTTACAGTTTCCTGAGCCTACTGGGCTTTATCATATCTACATTTAAAACTGTGTATGGAGTCAGCCTCCACCACATCACTGCCTAATGCATTCCACCTGTTAACTACTCTGACACAGAAAAAGTTCTTTCTAACGTCCCTGTGGCTCGTGTGGGTACTCGGTTTCCACCTGTGTACTATTGTTCGCGTACCACCCGTGTTAAACTGTTTATCCTTGCCTACCCTGTCAACTCTCCTGAGGATTTTGTAGGTAGTGATCATGTCTCCCCTTACTCTTCTGTTTTCCAGTGTCGTAAGGTGCATTTCCCGCATGCCTTTCCTCGTAACTCATGCCTCTTAATTCCGGGACTAGGCTAGTGGTATACCCGTGGTGTGTGTGTGTAATTGTGAGATATTTATATATGGTGTGTAATATACATAATTTCGCGAAGAATATACGGAAAACCACGGTGTTGAAGCCAGACGTATAAAATTGGGTTTAGATGTTATACTAATAACTCACTCACCGCCAGCCCTACCATCCACCACCACTCTCAACTCACTCACCGCCAGCCCTACCATCCACCACCACTCTCAACTTACTCACCGCCAGCCCTACCATCCACCACCACTCTCACTCACTCACCGCCAGCCCTACCATCCACCACCACTCTCAACTCACTCGCCGCCAGTGCTAAAGTATTGCACACGCCCCACTGGCCGCTTCTCATGAAATGTCACGGCCGATTTATTTCCGCTTTGGCAACAGTGTCAAATCCATAACGCGATCCCTACCACTGGAAGAATTAAGAAAAAAATGCTCCCCCTCTCTTAGAGCTAAGAAAATACACGTCTTAAAGACATACGAGGAATTGCTTCCAAATTGACACTAATTCATTAAAGGATGAACTCATGATAATACCTCTGGCGCCATACCAACGAGATGATCGGTACGGGATGAAGACAAAAGTCATCTACCCGTCGGGTGGAGGCGCTCACGATTCCAACAACACAGTTGCCAAGGAGGAAGTCAAGGAGACGTGGCCATGTGGCCCGAGACGAACACGGTGGCCAACCCCCCCCCCCCATGGTGGCCAGCCCCGTCACGATGTGGGGTGCCCAGCGAGGGGACCACGCCACAGCCTGCATATCACCTCTAATGGGAGAAGCATCTTGCCTACCTTGTAATGGTTCCTTGAACGACCACACACCATAAGTCTTCTACGTCAGACACGGGGGTGACAGTAGTGAGGGAGAGGGGGAGAACACCGAGGGAGAGGGAATACGGGGAGAGGGGAGATCACGGGGGGGGGGGACAGCACACTGGCCAGGGGGTGAAAAGAACACTGACCACGGCGAGATCTCCTGGTTGGTCGTCTGATCAACAAGGCTGTTTGAAGCGGCTGTTTGAAGCGGCTGTTCGAAGCCTGGTTGACCCAAAAGTTCGAAGCCTCCAAAAGGATATCCTTTTGTAGGCGTTAATCGAGTACTCTTCCGAACATCGTGAGACGCTGGTCAGTTATGCCCCTTAAGCGTGGCGGGAGTGTTGAAACGTCTTTGATGTAGAGATATGTCTCAATATACCTATTGCACCTCTCATTTGCTCAACGGTTATTCTGCCCACCCAGCCATGCCACCTGGTCTCGTGTAATTTACATGTGCAGAATTGCAACCAGTCCCTATAATATTTTCAAAGTGTAAATTATAGGGACTGGTTGCAATTCTGCACATGTAAATTACACGAGACCAGGTGGCATGGCTGGGTGGGCAGAATAACCGTTGAGCAAATGAGAGGTGCAATAGGTATATTGAGACATATCTCTACATCAAAAGACGTTTCAACACTCCCGCCACGCTTAAGGGGCATAACTGACCAGCGTCTCACGATGTTCGGAAGAGTACTCGATTAACGCCTACAAAAGGATATCCTTTTGGAGGCTTCGAACTTTTGGGTCAACCAGGCTTCGAACAGCCGCTTCAAACAGCCCTTCAAACAGCCTTGTTGATCAGACGACCAACCAGGAGATCTCGCCGTGGTCAGTGTTCTTTTCACCCCCTGGCCAGTGTGCTGTCCCCCCCCCCCCCGTGATCTCCCCTCTCCCCGTATTCCCTCTCCCCGGTGTTCTCCCCCTCTCCCTCACTACTGTCACCCCCGTGTCTGACGTAGAAGACTTATGGTGTGTGGTCGTTCAAGGAACCATTACAAGGTAGGCAAGATGCTTCTCCCATTAGAGGTGATATGCAGGCTGTGGCGTGGTCCCCTCGCTGGGCACCCCACATCGTGACGGGGCTGGCCACATGGGGGGGGGGGTGGCCACCGTGTTCGTCTCGGGCCACATGGCCACGTCTCCTTTGACTTCCTCCTTGGCAACTGTGTTGTTGGAATCGTGAGCGCCTCACCCGACGGGTAGATGACTTTTGTCTTCATCCCGTACCGATCATCTCGTTGGTATGGCGCCAGAGGTATTATCATGAGTTCATCCTTTAATGAATTAGTGTCAATTTGGAAGCAATTCCTCGTATGCTTTAAGACGTGTATTTTTCTTAGCTCTAAGAGAGGGGGAGCATTTTTTCTTAATTCTTCCAGTGGTAGGGATCGCGTTATGGATTTGACACTGTTGCCAAAGCGGAAATAAATCGGCGTGACATTTCATGAGAAGCGGCCAGTGGGGCGTGTGCAATACTTTAGCACTGGCGGCGAGTGAGTTGAGAGTGGTGGTGATGGTAGGTGGGTGAGTGAGTTGAGAGTGGTGGTGGATGTAGGCTGGCGGTGAGTAAGTTGAGAGTGGTGGTGGATGGTAGGGCTGGCGGTGAGTGAGTTGAGAGTGGTGGTGATGGTAGGCTGCGTGAGTGAGTTATTAGTATTAACATCTTTATTGACAAAATTACTACAATTTTGCCTAATTTGAGGATTTCATTAAGTCTTATTAGAGTGAGGATAATGCTGGTATTCACTGTCCGAGGACAGAGGGTCATACATAAGACAAAGGTCAAATTGTAGGCTGAAGCACATATATATCATGGTTACAATCAATGTTTAATGTATGGATATGTGAAAACAACTTTCTATCGTGCACTGCCACACGAGGGCAGGGATGGGTTCATAAGTGATGCAGCTTAGAAGTAATATAAATAAAATTGTTCTTCATTCTTTAAAATAGACAAGCAAATTTTTTTATAAATTGTTAGGATGTCGTCCTGAACGCCTGAGTCAATGAAGTAGTTACACAGTTGCGTGAGTGGGTGGATGTAGGACAGGCGTGCACCAGGGTGGAGGGAGCACGCTACAACTCCCAAGCAATAACGTCAAGCTCCACCCAACACTGCCTCTGACGGGAAAATTATAGGGTGGATTATAAGAGCTGGTGTCTGGACGACTAGGGCAGGTTTCCAGTTCTTTTACGCGCTCTTGTAGTAACGATGCGTCTATAATCACAGGTGCCAAACCTGCCCAGCACAATGACCACATACCGGAGTGAAAGGTAGGGTAGGAAGTGCAAAGTATAAATCTCTGGGTGCCATAAGCACAGGCAACAGTTTAAACATCAGAGGCCCACGACTTCAATCCCCTCTCACACATTTACGAAATGTAGTGGAACAAGAGCGGAAATTTTCAAGAGAAAAGTGGACAAGTTTCTCCTAGTTACCTGCGCGGCCTGGCTGTGCAACCTGTCCTGGATGCGACAAAGAACGTCGCATTTCGATCGTATGCGTTACACAGGGGCCAAAAATAGTCGTACTTGAAACTGGAAGCGGCTTGCGAAAGTGACGTACTGTCCCGTTTTCAGTTTTGGGACTGATAGGTTAGGAGAGGACGCTTATAATTTGACGTTTTCTTGAGGTTAGGAAACCTCTGGAGGGGACGGGCTGGCCTGGGCTGTGAGGCTATATGGAGAGCTATGGAGAGAGAGCCTAACAGACCACACAGTCGCCAGGGAAGGCTGGCCAGGCTCCGGCAGTAGAACAACACGCAAAATCACCACCAGGTAATCGGCCATGTTATTAAATGATGAAAACACACGATTGTCATATTAAATAAGGGAGGCAACGATGTTGATGATCCACGAGGCCACTGTACTACACTCTGGCGTACTAACACAGTTCTCAATGTCTTGACGTCATCCATGCCATTAACATTGAGGCTCGGTATTTGTTGTTATAGATTCAGCTACTCGGAACACGTTCCAAGTAGCACGGGCTATGGTGAGCCCGTATTTTGGGGTTCTGGGAGTTCTTCTCTCCCCCAAGCCCGGCCCGAGGCCAGGCTTGACTTGGCCTCGGGCCGGGCTTGGGCCTTATCCTGGCTGTTGTTGGACGTGATGTTATCCTGGCTGTTGTTGTACTTGTTATCCTGGCTGTTGCACGTGTTGTTATCGTGGCTGCTGTTTCACGTGTTGACTTGTTATCCTGAATGTTGTTGCACGTGCTGACAGGCTCTTCTGGCAGTTGTTGCATGTGTTAACTTGCTATCCTAGCTGTTGTTACCGTGTTGACTCGTTATCTTTACGTGGATTATTCTGACTCGTTATCGTTATGGGATAGATCAACTTGAAATGATCATTCTAGTTGGTGTGGCGTGTCCCGGGGGGGGGGGGGGAGGGTGTTCAGGTGTGGGGTCAGTAAGAGAGAGGTGTGGGTCAGGGTGGGGTCAGTGAGAGAGAGAGGGTGTGGTGTTCAGGTGTGGGGTCAGTAAGAGAGAGGTGTGGTGGTCAGGTGTGGGGTCAGTGAGAGAGAGAGAGGTGTGGTGTTCAGGTGTGGGGTCAAACTACACACACTTGAGCAAGTTGCGCTGTGAATGTTTATTTGACTTTAGAAAGGGGGGGGAGAGGTAGGTGTTGTTGGAGGTGTGGAAGGGGGGGGAAGGGGAAAAGGGTGGAGGGTGTTGTTGGTGTTGGGGAAGGGGAAGTAGATGTTGTTGGGGAAGGGGAGGAAGAGGGGGGGGTGGGTGGTGTTGGGGGTCGACATTCTACTCAGTACTTTACCAGACGTTGTATCTTAACATTTGTGCGAGGCCGTGTGTGTGTGTGTGTATAAAGGTCATGTTGATTTAGATGGAGCTGAGGTTCACATTAGCGTGGGCCGCTGCCCTATTTAGGTGGTGCGGGTGGCGGCGGCTGGGTTGGGAGAGAGAGAAATTCCGCGTTGGCACCCGGCTGGGGGTTACAGTGCCGGTTACCGCCTCTCTTTCCTCCCCCGTCAGTCTTGTGTTGGACCTCTTGGAGGTGAAGTGTCCCGTGTTCGCTCCCTCGCCCAACTTGTCCGGTATTGAAATGTGTTTGGAGACTGTGGGCGAACGCACGTGCTGGAGGAGGAGGAGTTGTGCTGTAGTGCAGTAATTTTATCTGTGTGACTCCCATGTTAATTACGGGGCTTAGCGTGCGTGTCTCGTGGAAATTAGTGGTGGATGTTGGGTTTGCGAGGTGAAATTGTGAGGCTGACTGTCACTGACTGGGGTTCTCTGTCATCAGTTGGCCCCGGCGCTCGTACTGATGAGGACGTGCGAGTAATGCTGCCCTCCCTCCCTCGCTTGCCAGTCATGGACCAGCTAGAATAAATAACACGTAGTTCGGTACCCATGTTTGGCAAATGGGTTGTGTTGTAGACTGGAGGCGACCCACGACGGCCCCGCGACGCTATGACCGCTGCCTACCATTGTGCAGGTTACAGGTTTACGGAGCGCAAACCTCGTTCTGTAGTGCAGATTGAAGGAACTTAACAACCGCATCAAGAATGATTGTTGCGAGAAGGTTACGGGCGTGTCATTTCACTGCGAGTGAGCTTGTCACCCATCACCACCCGCTGTGTGTGTGTCCTGCCACACACCCGTGGTGTGGTGTGTCCTGCCACACCACGCGTGTGTGTGTGTCTCCAACACACCCGCGTGTGTGTGTGTGTCCTGCCAACACCCGTGTGTGTGTGTAACCTGCCACACCCGCGGTGTATGTGTCCTACCACACCCGCGTGTGTGTGCTTGCCATACCCCGCGCGCGCGCTGATGGTGTGTGTGGTAGTGTGTGGGTGTGTGCTGTGTGTGTGTGTGCTGTTTTTTTGTTTGTGTGTGTGTGTGTGTGTGGTGT
>WNGS01135237.1:19040583-19053656 GCA_020271785.1 Procambarus virginalis
GAGATAGTGCTGCCTCAATCTTGGCTCTATGACTTCGACAAAGCGTCCACATTTATTGACAAAATTGACTACAATTTGCCTAATTTGAGGATTTCAATTAAGTCTTATTAGAGTGAGGCTAATGCTGGTATCACTGTCACGCAGGACAGAGGGTCATACATAAGACATAGGTCCAAACTGTAGGCTGAAGCACATATATATCATGGTTACAATCAATGTTTTAATGTATGGATATGTGAAACAACTTTCTATCGTGTGCACTGCCACACGAGGGCAGGGATGGGTTCATAAGTGATGCAGCTTAGAAGTAATATAAATAAAATTGTTATTTCATTCTTTAAAATAGACAAGCAAATTTTTTTAAATTGTAGGATGTCGTCCTGAACGCCTGAGTCAATGAAGTAGTTACACCGTTGCGTGAGTGGGTGGATGTAGGACAGGCGTGCACCAGGGTGGAAGGGAGCACGCTACAGCTCGCCAAGCAATAACGTCAAGCTCCACCCAACACTGCCTCTGACGGGAAAATTATAGGGTGGATTATAAGAGCTGGTGTCTGGACGACTAGGGCAGGTTTCCAGTTCTTTTACGCGCTCTTGTAGTAACGATGCGTCTATAATCACAGGTGCCTAAACCTGCCCAGCAAAATGACCACATACCGGAGTGAAAGGTAGGGTCGGAAGTGCAAGTGTATAAATCTCTGGGTGCCATAAGCACAGGCAACAGTTTAAACATCAGAGGCCCACGACTTCAATCCCCTCTCAACACATTTACGAAATGTAGTGGAACAAGAGCGGAAATTTTCAAGAGAAAAGTGGACAAGTTTCTCCTAGTTACCTGCGCGGCCTGGCTGTGCAACCTGCCCCAGCTGTGCAACCTGCCCCAGCTGTGCAACCTGTCCTAGCTGTGCAACCTGTCCTGGCTGTGCAACCTGTCCTGGATGCGACAAAGAACGTCGCATTTCGATCGTATGCGTTACACAAGGGCCAAAAATAGTCGTACTTGAAACTGGAAGCGGCTTGCGAAAGTGACGTACTGTCCCGTTTTCAGTTTTTGGGACTGATAGGTTAGGAGAGGACGCTTATAATTTGACAGTTTTCTTGAGGTTAGGAAACCTCTGGAGGGGACGGGCTGGCCTGGGCTGTGATGGCAATATGGAGAGCTATGGAGAGAGAGCCTAACAGACCACACAGTCGCCAGGGAAGGCTGGCCAGACTCCGGCAGTAGAACAACACGCAAAATCACCACCAGGTAATCGGCCATGTTATTAAATGATGAAAACACACGATTGTCATATTAAATCAAGGGAGGCAACGATGTTGATGATCCACGAGGCCACTGTACTACACTCTGGCGTACTAACACAGTTCTCAATGTCTTGACGTCATCCATGCCATTAACATTGAGGCTTGGTATTTGTTGTTATAGATTCAGCTACTCGGAACACGTTCCAAGTAGCACGGGCTATGGTGAGCCCGTATTTTGGGGTTCTGGGAGTTCTTCTGCTCCCCCAAGCCCGGCCCGAGGCCAGGCTTGACTTGGCCTCGGGCCGGGCTTGGGCCTTATCCTGGCTGTTGTTGCACGTGATGTTATCCTGGCTGTTGTTGTACTTGTTATCCTGGCTGTTGCACGTGTTGTTATCCTGGCTGTTGTTGTACTTGTTATCCTGGCTGTTGCACGTGTTGTTATCCTGGCTGTTGTTGTACTTGTTATCCTGGCTGTTGCACGTGTTGTTATCCTGGCTGCTGTTCCACGTGTTGACTTGTTATCCTGAATGTTGTTGCACGTGCTGACAGGCTCTTCTGGCAGTTGTTGCATGTGTTGACTTGCTATCCTAGCTGTTGTTACTGTGTTGACTCGTTATCGTTACGGGATTATTCTGACTCGTTATCGTTATGGGATAGATCTACTTGAAATGATCATTCTAGTTGGTGTGGCGTGTCCCGGGGGGGGGGGGTGTTCAGGTGTGGGGTCAGTACGAGAGAGAGAGAGGTGTGGTGTTCAGGTGTGGGTCAGTACGAGAGAGAGAGAGGTGGGGTGTTCAGGTGTGGGGTCAGTACGAGAGAGAGAGAGGTGTGTGGTGTTCAGGTGTGGGGTCAGTGAGAGAGAGAGAGAGTGGTGGTGTTAGGTGTGGGGTCAGTGAGAGAGAGAGTTGTGGTGTTCAGGTGTGGGGTCAGTGAGAGAGAGAGGTGTGGTGTTCAGGTGTGGGGTCAGTGAGAGAGAGAGGTGTGGTGTTCAGGTGTGGGGTCAGTGAGAGAGAGAGAGAGTGGTGGTGTTAGGTGTGGGGTCAGTGAGAGAGAGAGGTGTGGTGTTCAGGTGTGGGGTCAGTGAGAGAGAGAGAGAGGTGTGGTGGTCAGGTGTGGGGTCAGTGAGAGAGAGAGAGAGGTGTGGTGTTCAGGTGTGGGGTCAGTGAGAGAGAGAGAGAGGTGTGGTGTTCAGGTGTGGGGTCAGTGAGAGAGAGAGAGAGGTGTGGTGTTCAGGTGTGGGGTCAGTGAGAGAGAGAGAGGTGTGGTGGTCAGGTGTGGGGTCAGTGAGAGAGAGAGGTGTGGTGGTCAGGTGTGGGGTCAGTGAGAGAGAGAGGTGTGGTGGTCAGGTGTGGGGTCAGTGAGAGAGAGAGGTGTGGTGTTCAGGTGTGGGGTCAGTGAGAGAGAGAGGTGTGGTGGTCAGGTGTGGGGTCAGTGAGAGAGAGAGGTGTGGTGTTCAGGTGTGGGGTCAGTGAGAGAGAGAGAGGTGTGGTGTTCAGGTGTGGGGTCAGTGAGAGAGAGAGAGGTGTNGCAGAGTGGCGCTCATCCTCGCCACCTTCACACGCTAACATTTTCCCCCTCCAGCCGCCCGCCCGTCCCTATGTGTCGACACCTTCGAACCTGGCGGCTAATGAGACGTGTTACGCCCGAGAATGTCTACAACACGGTGGCGTCTCCTCGAGAAGAATGGGCGAGGAACACACACACTACTGTGGCAAGCAAGTGGCAAAGATGGCGGGAGGTTGTTTGTTTACTCGTGAACTGTGCCCGCTGCACGTCTGGCCGGTGTGTTGTGTGTGTGTGTGTCGACACGGGATTAATTCTCGTCCCGATGAAATATTGCTGAATCTGTCATTTGATCCAGCATGTCCCGTGTCCTTGTGTTCCGTGTTGCTGGCTTTATATTTCTCGTCTATATCTCCACTCTTGTTTTGCACCCAGTCTTTTTTTGTTTCTACCAGTTGGGTACCCACTGAGGGTAATTGTTATTGTGACTGATTGTTGATCTGTTGGCCTCCAGTGCCCCATGGTGGTGGTTGGGGACCTGCTGCCCTCCAGTGTGTAATTACCTTGTAACGCCACTATGCATATAAACTAAAAATAGAAAACATTAATAATGTAACCCTGGTAAATTTGTACACCATATATTACAGTACCGCTAATAGTTTACACCGGAACCAAAAGGTACACTTCAACAAGGAAATGCTACACAGGATAAAGACGCTACCACCATCTGCCTTATCCATTTTACTAATCAAGCACGAGGCAAGAAACTTGCTTGACTTGGAGAGTACTTTCTATAACTCATAAATGATGGGACGGTTGTTAGCAGATTATATTCAGAAGCTAAGGGGATTCAACAATTGATACAGATGGGATTTAACATGAGTTTATTGAGACAGTTTTATGCTATTCACCACTATAAAATCCACTTTAAAAGTGGCAATGGTACGGGATCCAGACATGGAATGCATCCAAGATCATACACATTACCTTAACTAAGATCACTCTCTGCCTCTCAGTCTGGTGGATTCACTCTGTCTCCTGAGGCTTGCCTGATGACGCCTACCGCTCACACTCTCCAACACTCCAGCACTGTCTCTCTCTCTAACTATCATACAGGGTATATATACAACTGAATCAGAAGGGTGGGGGGGGGCGTGTTTACACTGTTGTGGGAACGTCTGATGTGGACCTGTTCCCAGCTGATTCAGCCTACTCGGGAAAAGTGTGTTTTGCACACCTAAATGGTTGGTCAGCACCTTAGGGCGTCAGCTTCCCATGATGTACAAAAAAGCAACAAGCTGCACCATTAAGTTGTTTGTCAAGACCATCAGGATATTCATAAACATGAAACAAGCTGACTAGGGAGAGCCAGATGATATTTCAATTAACTCTAAATGAATCTGAGGTTACAGGCTGATCTTACCAGGGCGTTCCCATGGTGAGTCATGGGTGCACTCTCCCGGCGTTACACCTAAGTGTAGTTACAGGATGAGAGCTATGCTAGTGGTGTCCCATCTTCCCAGCACTCTTTGTCATATAACGCTTTGAAACTACTGACGGTCTTGGCCTCCACCACCTTCTCACCTAACTTGTTCCAACCGTCTACCACTCTGTTTGCGAAAGTGAATTTTCTTATATTTCTTCGGCATCTGTGTTTCGCTTGTTTAAATCTATAACCTCTTGTTCTTAAAGTTCCAGGTCTCAGGAAATCTTTCCTATCGATTTTATCAATTCCTGTTACTATTTTGTACGTAGTGATCATATCACCTCTTTTTCTTGTTTTCTAGTTTTGGCATATTTAATATATATTTGGCATAACATATATTTGGCATGTGTGTGTGGGGGGACTCACATTTGTTTGTACTCGCCTATTTGTGCTTGCAGGATCGAGCATTGAATCTTGGATCTCGCCTTTCTAGCCATCGGTTGTTTACAGCAATGACTCATGTCCCATTTCCCTATCATATCTAGTTTTAAAATTATGAATAGTTTGCTTTCACAACCTGTTCCTTAAGTGCATTCCATTTTCCCACTACTCTCACGCTAAAAGAATACTTCCTAACATCTCTTGTGACTCATCTGAGTTTCCAGCTTTCACCCATGTCCTCTCGTTCTGTTAAAATTACGTGTGAACATTTCATCTATTTCCACTTTGTCAATTCCCCTGAGTATTTTGTACGTTCATCATATCCCCCCTCTCCCATCTTTTTTCTAGTGTCGTAAGGGTCCGTTCCTTCAGGCGCTCTTCATATCCCATCCATCGTAACTCTGGGACGAGCCTCGTCGCAAACTTCTGAACCTTTTCCAGCTTCCTTGTATGCTGCTTCAGGTGGGGACTCCATGATGGCGCGGCATACTCTTAAGACTGGTCTCACATAGTGTAAGTGCCCTAAATGCCTCCTGTTGCAACCCGTTCTCGCACTTGCTTACAGTCAATATTGGTTTATTTAATAAGTGCATATGTGACATACTAATTGATTGTGAATATTTTAGTTTATATTGAAAAGCTTTATAGAAAACACCGACCTCACCTAACCACCTTAGTATGTTAAGATAAGCATCTTATTGCTTCTTATTTACAATTATTACTTAACCTATCAACGGTATAGGTTAAGTAATAATTGTAATTATTACTTAACTATTATTATGGTAAGTCCACTACGGGCTCACCATAGCCTGTGCTATTTAGAACTTATGTTCCGAGTAGCTGAATCTAAAACAACAACACAACTAAACCTGATTACGCTAGAAAATTCAGAGAGGTGGGGAGCCATGATAGAGACGTATGCAATACTTAGGGGGAGTGACAGTGGAAAAAGAGGAAATGTTTACAATTATCGTCTATAGTACAAGCGTGCATGGATGCGAAGTTGAGACTCTGGTGAGTCATAGAGATGTTAGAAAGTTTTCTTTTGACGAAATAATAGTGGTGAAATGGAATGATGTAAAGGAGCAGGTTGTGGAAGGAAACTCCATTCAAAACGTTAATTTGTAGATATGATGGGAAAATAGGTCAGGAGTCATTGCTTTAAACAACCGTCTTGGGACCTCTTCAATATTTGTTCTTGAATCCCTCGTCTTCATCAGCAATGGTTGGAAAAAGTTAAAGGTCTAATGTTGGATGGTGCAGGCACAAGATCTAATGTTTGGATGGTGCAGGCACAAGATCTAATGTTGGATGGTACAGGCACAAGATCTAATGTTGGATGGTACAGGCACAAGATCTAATGTTGGATGGTGCAGGCACAAGATCTAATGTTGGATGGTGCAGGCACAAGATCTAATGTTGGATGGTACAGGCACAAGATCTAATGTTGGATGGTGCAGGCACAAGATCTAATGTTGGAAGGTACAGGCACAAGATCTAATGTTTGGATGGTGCAGGCAGAAGTAGGCGAGTATACACAAGTATATCTGAGTGTGTATACCTGCACGGGCGCCTGCACAGTGTTGTGTGCGGCGTATATTACATACCAACCAGGGTGAGAATATTTTTGTGGATACTTTGAAATTGTCAGTTACCTCCTCGCTAATTACCTGAGCAGTCATTTAACTGTTAGAAGAGGGCTATTATGCTTTTACACCGAGTGAAGGCGGAGGTGCTAGGTGGAGGTGAAGGGTTGTGGAGGCTGGGGGTGAGAGAGGGATGGTGGGAGGGTACCTCGGCGTGGAGGAGATTGGAGAGCCGAGGGGGAGAATGCCCTGTCATTTTATGGACTTGGCTATAATATAACTCTGGAGAGCTGTGGCAGGTAAATCATAGCAGGTGGAGAAGAGGAGAGGGTGTTGGCGCGGTGGGAGGCCTGGAGGGCAGCCAGAGACAAACACCCTGGTGGCAGATCCACTTAACACATCCACACTTCTCCCGCCCCAATTACTCAAAACTCTCAACCATTCGTTGCCGTTTTAACTGGATTGTGTATCTCGCACGAGAGCGTCGATAAGGGCAACTATGTTGGTGGTGGTGTTGACGTACTGACAGTCACGGTGGGACCGTCAACCCATGCGCAGTCACTCCTCAAATGTGTATTAAATTTAACAGATTTAAAACACTTCTTGGCTTGTGCTGGCCCTGACTCATGTTAAAGCAGTGTGGGTCTTGCATGGAGCGGATGAAATTGTGAGCCTTCACTTTTGAAGACAGGTGTATTGTGAGTGTGTGAGAGTGCGGCGGGGGCTGCCAGCCTGGGTCTAAGGGATCTGGACCCATTGTGAGCGTGTGTGTCTGCATCCCACTCACACTAGGGATCTAGAATGTGGCGAGGGCTTCAAGCCAAGGGTGCGCTCTAGATTCAGTGTGTACGTGTACTTGTATGTACACACACACACACACACACACACACACACACACACACACACACACACACACACTCTGGAAACTTTATTGCACAAAATGGGTTACAACACTGATTACCTACAAGATACAAAGTTAGTTGTCACAGGCTGTCAGAGTTCCTCTAGCTCCTCATATGGTTGGCAGGAACCATGAATGTAATGTGCATTTCCCCCTCCGTATTGCCACGCTGAGTTGCTGGAAAAGAAAGCTGGCGGCTCTAAGATCTCTTGTTTTCATTACGTTAGAACCCAGATCCTTCAGAAAGCTAGTGGCACTCTTACCGCAGGCACCAAGTTTCTTTGAAGTAATGGTGATTCAAATCTCTCAGCTTACAAGACTTGACTGATTACCTGTGAGTGGCAGCTTCACCCGGATGTGCAACACTGAGATCAATGTTGGTGTTAGCCAAGCTTGATACGCACGGGTAGCCCCACTCCACCTCCCTACCCTTCTTCCAGGGGTTTACTGTGATCCCCGTCTGGCTGACCAAGAGGCTTAGGAGAGAGATGGGGCATTAGTTTACTGGGCGCTCTCTCTGCTGGACAACCCGTTGTGGTAAGGCTCCTCCTAATGATTTCATATATATATATATAATATATATATATATATTATATATATATATATATATATATATATATATATATATATATATATATATATATATTATATATATATATATATATTTATATATTATATAATATATAATATATAAAATTATTAATTGTGGTATTTAGGTGGTGCCAGGACTTGTGTTTGTCCCTGAGAGGGATAAGTTCTTGGGACATGCACTATACGCACAAAACCCGCCTTGGAACCGGAAGAAATTAACATTTCTTAAGAGAGGCTCGAGTCTTTGACAATAGCAGTCTGGGGGTTAAAAGGGGTCAGCTGGAGTTTTACAGTGGGAGGGTGGAAGGAAAGTGGAATTTGACAGTGGGAGCATGAGAGGAAAGTTGAATCTGAGTGGCAGCCATTGTACACTCTCTACATAAGAGAATGTGTGTTTTTCTGTCTGTTCAAAGTTAGAGAGGCCAGATGCTTGGGGCTAGCCTCACCCAACTTTGTAAGGGGGAATGGTCTCGGGTGTGGGACAGACATCTAAGCTGGTGGACTCTCTGTAGGTAGGGCTGAGTTAAACGCCTTTTTAGAAATGTACATTTGTACATTTGTACAAATGTACAAAATGAATTGAAATGTACACTTAGTACATTTAGATGCACAATGTAATGAATTCGGAAATGAAAACTGGGATTTGTTGCCTGTAGAGTGTTGAAGTGTCCCACAGTTTACCTGCACATTTTCGTCATTTACTTAATAAATGCAATGGTCTATCAGAGGTTGAAGGAGAGAGATGGGAGGGAAGAGGGGGGAATGGGGGCCGTGATGAACATTCGAACCCTGGGTGTTGCCAGGCACACGCTCGCTAGACCATGTCATGGCTAGATCGTGTGCCTGGAAACACCCCAGCACCTAGGTTCGAACCCTCACCACGGCTGCTACGGATTTTCTCATTGATACATGACGATAATGTGATTACGCTGTGCACTCATAGTATTGCTAAAAGTACCTTAAACTTTGATTACTGTGAACGCAGGCAAGGGGGACTTACGGTATATTTATAAGATATTCGAGGCACAGATTCTTGCTTAGTACATTTAGATAATGCCTTACGAGACAAGGTTACACACTGGTCAAATGCCCCTTATAGCCTCACAAGTAAGAGGGCATTAAGTACAGTACGTGTCGGCGTATATAAGGCGCATCTAATTTACAAAGATAATTTGTGGGGGAAAATAGTTTGATATATTTCATCCAAGTTTACAACAAAGTTTTCAATAAGTTTTGTAGGGGGAAAACTGCTACAAATGTAAATACAATCGACTTGAGAATGGTCCAGGACGGACCGAAACGTCGTCGTCCCTTCACTTTCTAGTGTGTGGTTTGGTCAACAAATGTAAATACATTTATGTACTGTGTTGGTGGGGGACAAACACACGCGTGCTATCCGCCAGCAAATACGGAACCGAGAGTCAACTCTCTAAACTTAGTGGCAGAGGCGTTTCACCAAACTTCTGAATATGAGGGAGATCACCTACTGAGCTGCAATGGTGCTATATGATGAAACGAGATTGTCAGCCCTGGTCTCAGGCGAGGCTTGGGGAGTAGAAGAACTCCCAGAACCCCATCAAGCAGGTATCACGCATCAATAGTCTGGCTGATCACATTATCAACCCCGTAACCACTGCCTTATAGTTAAACAGCAGCCGAAATTAACGTCACAATCCCTTATGCTGTCAACTACCACAAATATGATTGAATAGAATGAAAGCAAATTCGTCAAACAAGAGCGCCCCTTAGTAAAACCATGCTATCAATCATTTATTAATCTTAACATTTTTTTTTCAAGATGTAGACGATTTTGTTATTGCCGATTCAAGCAATTTCCCCCACAATGGATGTTAAGCTAATTTGGCTGATAGTTGGACGCGAGCGATCTATCAATCTGGTCGATGACCGGGCCGCGGGGACGCTAAGCCCCGGAAGCACCTCAAGGTATCTCCCGTAAAACTCGGTATCACATTAGGAACCCGTCACAGCTCCGGCACTCTGGCTGACTAAAGAATAATATATATTGAATATGTAAGACGGGGGACTCTCAAGTTCTTCTTCGCATTCTTTAAGCACCCTGACAAACACCTCGTCTGGCCCTGGACACGCTGGCAAATATTAAAATGTCGTTTAAAAATGTAAACCATAGCGCTTTCAAGGCAGGCTTTGTCTGACATATACTGGAATACGCAGCACCGGTCTGGATGCCACAATTCGTGAAATATGAACCAAAATTTGAAAAAAATACAGGGGTTTGTAACAAGATTAGTGCCAGAGGTAAAAGGGTTAAGCTGTTAGGATTGGATAAATGAACTGGGTCTCATAACCGTAGAGAAGGGAGTGGGAGATATGAGGGCAACATACATGATACTGAGGGAGAATAGGCAAGGTGGATAGGGGACGGGAGAAGGTAAGTGGAAACTGGAACACATGAAAGTTGAACAAACAGGAGTTGACAGGCAGGATAGACTGGTATGCAGGTATAGGTGGTCAACAAGTTGAGTGCACTGAAAGTAGTGGTTATGGAAGGTACATCTATCCACAACTTTAGGGCCAGATTCGACAAGCAATTCAAACGTCTGAATAGTTAAAACTTGAACGCAACAAGTAAAACAAGGGGTAGCAGGCGGGGGGGGGGGATAAAAGGTAGATCTCACCTTCCCGTAGATACTGGTAGCAGGTACAGGTTAATAATAGGGCATGGGTATACTCATATTAGTAAATACCACGTGGTATGCACCAGTTATCCCTTGCGTGTGGGGAATACTCGGCTTGAATACAATTGCATGTAGGCCCCGGCCTGATGTCACAATTTTGCTGTATAATTTTTATTCAATGTTTATCTCAAGCCCAGCAGCGAGAGGCTGCATTAGAGTTGAGTCAATGTTGAGGTTTGGGACGGTTATCTTGAGATGATTTCGGGGCAATAGTGTCCCCGCGGCCCGGTTCTCGACCAGGCCTCCACCCCCAGGAAGCAGCCCGTGACAGCTGACTAACACCCAGGTACCTATTTTACTGCTAGGTAACAGGGGCATTGGGTGAAAGAAGCTCTGCCCATTGTTTCTCGCCGGCGCCTGGGATCGAACCCAGGACCACAGGATCACAAGTCCAGCGTGCTGTCCGCTCGGCCGACCTGCTCCCCGGTCAATCGGTTGTCAATCTTAGTGCATAGAACCCTCCAATACATCTCATTAATCACGCCTGACGTTGATAAGGCGCCAGCGCCACGTGACCTCCCCCCGGTCACGCGGCGGGCTCGCCATAGCCCGTGCTACATGGACATTTCGTCCTGAGTAGCTAAACCTGAAACAACAACAACGTGACCTCCCCCCCCCCTCATAATGTTTACATAGAGCACGTGGAGGCGGCGTGACGTCAGTGTGTTGACGTGAGCTAGATGAGTGTGTTGACGTGAGCTAGATGAGTGTGTTGACGTGAGCTAGATGAGTGTGTTGACGTGAGCTAGATGAGTGTGTTGACGTGAGCTAGATGAGTGTGTTGACGTGAGCTAGATGAGTGTGTTGACGTGAGCTAGATGAGTGTGTTGACGTGAGCTAGATGAGTGTGTTGACGTGAGCTAGATGAGTGTGTTGACGTGAGCTAGATGAGTGTGTTGACGTGAGCTAGATGAGTGTGTTGACGGGAGCTAGATGAGTGTGTTGACGTGAGCTAGACGAGTGTGTTGACGGGAGCTAGACGAGTGTGTTGACGGGAGCTAGACGAGTGTGTTGACGGGAGCTAGATGAGTGTGTTGACGGGAGCTAGATGAGTGTGTTGACGGGAGCTAGATGAGTGTGTTGACGGGAGCTAGATGAGTGTGTTGACGGGAGCTAGATGAGTGTGTTGACGTGAGCTAGATGAGTGTGTTGACGGGAGCTAGACGAGTGTGTTGACGTGAACTAGATGAGTGTGTTGACGTGAACTAGATGAGTGTGTTGACGTGAGCTAGATGAGTGTGTTGACGTGAGCTAGATGAGTGTGTTGACGTGAGCTAGATGAGTGTGTTGACGTGAGCTAGATGAGTGTGTTGACGTGATCTAGATGAGTGTGTGACGGGAGCTAGACGAGTGTGTTGACGTGAACTAGATGAGTGTGTTGACGTGAACTAGATGAGTGTGTTGACGTGAGCTAGATGAGTGTGTTGACGTGAGCTAGATGAGTGTGTTGACGTGAGCTAGATGAGTGTGTTGACGTGAGCTAGATGAGTGTGTTGACGTGATCTAGATGAGTGTGTTGACGTGATCTAGATGAGTGTGTTGACGGGAGCTAGATGAGTGTGTTGACGTGATCTAGATGAGTGTGTTGACGTGATCTAGATGAGTGTGTTGACGTGAGCTAGATGAGTGTGTTGACGTGATCTAGATGAGTGTTGACGTGATCTGGACGAGTGTGTTGACGGGAGCTAGACGAGTGTGTTGACGTGATCTAGATGAGGGTGTTAACGTGATCTAGATGAGTGTGTTGACGTGAGCTAGATGAGTGTGTTGACGTGATCTAGATGAGTGTGTTGACGGAGCTAGATGAGGTGTGTTGACGGGAGCTAGATGAGTGTGTTGACGGGAGCTAGATGAGTGTGTGACGGGAGCTAGATGAGTGTGTGACGGGAGCTAGATGAGTGTGTTGACGTGAACTAGATGAGTGTGTTGACGGGAGCTAGATGAGTGTGTTGGTCACAGCTGTAGCGTGTTCGTCTGTCTGTCTGGAGCGTCTCTCAGATGCCTCCTTAGGGAGCTGGTCATTCTCTCGAAATGAAAGTACTTAAAGTAACTATTGGTCCAAAGTACCAATATGTGTGATGAACTAGCAGAACGTTGACTTTTATATTATTGAATTGGACAAACGAGGGACACATTGTAACGAGCAACGTTAAACGTTAATATAAGACCAAACTTAAATTAACATAGCAAGTCTTGGCCGCCCCCATGCACGCTATCTTAGGGCCAATAGAGTACTCATATGTACTACACTAGCCCCAGAAATATTTAAATTTGATTTTAGCTTTAATTTGTTCCAGATACACTGCATTCATAGTACACCAACGTGGTTTACTGGTTATCCATCCAACCGTCCTCTTAAAAATGTCTCTTTTGGCTCGTATGCGCGCTATGGCCAAAAGTGGACGTAATTTGAAATGAAATAGACTCGCAAAAGTGACGTACTGTCCCGTTTGTTTGAGTCGTCCGGCTTACTCGGAAAGGTTAAGAGAGGAAACTTTCAATTAACGTTTTTCACAACGTTTTGAAACTTTGAGAATTTCCTGCCCACCTAACCTATCAAAGGACCCTTAACCCTTGTTGTTGAAAAAAAATCTCAAATTTATTTCATTTTTTTTTTAATTTTCAAATTATATCCACTTTCGGCCATACGTGCAAATGGCCAAA
>WNGS01135237.1:19091269-19108561 GCA_020271785.1 Procambarus virginalis
TGTCCTGGGTTGTGAAGTTCATTATTTTCCATAAACTAGAAATTTGATTCCTAATCACTCTTTCAAGATTTTTTGTGTGTGATGTTAGTGCAACTGTCTATAATATTTTGCCAGAACTTTACTACCTCCCTTGTGCAGAGAAGCGATATCTGCTGATTAAAGTGTTGCTGGTATCACCCCCTGTATTCAGCCTCTCTCTCCATATTACACACTATATTACACTCCATATTACTCTCTACAGGCAGAGGGTGAGAGGGAGGAGGTAGGCAGAGGCAGGTGGAAGGGAGGAGGCAGACAGCAGGGGAAGGGGGGGTAAGGGAAGAGAAGGGAGAAGAAGGGAGGAGGAAGACTGAGGAAGGGAGGTGCTCCCTTCCTCAGCAACCCGTCCTCTTAAAAAGAACGTCACATTTGGCTCGTTTGCGTGATATGGCCAAATTTCAACGTAATTTGAAATGAAATCGACTCACAAAAGTGACGTTCTGTTCCGTTTTCTATTTGATTTGTCCGGCGTACGCGCAGAGGTTCTGAGAGGACACTTTAAATTAACGCTTTTAATAACGTTTTGAAACTTTAAGAGAATTTCCTGCCCACCTAACCTATCAGAGGACCCTTAACTTACTGTAGTTGAAAAAGGACAACATGGATTTAGAGCAGGAAGATCCTGTCTTGTCAGTTACTCAACCACTATGACAGAATCACAGAAGCCTTAGAGGAAAAGCAAAATGCAGATGTATACACAGACTTTGCAAAGGCTTTCAACAAATGTGATCATGGAGTGATAGCCCATAAAATGACATCAATAGGAATAACGGGTGAAGTGGAGCGTGGATTTTCAACGTTGTCAAACAGAATGCAGAGAGTGATGGTTAATCAAGTAAGATGAAGCCCAAGTGCAGTGAAATGCTCTGTACCCCAGGGCACAGTCCTAGCATCACTGCTATTTCTCATTCTTATCTCGAATATTGACAAGAATACTAGTCACAGCCTTGTGTCATCTTTTGCAGATGATACAAATATCAGCATGAAAATTGCCACTGTAGAAGACACTGAAAAACTACAAGCAGATATAAATAAAATCTTCAATTGGACAACTGCAAATAACATGACGTTTAACCCTCAAACCGCTAGGGGCCCAAATGGAATTCACACCCACAGGTGCAACAAAAAAAAAATTCAAAAAATTCTTTCGTCTTATAGAATTGTTTATTTTTGTTCCCTGATCACGGAAAAAATAACAAAAAAATCGTAGGTAGCATATTTTAGCCGCAGTAGGGTAGGGAAGTGTGGCAAAAAAGGGGCGTTGGCAGAGCCTTCGCCAGACGAGGTCTACTCCGCCCGAGCTGTCAGACGGCAGTTGCCACAAATATATTATTTCCTAATTATTTCAATGTCTCTGATTGATTTTTTCTTAGTTTTTTTGCAGTAATATTATTCCATACAGTGAATTGTGGTATATTTATATTATAAAATGTGTGAACCATCGCTGTACTCAAAATTATGGTGTGCATATAAGTGATTCAATTATTATGTTCATAAAACAATAAACAAATAGTTTTGCTGTTGTTACACTATATACACAGGTTATATATAAGTATCTGCATGTTTTGTTCACCATAACGAACTACTAAGTTGGTCTTGTGAGTCAAAAAGCAACGAGGAGTGGCCGCCACACACCAGCGAGCCACTCACTGCCACGCCCTCCCTCAACACCACCTCACTCACCCTCATTTACCTCCCACAATACTGTTTTTGCATTTATTCACTATACACAGACGTTATATATACGTATTTACATGTTTTGTTCACCATAACTGTACATCTAAGCTTGTATGGTGAGTAAACGCACAAAGACGTAGCTACTCCACAGTCAGCTGATCGGCGGCCACCCTCAAGGCCACACGCACTAATATTTCTCCTCCAACAATATTGGTTGTGGTGTTATTATGCTATATACACACATTATATATAAGTATCTACCTGTTTTATTCACCATACTTGTACAAATAAGCTGGTATGGTGCCCAAAGACCCTTTGTGGTCACCAGTAAACAACACGATAATTCCTGCAGACGACGCTCCTCTCACCAAAATGGCGGCTCCCAACCTACTCCTCTCGCTGTTATCTCACACTATACACACGTTATATGTAAGTATCTACATTTGTGTTCACCATAGCGAACCACTAAGCTGGTATGGTGAGTGCAGTCAATAAATGGTGGCCACACACAGTCAGAAGACAACGCCACAATCCTCCCTCCACAGCCGTACTCCTCCCTCCATCGAGCACAGCGCTAAATATCTCCACAATCAAGCTGTTATCAGAATCCTGGTCAGTTTTATCAAATTCAGGGGGCTTCAGTAATACTATCACTGCTAAATAATAGCAGTATCACTTATATTTTGGCATTTGTAGGCGATGCTGTGGTCACAAGCTGAACAGCGGTGCTGTGAGCTCGTGCTGCGTGCGCCAGCCTTGGTGGCTGGCGCAATACTGACGCTCTCACTCCCAAGAATGTTGGGCTGGATTTTTTTTCTAGGTGGGATCTGGCAACTATCAGTCGTGGCTGTACTATAGCTGCCCCTATCCCAGGCGGGGTGTTTAAATTATAGCGCTAGACACGAAATCATATATAAATGATGTGCGCGATTTCGGTTTTGTCACTGATATCATTTATATATGATATGCGCGGTTTGAGGGTTAATGGTGATAAGTTCCAGGTACTGAAGTATGGTGGAAACAAGGAATTTAAACGAAACACATGGGTACAGGACACAATCAGACCTACTCACAAAAGGAAAGAACAGGTAAAAGACCTGGTGCCAGATTTACGAAGTAGTTACACAAGCACTTGCAAACGTGTGCATCTTTCCTCAATCTTTGATGGCTTCTTTGATTACATTTATTAAACAATTTACAAGCATGAAAACTTTCCAATCAACTGTTGTTATTGTTATAAACAGCCTCCTGGTGCTTTGGAGCTCATTAGCTGTTTGATAATTGTAAACAAAGCCACCAAATATTGAGAAAAGATGTACAGGTTCGTAAGTGCTTGCATAACTGCTTTATGAATCCGAGTCCTGGGAATTATGATGTCTGACGACCTTACATTTATTGAACATAACCGAGCAAAAATAGTGACTGCCAGGAAAATGATAAGATGGATTATGAGAACGGTCAAGTCCAGGGACCCCTCAGCAATGGTAATACTATTTATATCACTAGTGCTGTCCCGTCTTGAGTATTGCTCGGTGCTCACTTTTCCTTTCAGAGCGGGAGAGATCTCTGAACTAGAGGAAATACAGAGAATATATACAGCACACATAGAAACTATAAAGCATCTAAATTACTGGGACTGTCTCAAAGCTCTTAAAATGTACTCTCTGGTAAGGAGACGAGAAAGGTATCAATAATATATACATGGAAGATACTTGGAGGCCAGGTCCCAAATTTGCACAGTAGGATAACATACTGGAGCAAAATGTATGGAAAGAAATGCAGAATAGAACCACTGAGAAGTAGAGGTACCATGGGCACAATCAGAGAGCACTGTCTGAATATCAGAGGTCCACAGCTGTTCAACACCTTCCCAGCAAGCATTTCAAAAATTTTCCCGGAACACAGGTAGATGTATTCAAGAAGCCACTCCAAGCAACAGCCTGGTGGACCAAACTCTCACAAGTCAAGCCTGGCCTGAGGGCGGGCTTGGGGAGTAGAAGAACTCCCAGAACCCCATCAACCAGGTATCAACCTTCCTTCCCCTCTCCCTGCCTGCCTCCCTCTGCCTCCCCCCCCCTCTCTCCCTTCCTCCCCTCTCTGCCTGCCACCTCCCTCTCTCCCTCTGCCTGCCTATTTCCTCCCTCTCTTCCTTTGCCTCCCTATTTCCCTCTGCCTGCCCCTCTCTCCTACCTGCCTGCTCCTCTCCCTACCTGCCTGCCTGCCTCCTCCCTCTCTCCTACCTGCCTGCCTGCCTGCCTCCTCCCTCTCTCCTACCTGCCTGCCTCCTCCCTCTCTCCTACCTGCCTGCCTCCTCCCTCTCTCCTACCTGCCTGCCTCCTCCCTCTCTCCTACCTGCCTGCCTCCTCCCTCTCTCCTACCTGCCTGCCTCCTCCCTCTCTCCTACCTGCCTGCCTGCCTCTCTCCTACCTGCCTCCCTCCCCTTCCCCCCCTCCCTCCCCATTCTTCTCTATTTTGTATTTACATAATCGACCCATCCACATAATTTAAGCATAAATAAAGTACAAATAACTTGTAATACACACACTTTTGAGTTTGTGTATTCAAACATTGAGGAAGTTCTGTGGAAAGAGGCATGGGTGGGAGGAATGGTTTGGAGGGAGGGAGGAGGGCTGGGTTCAGTAGCTGGCTGCAATAATGCAGTAATATTGCAAATTTCTGCAGCCTAAATAGTATTTGTCTGATTAGATTTCATCCCAAATAAAAACTCAGCTGTGCTGTCGTATCCTAAATAATGTAACGTGGGAACATTCAGTGTTTATTAACGTGAAAATTCCTAAATGTGATGGGAAAAGCTACGTGTGTATCTTTGGTGGGTGGCCAGTGGCTGCCTGAAGCCTTCCTCCTCTGCCAACATACACACACACACTCGGCCCTGAATATATTCTTGTTTATACAGTCCCCATATTCATACTGTTTCATCAGAAACTATTATAAAGAAAAGAAATATATGGTTCTGTAATGCCAGGAGGTATGGATAACATAGGAAATTACATTATTATATTNACACCGCCAGTTGGCTTATATTTATGGTGTAGACCACGTACCTTCTGGGGCTTTTGCCTCCCTTCCCATCTTCGTGTTACTCCTGCTGAAGAACACGGCAAGTAAACTATTATCACAGTCGTCAATGTGTGCCTTGATTATTGGGAAACTAACAACCATGCTTGGTTATGTGAGCCTTTAATTTACAGTATATACTGGGCTAAATTAGTAATGAGTTGAAGGGGTCGGCGGTGGCGGCGTAGTATAGGATGAGTACGAGAAGTGGGTTTGAAGTCAAGTCTGCCCTACGCCGGGCTTGAGGAGTAGAACTGCCAGAACACACTCCAAGTATGATGCAGGAGCGGGAGGGATAGTGTTGGAGATTGGAGGAGCAGGTGAAGGAGTTTGTAGGTACGAAGGGACGTATTGTGGTGGTTTCTTGATAGGGCGGGGGGGGGGGGGGTGATGCAAGTCGGTAATTCGTATGGTATTTTGACCAGACCACACTAGAAGGTGAAGGGACGGCGACGTTTCGGTCCGTCCTGGACCATTCTCAAGTCGATTCGACTTGAGAATGGTCCAGGATGGACCGAAACGTCGTCGTCCCTTCACCTTCTAGTGTGTGTGGTCCGGTCAAACTACTTCAGCCACGTTATTGTGATTCCTCGCCTGCATCGTACTGTATGTGAGAACACATCTGCATCAAAACAAATGTACTGTGTATAGCAAGTGTTGTGGGCAAGTTCTCACAAAGTATGACATGGTCCAGGGAATGTATCTGCTACCGTTGTGTTCTGGTGGTGTTCTGTGCAAGTTATAATGTACATGTCATCAAGACTCCATGTTAAGCTGAACGTCTGGCCATAGACCACCTGTATGAGTGGCGTGGTGTCCAGTGTGAGATGATACACACTTGGTTGATACCTCAACCAGGTATCAACCAGGTGTGTATCTGGGGAGTCTTGGAGACGTGAGGGTTTGATCCCACTGTACCACCTCAATATGGACTCGTAGATACACTATTCTGATTTAGTTGAGCAGGGTATTATCAAATGTAAACAGGCGTCCATTGGTTATAGAACTGAGGGTTACTGGTTAGATACTGAGCAATAATGAAGAGGAAGTGTGTGGATGGTCAACAAGTCTGCCAACAAGATGGCCAATGGCCTCGGACCAGGCTTGAGGAGAACTACTACTCCCAGAACCGCACTAAGCGGGGTACCAAGCAGGTAATAGGATACATTCGTACAATAGGAATGCAGCAGCAGCAGCAGTAGTAGTGCAGTAGGAATACAGTAGCAGTAATAGTGCAATAGGAATACAGTAGTAGTGCAATAGGAATACAGTAGTAGTGCAATAGGAATACAGCAGCAGCAACAGGAATATAATAGCAACAGTAGTAGTAGTAGTAATACAGTAGGAGTACAGTACAATAGTAATATTGATGAGGATAGCACAGTGTGCTAACATCCTCTCCCCTCCTCCCTTAAATCACCCATTACTAAACCCCACAGTCTCTTACACCCCCCCCCCCCTCCCACCCCCCTCATTGATTAACCACACTGCCCTGGGCCATCACCTTCTCAATCACACGTCTGATTCCAATCCAGCTCAGATTGTAAAAAGTGTATTGTAAATACAGTATTATTAATGGTGTTCTTTTGATGATGTAATGGTGCTTGGTGTTGGATGTTGTGCGTACGTGTTCGAGACGGGAGACCATTTAATATGGCATGTTGACTATGTGGGCCATTTTTACTGCTTAATTAATGAGTGGTGTATTTCATGGTAGCGTAGGTATGCCTCTTGATTACTGATGTTGGTCTTGATTCACCTAGTTGTGCTTGCGGGGGTTGAGTGCTCTGCTCTTTCGGCCCGCCTCTCAACTGTCAATCAAGCAACTGTTACTAACTACTTCTCACCCCCCCTCCCACACACACACACACACCAACCCCAAGGAAGCAGCCCATAACAGATGTCTGACTCCCAGGTACCTATTTACTGCTAGATAACAGGGGTATCAGGTTGAAGAAACTCTGCAGATTGTTTCTCGCCGGCGCCGGGAATTGAACCCCGGACCAGAGGATTACGTGTGCAGTGTGCTGTCCACTCGGCCACTGGCCCTGTATGTCTCTCTGACCTTGTGCGCTGGTCTGTTTGTGCGTCACTCAAGCCTGCTTTTGTTTGCTTTATAGCAAAGTCTACCTAAATATTAGTCCTCCCTGTATACAAATATCCACTCTTCGGCCCTATAATACAAAACACTCCCACTCTCCATCCCTCTGTTGATGCTGCAACCATTACCCTGCATGTCTCTGCCCCCCCCCCCCCCTCCCTCCCTCCCACCCTGTACTTGCCTAGTACTTGCGGGGAGTGAGCTTTGGCTTTTTGGCCCTGCCTCTCAACCACCAACCCTGTATACAGCAGCCCCTGCCCATCCTCTGTCCATGTTATTGTGCTGCCTGCATGCCACACACCACCTCCCTACCCATCATACAGCCCCGCTCCTCTGCCAGGTAAGTCCACTACGGGCTCACCATAGCCCGTGCTACTTGGAACTTTTTGTTCTGAGTAGCTGAATCTAAAACCACCAGCACCACTTCCCTACATACCACTGCATGTCCTTCCTCCCTTCCCTGCATGCCACAGCTTGTTTTCCCTCCCTTTTTGTGCTACCGTTCACATGATGAGTATGGAGTGCACAGTCAACTACCCACCCCTAGCAGCAACAATCAAAATAAGAAAAACTCTTGAGTCACCAGAGAATATCCGAGATAAAATCCTTGAACTCTTGGAATCCTGTGTGGGAAGATAGATTAAGAAACTTTATACTCTGAAGAAGTGTGGTTAGGGGAGATGAGAGGTATAGTGGGATTAAAGGCATTAACAAAAGGATAAAGACAGTATTATTACTATATTATCTCGTTAGAATTTGTAACAATGGACTCAGTAGGAGAAATTTAGATTTGGTAGAGACAGAAAAACACAGGTTCGAAAATTGTTAGACGAGTGGAAGAAGCAGATAAGAAATATAAATTTGACATATCCGTCTGCCTAGTACTAATTCTAGGGATCAAATGCCCCCGCGGTCCAGGATCTAACCGGGCCTCCTTGTTAGCTCTTTGGTCAACCAGGCTGGTTAACCAGAAGCAATTGTGTGAAATAGGCCTGCCTCATGTAAACCAGTAGGCCTTCTGCAATGTTCACACGTACTTATATTTTTGTTCTTTCATGACAGTGTGTTGAGAACTGTTAAATGATACAGTCCATCTATTTAGACTGGTCAGTAGAGTGAAGGCCTAGCTTCTTGCAGGTCGATGTTCCATTCCCGATGTTCCAATTTCGTTCTAACCGTGTTCAGTGGCTGAACGCGGTTATTCTCCGATGCATTTCTGTTGATGGGGAATGTGGCATTTTATTAATGAGACTTGTGGTTTGTTTCAGGAAGCTGTGCGAGAGTGCGAGCGGCGGGTGGTGACCCCGGACGATGCAGATGACTTGAGTCCCATGCCGACCCACATAGCCACCAGCAAGGCCGGACGAAGAGGGGCCATCTCGGCCGAGCCCCTCTCCGAGGACGATGCTACCTCTTATGTTAAGAAGGTATGCCACTACGTTCTTTCTCTCGTACGTGCACACGTGCCAACACTGCACACACGCGCCAACACTGCACACACGTGCCAACACTGCACACACGTGCCAACACTGCACACACGTGCCAACACTGCACACACGTGCCAACACTGCACACACGTGCCAACACTGCACACACGTGCCAACACTGCACACACGTGCCAACACTGCACACACGCTCCAACACTGCTCACACGTGCCAACACTGCACTCACGCACCAACACTGCACACACGCGCCAACACTGCATGCACGTGCCAACACTGCACTCGCGCAGTGCAGTGTCAAAATACAACACTGCACACATGCACCAACACTGCACACATGCACCAACACTGCACACATGTGCCAACACTGCACACATGTGCCAACACTGCACACATGCGCCAACACTGCACACGCGTGCCAACACTGCACGCGCGCCAACACTGCACTCGCACAGTGCAGTGTCAAAATACAACACTGCACACGCGCGCCAACACTGCACACGCGCGCCAACACTGCACACGCGTGCCAACACTGCACACGCGTGCCAACACTGCACACGCGTGCCAACACTGCACACACGTGCCAACACTGCACACACGTGCCAACACTGCACACGTGCCAACACTGCACACGCACAGGCAGAAAGTAGCCTAGATGAAGAAGCATACAGCAGAATTACAAGTCACAGCTTCGTATCATCCTTTGCAGTTGACACAAAAATCAGCATGAAAATTACCTCTGTTGAAGACAGTGAAAAACGTCAAGCACATATTAATAGTTTTTGACTGGGCAATGGAAAATAACATGATGTTTAATAGTGATAAATCCCAGGTACTCGGGTACGATGAAAATGAGGACCTTCAACATAATACAGGGTACAAAACACAATCAAATTTGCCCATAGTAGGAAAGCAGCATGTAGAGGATTTGGGAATAATGATGTCCGATGACCTAATGTTTAGGAAGCATAACCAAACAAATATTGCGTCAGCCAGAAAAATGATAGGATAGATTATGAGAACTTCAAATCCTGGGATCCTATCCCAATGGTTGTACTATACAAATTACTTGTACTGTCCCATCTTGAGTATTGCTCAGTACTCACTTCCCCCTTCAAAGCAGGAGAGATTGCTGAAATGGAGGGAATACAGAGAACATATACGGCATACATAGACCGCGATAAAGCACCTAGTTTATTGGGATCGTCTCGAAGCTCTCCAAATGTACTCACTAGAAAGGAGACAGGAGAGATATAAAATATCTCTTGAGGAGATATAATAACTTGGGGAGTAGAATAACTCCCAGAACCCCATCAAGCAGGTATAAGTACAGTACTAATGAGGGGACATCGCCGTTCCAAATTACCCGCACCGCCATACCATTCAAATTACAAAATATACACATTTGTATAACCTGTCCAGAATACATGTACTGGTACTGTAGTATGGTGTATTTAATAAATTTAATTTGAACATTGGAGGTATTGACTGGTACTGTGACAAGATAAACTGAGTTATCAAGCATTCCTTAGGCACAACGCTGTACCCACCAACTCAAAAACAAGGTACAGTATAAAGATATTAAATACAGAAGCATGCAAAATATGCATTAAATATATTCCTCTTTGAAGGATAAAGCCCAGCTTAAAGACCATCGCCGACTGAGCACAAGAAGGAAGATCACAGAATCTCTCGAGTGATCGCATATCTCCACAAAGGTTAAAAGACCTTCATATGAAAACAACGGGAGATAGTCCAAACACTAGAGCACTAATACCAGAATGAAGTACTGTAGTACAAAAAGAACAAAGCCATTCAAGAATTAGTAAAACAAACAAAATGTTTTCTTTGGTATGTTAGGAACAAATCTGAAACCTCTGCAAGTATAGAAGCCTTACTTACAAGAAGAGGTATATGCATTGAAGGCCATAAATAAATGAGCAAAATTGTAAAAGAACAACTTGAATGTGTTTCATTGTGTCCATTGCATGGTTAAAGTAGAAGATACCGTCTTCACGAACCCTGCCCACAGAGAATGGCAGGTGTCTGATGTTACATTAGAACCCAGAGCCTTCGAAGAGTAGTAAGGAGATGGTATGCTCATGCACTCGGCTTAATGGTCACATTCCTGGAATTCTTTGTGTACAAAGAAATGCCATATACAATTAGGAGAGGCACTTGGTGTGATACAGAGCTTAAGCCTAGGGACAAGTGACATCCCACAGACTAAAACCTGAGGATATCGCCCTTTTTCACAAAGGAGGCATTAAAGCACTAAAAAAACTACAGACCTTACCTTGTGGTTACCTCGTGATGGTTTCGGGGCTTAGCGTCCACGAGGCCCGGTCCTTGCCCAGGCCTCCTCATTGCTGGACTGGTCAACCAGGCTGTTGGATGCGGCTGCTCGCAGCTTGATGTATAAATCACAGCCTGGTTGATTAGGTATCCTTTGGAGGCGTTTATCAATCACATGTGGAAGCGAGGTAACCAGCCGCACTTATGCCACACATCATTAAGTTTTTTAGAGCTGAGAAACCAACTTACTAGTTATATGGAAAATAATGTTACATAATCCTGGTCAACACTGTTTTAGAGCAGGAATATAAATTCTTTCACAATTACTTTATCACTCTGGCCGTTTTTGTATGGGCATTAACAGTAAACCAAAATCCAGATATGGTATACACAGTTTACAAAAACCTTTTGATAAATGTGACCATGGAATAATAGCTCATAAAATACAAGCTAAGAGATTTACGGGTCAAGTAGGGAGATAGATTCTACATTTTTTAATGAACGGATGACACAGTGGGAGTAAATTAAACAACGGTCTTCACACCGTTACTCTTCCTCATGCTTATAGAAGACATTGCCAGAGATATAAGACACTTCCCTGGCATCATTCACTGATGACAACACATTCAATATGAGAATTGCTCGGGGAAAATGCCAAAATATTCAAATCGGACAATCAAGGTCTTGCAATAGTCAACGGAAAATAATATAATGTTCATCAGTGAAAATTTCCGATTACGTTGGCACAAGTAAAATAAAAACCATAATAGAAGTACGTGCTAAGAGACACCTAGTGTTTAGAGAGCAACAAATTATTATTAACATCTTTATTGACAAAATATGCAAGTTTACTTAATCTGAGTGATTCTGGTAGGTTATATTACAGTGAGGGGCTACTTATATTCACTGCCATGCAGGACAGAGGATCACACACAAGACAAGAGTACAAACATAGTAACCGTCAGAAACCAGTATGTATGTATAAATAAATTAATAAATCGTTTATTTACAACAGTACAGTGGTACCCCAGCTTACGAATTTAATCCGTTACCACAGATGGCTCGTAAGCCGAATATTCGTAAACTGAAGCTCATAAGAAATAATGGAAATTGAATTGATCTGTTCCAGACTGCCCAAAAAATTAACTTCAAAGTAAATTTTATACCTAATTCACCCAAATCTTCAGTACTAAAGTACAGTATGTACATGTTATTACTTACCTTTACTGATGACTCTTGTTAGCGTATGGAAGACAGTGAGGAGGGGGGAGGAAGAGACGTGTTAGTGTTTGGAAGCGGAGTCCCTTTCCATTATAACATCAGGCAGTGATGATTTCTCTGGGGGTACACTCTGGCACGTTTTGCCTGCGTACCACTAGGACCTGCTTGTGGCTCACTGATTTTCTCTCACACAAAAAAAAAGATCCATAGAGGATTGTTTTTCCTTGGTTGTAACACTTGTCTGTAGTGAGGCATCACGTCTTTTAAAAGCTTAATGCAACGGCCTACTACAGCTTGCTCTGGGCGAGTCGTTTTAACAAAAGAATGATCTCTTGTTTTTTCTTTATGGTCATTCTCACATGTGTTTCCTTGGCTTGAACCTTACTACTGGCTTTCTTGGGACCCATGGCGAGATATATAATAACTTTTATGTTCAAATACCCAAAAATCTGAAAAAATAAAACTAATTGTTTACAAAGAATTCAGGCGCGATTGTCACTAGGCGGTAGGCACTGGTAAACTGAGGCGCGATCGCCGTGCCACCATGCGCTAAGTTAGCCATATGCATATCAATAAATTCGTTTCCTGAGGCAAAGCTTGTAACCCGATTTGAATTTTTCTGAAGAAATTGGGCTTGTTACCAGAAAAGTTCATAAATAGGGGCATTCGTAAGCCGAGGCGCCACTGTACTTGTATTTATTATTTGTGCCTGCAGAATCGAGCTATTAGCTCTTGGGCTCAGCCTTTTTAGTCAATCTATTTTCCTCTATTATGTCTGTTACATATATTTTTCCAACAGATGCACACACGTGTATTCACCTAGTTGTGCTTGCGGGTTGAGCTCTTAACCCGCAAGCCCGCCTCTCAACTGCCAATCAACTGTTACTAACTACTATTTCCCCCACCCCCCACACCACACACACCCCAGGAAGCAGCCCATGAAAGCTGACTAACTCCCAGGTACCTATTTACTGCTAGGTAACAGGGGCATTAGGGTGAAAGAAACTGCCCATTGTTTCTTGCCGGCGCCTGGAATCGAACCCGGGACCACAGGATCATGCGACCAGCATGCTGTTCACTCGGCCACCGGCCCACACGTGTGTGTGTGTGTAATTACCTAAGTGTAGTTACAGGATGAGAGCTACGCTCGTGGTGTCCCATCTTCCCAGCACTCGGTGTGTGTGTATGTGTTGGAGAAGCTGCAAGATAGGAGAAAAAGACCCGATGTGATCACTTACAAAATAATAACAGGAATCAAATTAACAAAGATGGATTCCTGAAAGTAACAACCTCAAGAACAAGAGGTCATAGACTCAAGCTATGGAAACAAGGTGTCAAAAAAATATTTGAAAGTTTTCCTTTGCAATCAGAATGGTAGACAGTTGGAACAAGTTAAGTGAGAACGTTGTAGAGGCCAAAACAATCAATAGTTTCATAGCGTTATATGGCAGAGTACTGGGTAGATGGGACACCACGAGCATAGCTCTCATCCTGTAATATTACACATACACAAACACACACACACACACACGAATACGAACACGCACGACACAGAGACAGACTAACAGACACACACGTACCTGGAGAGGGTTCTGGGAGGAGTTCTACTCCCGAGCCCGGACTGTAGCCAGGCTTGACTCTGGCCTCAGGCAGTCACATATATCGACTGTGCCAACATAGGCAACACACATGCGACAGACACACACACGTGACACAGAGATAGGGAGGGTGATGCATCGTTTTTGTAATATTTATGCATGAACTGAGTTGGTAATTATAAAATATTTTTCAGGTGGTGCCTAAAGATTACAAAACAATGGCAGCCCTGCAGAAGGCAATTGGAAAAAATGTACTGTTTGCCCATTTGGATGAAAATGAAAGGTCGGATATCTTTGATGCCATGTTTCCCGTTAATGCCCTTCCTGGAGAAGTCATCATACAACAGGGGATGAGGGTGACAATTTCTACATCATGGATCAAGGAGAAGTTGAGGTAAGATGATATCTTTTAAACTTTGAACTGAATATCTCAAATGCTCAAGTTTAGTACAGTGTGTTCAGATGAATACTGTACCTCTGATGCTAGGCATAATCATTTTTCATTAATAGAACATTGGCATGAATGATGATAATTAAGGTGTGCTATACTCTGTATCCATTTTTTTTCCACAAAAGATACTTATTTGCTTGATTCCTAGTGTTTAATTTGTACTTTTCTATATGAGTTAGTTAGGATTCATCCTCAAAATTCAAAGCGGTTACAAATTTCATTCCAAGAGAAATTTGTATTAGGGAAGCCGATTAATCTTACCTTGTCCCTGGCTATTGGTAGTCCCCTTAGAAACAAAGGTGGTTTTCCTAATTAACATTTGTATTCTAAGAGCTTTTCATCTTGTGAGGATTTATTGTGAAGTAATGTTTACATGTGGTTTACTTGTGGTCAATTTGATGAGTTTTATTATTCCTGCAGCCCAGCCAGTAGCCAGGCTTCCATGGTGATAGCTTGATCGATCTGGCTATTGCTTGTGGTCACATGTTCACATAGACATCATGGCTTGGTTGATTTGACAATTTCTTCAGAAGCCTGTCTGCATTTTTTTTCCCCCCAGCCATGTGTTTTGTAGTTGCTGTTGGAAAATTGAAGAGTTCTGAACGTCTGATGTTTACAGTGTTCACCAATTGTGGTTATGGTACATGTTCTCTTTACTGGGTCTATTCTACACTTCCTACTATATCGCGATTCATAGTTTTATTGTGCAAGTTATGGAAATGTGACCTTTGAGTGTTTTTTTGTGCAGTACCTGTACAGAATGTGAAATTGGATCCCTCTACTCTTATTTCATAGAATTCATTCTGACTGCTTTGTGTATGTCCCAGTGGTTTAGATGTTTTATTGCATTCATGCAATCAGTAAATGATATCTGTTAACTTATTCAAATTCTAGTTCGCATGTCTCGCTTACTTTGAAAGGGATGCTAGTAAGAGCAATATTCCAGGAGAGAGCAGCAGTGTTTTGAAGAGTAAAATTAATGGTCAGACAACACTTGTTTTGACATTTCTCATTCTTTATCATTTTCTCCCTGCTTAAGTGATTTTGCTGTGATCAATGCTAATGTAAAGTGTAATGAAAGAAATAGTAAGCATACCGTCTGACCCCCCCCCCTCTCTCTCTCCCTCTGGAATATTCAATACCCCCTTAGCTCTTCAGTGTAATGGTGGGCCTTGTAGACACAGGTGTCGGTGAACTGGGTGGACAGGTGGAAGTCTTGGGTGACAGGAGCTGCCATTTCGTGATGCTCTGAAATACTAGACCCTAGGTTGCTGACTTGGGCAAACTACTGCTTCCATGATTCCACATTTTCTTTCATGAAGATACATAGTTTGTCTTGCTGTTCTCATATTATCTGGCCAGTTTTACTTGGTTATGAGGATATTCCATCCTCCTGATTCCTCTATAAGCACAACAGATACTGGTCCTGGTGTTTGGTAAGACCTGCACAAATGTAGAGCCTGGCAGTGCCGTGGATGTCTGTGGTACCAGTGCCAATGCAAAACCAATGCAACATGTTTGTTCAAAGTAATAGTTTAAATTATGCGTCTCATTTTTCTTGTCTTTTTTTTTTATTAAATATCGGTATGTAATTCGACAGATTTTTGTGAATGGTGAACATGTGACTAGTATTGCTGATGGTGGAAGCTTTGGGGAATTGGCTCTCATATACGGGACTCCAAGACAAGCAACAGTAAGGCCAAGACAGATACCAAGCTCTGGGTATAGATAGAGATTCTTACAGACGGATTCTCATGGGCTCTACTATAAGGAAACGGAAATGTACGAAGAATTCCTATCTAAAGTATCAATCCTTGGTGAGTGTACCATTTTCTTCTTTATAGCTAATATAGAAAGTGAAAATTATTGTTAATTAACTATGTGTCAAGTATGTACTGTATGTCACTTGATGCTGCTCTCACTTCAGGAGCTCCCCCTCTACCGTGTCCATCTTGTGATGAACCTGTATATAAAATTCTTGGGTATTATATATATATATATATATATATAGATATATATATATATATATATTATATATATAATATATATATTAGATATTATATTATATATATACTGTTATATAATGATATAGAGATAATATCAAAACATGTCTTATTCATTTTCCTCTTTGACTGACTTTATTTAAATTCTCTCTCTCTCTGCCCGTAGACTTGCAGCTTTCATTCCCCTCATTCTAGACAGGCTTGATTTATGTGTACTGTATTTTATCCTGTCCTCTCATCCTTTCCATATATCCGAGGCCGCGGGGACGCTAAGCCCCAGAAGCACCTCACGGTAGTCATTGCTAAATATTATTCTTGATGCACTATATGGTGTAATTTAACCGCTCTAGATCGCAAATATTTGGGTTTCCTGTATATCTTATAAAATATTTCATCCTCTTATAAATAATTGTTTTTCCTAAATAATAATAGAAAAAACAAATTCTGCTACACATTATTTCCAGTATTGTATGATGTGAATTTTAAAATTACCTATTTTACGAAGCTGTGTGGCGGGCAGCAGCTGAGAATGCAATTGGCATCCAGCCAAATACCTGTCAGTTTTTATAGGATCAGAATTTGCAGCAGATGAACCTATTTATGCCATCCTAAATACAGTGAAAGATGGGAAAATTTGTGAATGTTATTAGAAAAGTTATGGGGACTATGTACCATACAATGTTTATGGGTGTTGGCCTTGGTGCTGCCTCAACCTTTTCCTCTGCCTGCCTCCTCCTTCCCTCTCTCCCTCCTTCAGCCTTCCCTCTCTCTCCCTCCCTCCTTCAGCCTTCCCTCTCTCTCCCTCCCTCCTTCAGCCTTCCCCCTCTCTCCCTCCCTCCTTCAGCCTTCCCTCTTCTCTCCCTCCCTCCCTCAACCTTCCCTCTCCCTCCTCCCTCAGCCTGCCCTCTCCCTCCCACTCAGCCTGCCCTCTCCCTCCCTTCCTTCCTCCCTCGGCCTGCCCTCTCCCTCCTTCCCTCAGCCTGCCCTCTTCCCCCCTCCTTCAGCCTGCCCTCTCCCTCCCTCCCTCCCTCCCTCAGGCTCCCTCCCTCGGCTGAGGACAACCTGTCCTCTTTAAAAGAACGTCGCATTTGGCCGTTTGCTCGTATGGCCGAATTTGGATGTAATTTGAAAATGAAAAAAATATGAAAATAAATTTTGGATTTTTTTTTTTCAACTACAGTAAGTAAGGGTCCTCTGATAGTTAGGTGGGCAGAAATTCTCTTAAGTTTCAAACGTTATGAAAAAACGTTATTTAAAGTGTCCTCTCAGAACCTCTGCGCGTACGCCGGACGACTCAAATAGAAAACGGAACAGAACGTCACTTTTGTGAGTCGATTTCATTTCAAATTACGTTGAAATTTGGCCATATCACGCAAACGAGCCAAA
>WNGS01135237.1:19108661-19144211 GCA_020271785.1 Procambarus virginalis
CTGGTGGCTATTCTGCCAAGGTCATAATGAAAACAACTGCTCCAGTATTCATAGTGCTTGCCTTGCCTGCCAGTCTCCCCTACCCTGCCAGTTTTCCCCTGCCCTGCATCTCTTCCTTGGACTGCCGTGTCTGCCTCTTCTCCCCTGCCTTGCCTTCCCTACCTAATCTTTATTATATAATTATATAATGTACATGTTAAATTGACGTTTCCATTAAAAGAAAATTGCCAAAGAATATTTTTAGAAATTGTTTTATTCAGCGTTCTCATTTAATTTGACATCCTGGGGCATGCAGTGATCTGGATTAAAGGGGTTATACTGTACAGTACTGTACAGTTAAAACTTAATTGTGCCAGCCACTAGAATAAATAAAAAAACAATGCATACAATACTTTGTGATGCCTTGTGGAGTGTTGCCATCCTCTGGTTTGTTTAGCACTGGGAATAAATATTGCATAATCTAATCTAATTAACACTTCCTGGACAGTCTTCCATATGAATGCTAGAAAATGTAAGTTGGTTCATATCCTGCCTGAAATATCTTTACACTTGTCAGCTTTGCCATAATCTCGGAAAAGTATCCTTGTGTCATCTGTCCACATGATAAAATATCAAAACATTATATTGTAAAATCTTCCTTGCAACACCACAGTAAATTGTCTGCATATGAGAATCAATGTTTTTACTTTGTGGTATTGATTGTTAATTAATGGGGAGGAGGTGGGGGGGGATTTGTTCCATCATTGCTCCCCATTTTGTGGTCCCTCTTCGCCTGGGGCCAGATTCATGAAGCAGTTATGCAAGCACTTATGAACCTGTACATCTTTTTTCAATCTTTGGCAGCTTGTTTACAATTATTAAACAGTTAATGGGCTCTGAAGCACCTGGAGGCTGTTAATAATAACAACAACAGTTGATTGGGAAATTTCATGCTTGTAAACTGTTTAATAAATGCAACCAAAGCCATCAAGATTGAGGAAAGATGTACACGTTCGTATGTACTTGCGTAACTGCTTTGTGAATCTGGCCCCTGGTTTTGGGGTTTTGTCTGTTCTTTCAGACTGCCTGGACTCTTTTTGGTTTCCTGTACAATTGTGTCCAGTTGCCAGATTGTCAACCACATTGTATCGTTGGATTTTGTTCTGTGGATCTGTGGCCGTCTTTCTTCCTTTTGTTTTGAGATTTTTTGCTTTGAGTTTCCCCTGGAGTGTGTGTGTGTTACTTTTCAGGTCTTAACACTTTGACGCTCTTGGCGCGTGTGCACCGCACTTTCCCGGATGGGTTTGGGCATTCCGCGGGAGTGCACGGTAATTCTGAAAAGTGTATACTCTTTTCAATTTTACCTCAATTCTCGTCCTAGGTTTTTCAATTTGGTATCATTGTATTCACAATAGAATTCTCTACAGGACTAAAGGCATATAAAGTTCAAAAGCCTGGCATACCATCCACAACAGAGAAAGTGAGAGAAAGTTACCCGGGAACGCTCAAGAGCGATTAAATGTTTACATTCTTTTCAGTTTTGTCACCTCAATTCTCGTCCTAGGTCTTTCATTTTAGTATCAATGTGTTCGCAATAGAATTCCCAACGGGAGTATATGCATATAATGTCATAAACAGCAGCGCGCTCCACCCGCCAACGTGATGAAAGCAGGCCGCGGTTACCAGAGAGAGAGCGCTGTGCCACCCCAAGGCGCCTCTCATAGCACAGTAATTCTGAAAAGTGTATACTATTTTTAACTTGTCATCTCAATTCTCGTCTTAGGTTTTTCAATTTGGTATCAATGTGTTCGCAATAGAATTCTCTACAGGACTAAATGAATATAAAGCCCAAAAGCCCGGCGAAAAAGTGAGAGCGTCTTACCCGGGAGCGCGCAAGAGTGCTCTCTTTACTTTGGACATCTCAATTCCTGTCCTAGGTCTTTCATTTTGGTATCATTGTGTTCACAATAGAATCCCCTACAGGAGTATATGCAAATATAAAGTCCAAAAACCCGGCGTACCACCCACAGCAGAGAAAGTGACGGAGCGTTACCCCAGTGAGCGCTAATAAAGAGCAATAAAATGGGTATACTCTTTTCAACTTTATTACCTCATTTCTGGTCTTAGGTCTTTCATTTGGTATCAATGTGTTTGCAATGAAATTCTCTATAGGACTAAATGCATATGAAGCCCGAAAGCACGACGAGAAAGTGAGAGGGTGTTATCCAGGAGCGCACAAGAGTAATAAAATGTGTACATTCTCTACACTTTGGACATCTCAATTCTCATCCTACGTCTTTCATTTAGTATCATTGTGTTCGCAATACAATTCCCAACAGGAGTATATGTAAATATAAAGTCCAAAAGACCGGCATATCTTAATTAATTTTGAGTGAGCAGCATACCTGTAGTGGGCTTTCCTTTGCTCCTCCTCCTGGGCTGGCTCCCACTATTTGTGTGTGTGTGTGTGTGTGTGTATACTCACATAATTGTACTCGCCTAATTGTGCTTGTGGGGGTTGAGCTTTGTCTCTTTGGTCCTGCCTCTCAACTGTCAATCAACTGGTGTACAGATTCCTGAGCCTACTGGGCTCTATTATATCTACATTTGAAACGGTGTATGGAGTCAGCCTCCACCACATTACTGCCTAGTGCATTCCATTTATTAACTACTCTGACACTGAAAAAAAATTTTCTAACATCTCTGTGGCTCATCTGGGTACTAAGTTTCCACCTGTGTCCCCTTGTTCGTGTCCCACCCGTGCTAAAGAGTTTGTCTTTGTCCACCCTGTCAATTCCCCTGAGAATTTTGTAGGTGGTTATCATGTCTCCCCTTACTCTTGTTTTCCAGGGACGTGAGGTTCAGCTCCTTTAGCCTTTCCTCGTAGCTCATACCTCTCAGTTTCGGGACGAGCCTGGTGGCATACCGCTGAATCTTTTCTAACTTTGTCTTGTGTTTAACTAGGTATGGACTCCAGGCTGGAGCTGCATATTCCAGGATTGGTCTGACATAAGTAGTATACAGGGTCCTGAACGATTCCTTACACAAGTTTCTAAAGGCAGTTCTTATGTTGGCCTTTCTAGCATATGCCGCTGATGATATCCTTTTGATGTGGGCCTCTGGGGACAGGTTTGGTGTGATATCATCCCCCAGATCTTTCTCTGTTTGACTCTTGCAGGATTTCACCTTCCAGATGGTACCTTGTTTTCAGCCTCCTGCTCCCTTTTGCCTAATTTCATTACCTTACACTTTACTGAGTTGAACTTTAGTAGCTCTAAAGCTTTCCTTCCTTTAGTGTTTTGCACATTTCTTTATCATTTTCTGTGATTTTTTTCCCCTATTCTCAATCTCTGAATTTTATCCTTTACATACAGATTACTTTTAATGAATTTAGAGAAAAGGCCTGAATCTGTTATACATTTGTCTGCTACCCCTTTCTCAAAAGTCCTTTCTGCTCCTCACTGCTGTGTATTTTTCTTCTTTTTGTAGTACTTGTGTACTTGAGGGTTAGTCCTCTTCCTATACTGTACCCATTTTCTTGTCTTCCTCTTCGTACCCACCCTTCATTGCTTTTCTTTCCCGTGGGGGATGGGGTGTGAGTTTGGGTGGCACGTGAGTGAGGACGCTGGCCAGCTGGACCCACCCAGGTAGCCTGGGCTGCTGTTTGGTGGTGTAATTATCTAAGTGTAATTACCTAAGTGTGGTTACAGGATGAGAGCTATGCTCGTGGTGTCCCGTCTTCCCAGCACATTGTCATATAACGCTTTGAAACGACTGACGGTCTTGGCCTCCACCACCTTCTCACCTAACTCCCTGGCGTGCACATGTACTGGTGCACTGCTTGTTTACTATTGCCATACTTCTGTTTGCTTTTTTTGTTGTTTCTATTTCAAATCAAAATTCAAAGATTTTATCTAACAGTGCATCTAAGTATTTAAAACATTCTACTTTTTCTATTATCTCTCTCATTTTTATCATATTGCTCAAATCAATGTCCTGCCACTTCTCATTTTTCTCTCTCAAACACAATAACTTGTTTTTCTTATTTCTTCAACTTTCTTGCATACAGTACTTTGAAATTCATTCACACACTTTTTTGCAATTGATCTTGACTTTCAACAAAGACCACTGCATCATCTGCATACAGACAGACATGAATCCATTGCATGCAATGAATCCTAAATTATATTCATGCATAAACTAGTCTAGTGAAGCATTATTATGAGATGGCAAAACTTAATGCATTAAAAAAATATTTTTCTTCAGAATCACTGGACAAATGGGAGCGCTTAGTGGTGGCCGATGCACTTGAGCCCGTGTCGTTCGAGTCGGGCTCTACCGTTGTGAGGCAAGGAGAGGCCGGAGACGATTTCTACATCATTGTGGAGGGTACTGCAGTCGTCATGCAGGCTCGCACCCCAGCTGATGAACCTGTTGAAGTTGGCAGGCTTGGTACATCAGATTATTTCGGTAGGATTGATAATTTTTTGTATTCTTGGTAAATTCACTGTAAATGACTGGAAGAAATTACTATGTTCAGTATTTACATACTATACAACTACTGCTACAATAAATATCATTTTAATAATTTTTTAATTCAATTAGACAGGCGTAATGCATTACTATAACATTATGGTAAGCTTTAAAGATTTCCCTTCTGGACTGTTAAAAAATACATTTTTGATTTTGACATAAATTATAGAAAGATTTGCTAGTTATGAAAAACTCCTTTCTGACTAGCTCACTGATAACATCATCAGTGGTGCATTTGAATAGGTTTTTGCCTATGTTTCTCTATTTAAGACCAAGACTTTTATTGCACTTGGTCTTAAAGCTGTGAATGGAGGTTGTATCCACCATCTCTGCTCCCAGTTTATTTCACTAAATTGTCATGATTTTGAGTAATTTTTTCACACGCCTCCGATTCATTTGCATTATGAACTTTTACTTGTTCACCCTCATTGTATTTTTCTCTGGTAAATATCCAAGTGGAATTACCCAATTGTAGTTACAGGTTGAGAGCTCTGCTCATAGTGGCCCTTCTTCCCAACACTGTCATATGACGCTTTAAAACTAGCGACAGTTTTGGCCTCCACCACCTCACTTCATGATGCTCTTTTTAAATGGGTTGAAAACATGACTGGTACTCACTACAGAATTTGGGCATATGTGAATGTGTAATATAGTCCATCACAAGAAGCAAACTCTTTAACCCAACTCTGAAGTAAACAAACACTTGCAGTGACATGCAACACTTGCACATGAGCATTGCATTGTATTGTGTGTGTAAGCAGCCTGTATGCGCAGTGAGTGCGCATACGTCACTGCAAGTCATGTTTTCAAAGCATTTGAGTATCATTAGAAAAACTACTTTATATCTTGTTTGGTAATCAAATGTTTTATTAACCCCTAACATCCAGTTATTGTCACTTGTTGATCGCCTGGGCCACTTCTGTCATAGTCATTTAATGATTTTCATTATTATTGCCCAGTTTTTATACAATGATATAAGTGTGGTAATAATCATCTATTTGGGTTAATTTCTTACAATCAGGGGTCTTGAGTTTGATTGCCAGGTGAGGCAGAAATGGTTGGGCATGTTCTTTTTTACCTAATGCCTCTGTTCACCTGGCAGTAAATAAGTTCCCAGAAGTTAGGCATCTGTTGAGGTTGCATCCTGGAGAAGGTGAGTAATTCAACCTTAGGGGAAACCTCGATACAAGCCAAAAGTATATATACACACACGGGCTTCCTGTCCCCAACAATGGGAATTATTATTCTGAATTAACATATAAATGTAATTGCATTTTACTAAAAACCATACAAAATTTTGCTTCATTTTATAATTGTTTACCATGACATGGTACATTACCATGAGATTATTGTGTACTAGGGCCCTATGGTTGTTATTAAATGGTGATTTGGTCTGTGCTACCATTGTTTCAATCCATTCCTGTGTACATAAGAGAGAGATTCAAGACAAACACTACATTGTGTAAACTAATAAGTGAAACAACCAACTTAAAAGCTCTCCAAAGTGGACAGTTTAGTCCCCTCCCCCATGTTAACAGACAAAGTGACCCCAGCACCTGGTTAATGTATCACCATAAAAATAAACCATTTTTTGTCCATACCTTTATTGGTGAAGTGACACTTCTGGTAATTGTACATTGAGGGTTAAAAGTCGGCTACCTTAATTTGAGAATTTTCTTTTCAGGCGAGATTGCCCTTCTGCTGGACCGCCCACGAGCTGCCACAGTTATGGCAGATGGGTCTCTGAAGTGCGTCAAATTAGATCGAGCCAGGTAAGCCTTGTTGCTTGTGTGGATGGCAAAGTTTACATATAACTCAACATACAGAATTAATGCTGTTTTGACAAAAATATGTAATTGATGCTTGCTTGTATTATTTTCATTACTTAATAAACATTTGGTATAGAATTGTTTACAATTGTGGTGAACTATCATCGTCAAACTCTTGTGAGCTCTATTATTTCTTTCTTATAATATTGTTTATCCCAATTTCTGACATTTTTCTTTCCTTTGTTTCATTGTCGTGGCTTTGTAGCTGCCTCTTCCTGTGATAAAGCCAAGGTTTTCAGTACTCTTATCCTTTTAACTGACAATTCTAGCCTTCCTGTTTTCCCTCGGATCAATCCCATGCCTTGCTGCTTTATCTCGCTTGCTTTATTTACCTTGCTGCTTTATTATATTTACCAGATGTGTAGTCAAACTCTAGTGCTCCTCCCTTCTAGCTATTGGATATTTGGTGCATTATTCCTTTCAACTTCCTAGAGATCCTAATTCTTAGGATTCTGATATCTTGTATGTCAGTAGTACACAAGAATATATTAAATAAAAAAGGATGCATGTCATAAAATTATTGTAACGTCTACAATAAACCTGAATAAATCAGGTGATGATGATATTGGTCAGCTTGCCACCTGACAGCTATCAGTTCATGTGGTAAGAGTCCTTGGTGGTGCAGATCACTGGATTTGGTCTGGGTTAGGGTATTGGCTTTTGAGAATTGTTTTTGGGCGCCAATCCTTAACAGTTCACTGCTGTTCACCCGGCAGTATTTGGGTACCTGATTGGCTGGTTGCGTTTAGGGGAAACTAGTAGGCAAGGCTTACCATGAGCTATGGGAAGGAAAGCTCTCAGCCTGCTAACAGGAGTTAGAAGTTGTCTGCTCCTATACCCATCTGTAAAAAAAAAAAAAAAAAAAAATAATAATAATAATAATAATAATAGTAAAGATTCATGGGGGTGGTCACTTGGCCTTCAGAGTTGATGTTTTATAGGCTACACATGTTTTCTACACTAAATACTATACAAGGGATCCCTGACTTATTAAGACAACTGTAGGCAGGCGATGAGTCACAATAACGTGGCTGAAGTATGTTGACCAGACCACACACTAGAAGGTGAAGAGACGACGACGTTTCGGTCCGTCCTGGACCATTCTCAAGTCGACAAGCCACACGGCACCTCGGATGCATTTCCGATGGTTCCTTTCATACAAAAGGGGTGACGCCGAGGAAAATAAGACTCGCGTCCCTACCAAATGGTCCAGGACGGACCGAAACGTCGTCGTCTCTTCACCTTCTAGTGTGTGGTCTGGTCAGTAAGACAACTGTCTTATGAACACTCAATCTTATGTGTGTGTTTACATCTGGATCTGCTATATGAACCAGCTCCATCATCTCCAGTAATATAACCGTGCTACTGTTAGGTCTGCACGGCCATGTGGCTGTGAGGTGCTACAAAAACATGTGCATGGCCAAGGGTGCTATGTGGTTGACACACTGCCTTAGTCATCGGTATTCTCATGCCCAATGGAGTCCCACTATGAATTATTTCATGGAGTCCCACTGTGGACTATTTCAGATGTTAATCAGGGAAATTTCTTATAATAATAGGTAATTAGAAGAGAAAGTGCATTGGTGATGCACCAGTACCATAGAAAAGATGGCCCTATAACATAGAAGTTATAAATAATCGACCCACTTTGGGAAGAAATAAACATTAACACGGATCATACATTATTATTAGAAACACCACAAATGATATGGTAGAAGTGCTGATAATCAAAATAAGAGATCTTAAATGTAGTTATTGTCCTTGTATACAAGTCACCGGAGGCAAATCACCAGCAGTTTAAAGACCAACTAATGAAAATAGAACACTGCTTGGAAAACCTCACAAATCCAGCCCCAAACATCATCCTGCTTGGGGACTTCAACCTATCACCCCTAAAATGGAAGAACCTAGCTAATACAGTTATATCAGAAAGAATACCAGGAAGTAGCCTAAATGACAGGCTACGGATGTGTGACAGTTTGCCTTAAACCAGCAAATAGTAGAACCAACTAGGAAGAACACGCTGGACCTTATTTTCACCAATAATGATGAATTGATCAGGAACATAATGATTACAAATACCTGTTACTCAGATCACAACTTAATTGAAGTTCTGACAAGCGTAGGGAATAAACCTTCAAAACCAGTCCTGATTCCCGGTGGAGGAGATTTGAGGAAATTCAACTTCAATAATAAACAGATAAACTGTGAGCAAATAAACCAAGACTTCACATAATTAAGCTAGGAAGAACAGCTAGAAAATGCAAACCTGAACCAGTGCCTGGAAAAAATAAGCTCAGTAGCACTAGAAATATGCTCAAACTGCATACCCCTAAGAAAAAAAGAGGAAGAGATGCAGATTGAAAAGAGAACGTCATTCCCTCTATAGGCAAAGAAAACAAATCGTGGGACAACTTGAGAGTCGCACACTATCTCAAGAACCGCAAAGAAGATTAGGTAGAGAAATAGAAACAATTGAACTAAAGCTACAAGAATTATATAAAACCCAGGAGAGGCAAAGAAAGCAAAAGACCATCAGTGAAATAGAGAGAAACCTAAAATACTTTTTCTCCTATGCAAAATCAAGATAAAAAGCCACATCTAGTATCAGGCCCCTGCGAAAGGGAGATGGAACTTTCACTGATGACAACAAAGAAATAAGCGAGATACTGAGAAAGCAGTATGACTCTGTTTTCAGCGAGCCACTAAACACACTAAAGATTGATAACCCAAATGAATTTATCATGAATATGATACCAACATCAAATCATATATCAGATGTCACCCTATCCCCCACTGGCTTTTGAAGAAGCCATAAACAGTATGCCTATGCACTCTGCACAAGGCCCAGATTCTTGGAACTCCATATTCATCAAGAACTGTAAAAAAACCACTATCGCAGGCCCTTCATATTCTTTGGAGACAAAGCCTACATATTGGCGTTATCCTTGACATACTAAAAACAGCAGAGATAGCACCACTCCATAAAGGAGGAAATAAGGCAGAGGCAAAAAATTACAGACCGATAGCACTAACATCACACATCATAAAAATCTTTGAGTGCTTGCTAAGAAGTGAGATCACAAAATACATGGAAACACAGCATCTCCATAACCCCAGACAACATGATTTCAGAACAGGGCGCTCTTGCCTGTCACAGTTGCTGGACCACTATGACATGGCATTAGGTGCCATGGAAGACAAACAAAACGCTGATGTAATTTACACAGATTTTGCAAAAGCCTTTGACAAATGTGACCATGGTGTTATTGCACATAAAATGTGTTCAAAAGGAATTACAGGAAAAATAGGCAGATGGATCTACAATTTCCTGACTAACAGAACCCAATGTGTAATAGTCAACAAAATAAAATCCGGTCCATCAACTGTGAGGAACTCAGTCCCCCAGGGTACTGTGCTTGCTCCAGTACTTTTTCTCATCCTCCTATCGGATACAGACAAGGCCACAATCTATAGTACTGTATCATCCTTTGCAGATGACACTAGGATTTTCATGAGAGTAGACAACATAGAGGACATGGCAAACCTCCAATCAGATGTAAATCAGGCCTTTCTATGGGCTACAAAAAATATGGTGTTTAACGAAGATAAGTTCCAGCTCATGCGCTACATAAAAAATGAAAATATAAAAACGGAAACCACGTACAAAACTCGGTCAAATCATAACATAGAACAAAAAGACAATGTAAAGGATTTGGGTGTACTCATGTCGGAAGACCTTACCTTCAGAGAACATAATAAAATAGCCGTCACAACTGCAAGAAAAATGACAGGTTGGATAACAAGAACCTTTCACACTAGAGATGCTATACCGATGATGATACTTTTCAAGACGCTAACACTCCAAGAGTGGAGTACTGCTGCACAATGACAGCCCCTTTCAAAGCTGGAGAAATTGCTGACCTGGAGAGCGTGCAGAGATCCTTTACTGCTAGAATCCACTTGGTAAAACATCTAAACTACTGGGACCGACTAAAGAGCCTAAATCTGTACTCTCATGAGCGCAGGCGGGAGAGATACATAATAATTTAAACGTGGAAAATATTATAGGGGCTGGTCCCAAACCTGCACACAGAAATAACATCACATGAGACCAGGAGGCACAGCAGGATGTGCATATTACCCTGCAGGTATGTGCAGGATGTGCAGAATATACTCTTCAAGAGAGAACTGGATAAGCACCTCCAAAGGATACCTGATCAACCAGGCTGTGAGTCATACGTCAGGCTGCGATCATCCGCGTCAAATAGCCTGGTTGACCAGTCCAGCAACGAGGAGGCCTGGTCGACGACCGGGCCGCAGGAACACTAAGCCCACTTAAAAGTACACTTAAAAGTAACTTCAAGGTAATACACATTCAGAGTCCTGGACATATGAGAAAATTTGCCAATAGAGTTTGGAAAAAAAAGAGGGTGTGAATATTTCCATTAAAATGACTAAAAGTTTTTAAATATTTTTGTAGATAGGCACAAAATTAGAAGCAGATGGTTTCCTTTGAAAAGTCATTGAAACAACATTGTATGGTTCATTTTCATTTAAGTTTCATGAATTTGTTATTCACCTGGAGTCAGAGTTGACCTATAAAAAGCTTCACAGTCCACTTCTCTTGCTAGATATTTACCATATGATAGGTTTAATATTAGATATCACTTAAACACATTACATAGATTGTGGGAAAGAGCATGGCTGAGGCTGAGGAGGAAATAGAGATAGCAAAAGGTCTTGACTATCTCTTATTGACTTGGAAGATATTACCTACCTATTGACTATTGGAAGATACAGTATTCAGTTGTAGCTCAAATGAGCATCATGTGTTTTAGTCATTGCCTTTGCCCTTCAATTATTCAAGAACTGACTATTTTGAAATTGGTGATTTTTTTCCTTCTTTACTAGAATTAAAATTGTGGAGAAACTTAATTCAATACCATTGTGTTTGAATGAAGGCGAGCAAAAGACCCAATACATGTGTAAGTGTAGTAAAAAAAAACAAATTTTTGGATGAAACCTACATCCTTTATCAAGGTGCTGTAAACAACGTTCTTGACAAAAAATATCAAGTTCATGCGTTTATATATCTGGCAGAGCGCCTGACGTGCCATCATTAGACGTCATTATGATTATGCTCCCCAAGGATTTCCCAAGGGATGCTGAAACTTCTGATGAATGATCAAATACTCTAAGTTTCTGTTAACTGTGGGCAGAGTATTGAGTATGCAGAGAGACATCTACTAGAAGGGGGTAATTATAGATTCTATAGAGACAGCAATGGGCAACAAATCTTAGTAAAGTAGATCTGATTAACTGTAGAATTATTCTTAATGAAGCTAAGTTAACTAATTTAATTAATTCTTATAAGCACAGAGCTTGTGGTGTTCAAATTTGGGATAGTGTTCCTGCGACACTGCCCACAGTTCCCAGAAACCAGGATATTTGAGCAGTCATCAAAAATTTTAGCATTCCTTTGGGAATCCTTGGAAAGCAAGGATTCCCTAGAGGCCTGGTCAGAGACCTGGTCATGTGGCCTTTGATACCCGGAACCTCCACAAAGTTTTTTAATGAACTTGAACATGTATTGGGTCTTTTCTTCACCTTCGTCATTATTGTCCATTTCCACTCTTCACCTTAACAGCCTATTTTCACAATGAACATGCACTTTGTATAAATTTACTTACAAATATGCAGTTTAACCTACGAAAACCTCTTTAATTTATATACAAAACAAAACATAATGAACTGGGGCAATCTTTGCTTTTTTTTATCTCCTTTCCATTGTTCAGCTGACCTCTACCCACTTCCCTCATGTGTGCACATTTCTAATGTTGAAAATATAATGTGCCACTCACCTGACTTGATTGTCAGGAATCACTAAAAAGTTATAGAATATTTTATTTCATATTTGTGGGTTGGGTGTTTAATTTTCAGCCCCATTATTGTGACTTATTGTCTTCATAATATACAGAGTATATGACAACAAAGCACTGTAAATAATGTATTATGAAAAATGTAGAATGCTTTTTTTGTTTTTTCTTACAGTATGTTTTTCTTGTAAAAAGCTTCCTTTGTATTTTCAGGTTTGAACGTGTTCTTGGAAGCTGTGCAGATATTTTAAAGCGGAACATTGAGCAGTACAACTCCTTTATTGCACTAACAGTTTAGACCATAATTGAACCGCCATTGTAGCCCATATGTATGCATTCATTAGTTAATTGTGCGCAACTCAATAGGTTCACATGTAAACAACTGTAATATGCTCCTGTTTAGGTGCTGAAATGTGCTAACTTGTAGGGCCACAACACCAATACTGGAACTTGGTTATAAAGGTGTGGGGCAGTTATGTAGGGTTTTAGGTAGTCTTTTTGTGTGCACAGTTTGTCAACAGCTACAGCTGGTAAAGGGAGAGTGCCATCCATCACTAATTAGGGGTGGTATAATCCATCACTACACATGAGGGATGGTATAATCCACCACACACGAGGGATGGTATAATCCACCACATGTGAGGGGTGGTGTAATCCATAACTGGTGGTGATAGGAATGGTATCGTTGAGAGCAGGCTGTGCTTGATATGTTACCTGACATCACTGGTGAGGTACCACCAGCCACTTGCAGGAAGGAGAGAACTGTCTATCAATAAAAAGATGGGTAAGTATCACCTTAGGAGGGGAAGGGGAGAGGAATAAGGTACCATCTATCGCTGGTGTGATGGCACTGTAATATACTGCTAGTATAAGGTTAGTACCACCTGCCACTAGTAAGAACACCACACCACTTATGGGGTAAGACTAGTATAATCCTGTTGTAATGATCATGGTTCTAGGGGCCATTTTGATATTTAAAGCTACATAATATTCTGATATTGCATGAAGAGTGCAGGATGATGACCAGCTTATTGTAGAAGTGAATTGATGCATTTATTGGGTTAATTTGCTTTAAACAGATGGGAGCAAACTTTAAACAATATTGAACAAGGTTATTCTTAATACGTTATGTCTTGGCATTATGCACGACTTTAAAGATTAAACGATGTGGAACAATTAACATTCTTATTATAAAAAAGTTTATTATTTTAATGACCCATTTCCACTTCCAATGATAAGCAAGTAAGGTAATCTTTACTTAGCCAAATATAGTCCAGTATATCAATTTGAATTCTCGGAATAATGCAAAATTGGTCCTGCGCTTGCTACATATAGCATCTTTAAAAACAATTGATTACTGTAGTCTCACATATGAAATTGTACATGCACTAAAAGATTTAATTTCATTAGCTGTCCTTTACATATAATTATTAATTGATCTGGTAGAGATCATTTTAAATCCTAATGTTTCATTTGTTTCTTTCGTGTTTGCTTAACTACAGTTAGTTAGGCTTTCAACATGTACTGCATGTAAATATGTACTGCATGTAAATATGTACAGCATGTTAACATGTACTGCATGTTAACATGTATTATTTGCCAACAAAATACTGTACTAAATTAAAAATGTATTTAAGGAACTAGTGAGAAGTTATTGGAGAAAATGTTTATTTGATGAACTGATATCCTAAATGGTGCCACAACTGCTTTCATTGTATGTATCGGAAAAAGTTTTTAATATTCTGTAGAATATTTCAAAACTTGTTCCATTATGTATTGAGCAGCTACTGGAAATATTTAGGATTTCATCCTTTTAAGTTTATTAGTAATAAAATAATATTTCAGTATTTTCTCCCGTGACTTTTACTACTACTAACTTTTACTCTTATGACTTGAATTACTGTAGACATTGAACAGTTTTGTCACTGGTCAGTTTTACCCTTGCAATGAAGATGTCTACATAACCTTGTGCATAACTTCATGTATTATTAATCAAAATTAAAAATAATGGTTTGTACTTGCATCGATATGTTTTTGGAATAATTTCGCGCCCACATGCTCATACACCTTACATATGTATGTATACAGATGTACAGCCATCCACACTATTCATAATAAAAGTACAGTACGATAAATAGTGACACTCGTGTTCTTTAGATAGTTTTTCTAGAGAGAGGTGCTAATAATGTACTATATCATACTGTACATATGTGGTCTCTACATCCCGTGGAAAAAACTTACAAATACATATATATTTACATATTTACTCAATATATAATTTATAAATTCAGGGATAATCTGTTTTTATATCTCAGTTTTTATTTTTTTTTAGGCTACTTCATTGTTCAAGGTTAGGCTATCAGTGTAAGTTTTGCCAAATTTTGTGCTCTCATTGGCCTGTTACACATTGACATCACAGATCTGGCCTTTAGCTGTGTGTGTGTTAGTAGTGTTCAAATGTTGAAATTCAAAACATAGATCACAGAATACACAATTAATCCAGGTGGTGAAGCCCAGAAATGTACAAACAGATCATGTACTTGAGATTAAGATAATCTACCCCAGAATGCACGCTAGGAACTTGACTTGGATTGTTCTATTCGTTAACCTCACAGTCTTGAGCTGTGTAAATGTTTTTATAAGAAGTAAGTTTTTTTTTTATCTCATCTGTTCATGCATTTGTGTAATCAGCTTGATTGCTTTATTTAAAATATAGACAGTCAACTATTATTAAATAACAATGAACTCGATAGTGAATATATTATGCCAAAGGCTTATTGTAGATACAGTATGTTTGAATTACATAATCTTTTCTAGTTTTTAGTCTGGAGCAGTTTCTTATTTATGTAAATATATTAATATATATTTATGTATAAACATAATTATATATTCATATATGATAGCATATATAGAATGAGGAAGTGCTCCACTTCTTTATGGATTCCAAGACAAATATTTGTTCAAATTCTAATATATAAAGCTTTCACTGTTATATAATGAGCCAGGCACGGCTAGCAGATAACAGACATTTGGATCAAATTTGTTTATTTGCATCACTTAATCAGTCAAATTTGGTATTAAAGAATATATGATAAATTAAATTTATAATAGAATGCTGTATTGCTTTTTAGACCATGGTGAATACACGCAAAATGATTAATCATTTTAATAAAGTAATATATATCGTGGTAGATTAATTTAAGGTTTATGGATGCAAGTTGAACTGTGTGCAGCAGTAAAGCAATTTATGGTACTAAAAATTTCAAGCATTTGCCATTTCATAATTTTTATGTCAAATTAATTTAGCAACTAAACATTCAAAAATTTTTTTTTTTTTTTTTTATTTCCAAAGTCTGAAAATTTTTAGCCATCTACATTGTATTGAATAAATCAGACTACATGATATTGTACTGTACTTGAACTACAGCGGGAACAAGTAGTGTGTGACTACATCTTGACACATTCAAAGTTCACTTACACAAAGCTGATACTTTTTCCTAACATTCAAGAACTGTCAGACTTGCTGGAAAGAAATTTAAAAGCATCTTACATTTATTTGGCATTTTTTAAGTTACAAATTCTAATAGGAAATGTTAAAACTCTAAACTTGATATTATTGGCTTGAATGACTGAGGATTTACACATTATTGTTTTAAGATAGTGAGATATTAAATGGGAATAATGGTTAAGAATTATTAGTTTGTGGAAGATATATTATTGTTAGTCATTATAAAATTTAACCGATTCTGTGCTACAGCTTTTTGAATCACTTAAGAGATAGTATTGTAGAGAGAATTATTACCCTGGCCTGACTACACCCTTCCTGCGTCCCCCTGCTGGGAAGGTGGACGTTTAGCATAGCAGCCTCTTGTGTCCTCACGCTGAGTAGAAGAGAGCGGAGTATAAGGGAAGAATTATTGCCAGTTTCGATACATATTATGAATGTGCTTGTTTTAAATATTTCTAAACTATTATGTGAATATTACCATAATCAAGATATATCTAAATCATTAAAAGTGAAAATATTATATTTAAGAAGAAAGTGTATAATGAAAAAATAGGAATATGCATGGAGAGAATAACATTTATATAAATCAACAATGAAAGTAACTGTGTGATTCAGTATCTGCATAGGACATAGGACTGTATGAAAGGTACAGTGAGACAGATGTGTACCTCCTTCATCTTTATAATGCTCTTTGCTGAAAGTGTCTATATTTTAGCATGTATTCAAAGCTGCCTTACAATTTTGATGAACTTTCCTTAATGTATATCTATGACTTGTTTTTATAATGTTACTTGTTGTAATTGTCTGTATATTTAGCCTGGATTCAGAGCCGATTGTTATTCAGGTATGTCATTCAGGAGGAAGTGTATTTTGATTTGCATTCCTAGATATATCTTTGTACTGTTCAAAATTGCCTTAAAATTGAAATTGAGCAATTTTCACAAGCACTGGCACACACTCTTCCCTCCCTCCCTCCCACTCCTCAGAAGCATACCCCTATAGGCTTCCCTTCCTCCCAACTGCTCCTGGTGAGCAGTTGGGAGCTTCTGCGGCCAGTATGTGCACAAAGTTTTTATGGTGAGGGCTGCTGACCTGTGCTTTTCCCGAGTGTGTGTACACGGATTAGCTCTTAAGCTATACTTCTTTCATGCATTTTAAACTTTGTTTTTGGTTCTGTTGTGTTACTACTTGCTGTCAAAATTGGCAAATTTGTTAACAAAGGATGAGGCTGTCTTCACCTTAACCTAGTCCTATAATAGTATCTTGAGCTTGCAGTATGTCTGTTTATATAAGATATTAGGTCATGTCATTTTTTATTTATTTAAAGTAATGCTTTCCTATAAATTATCTAAATATAATGTTTTCTTATACCATTGTTATTGAAAACTTTGTACTTCATAGTACAAAATGATTGTGGGATATGATAGTTTATATTATATTTACTGTAACAATGGTAAACAAACAAGAAATGTGTTATATTTTGTGGTGGTGTGATAGGTGTGTCGGTGCACCTCCACTCCAAGTATGTATAATGACAGGATCACCAATCATAATTTACTTACACAGTGTATTCAGTGAAATGTCAGATTTGTATGAAAATGTCATTTCTAAAATACGTTGTGATCAGAATGTTGGTGTGTATCGGCATAAGGTAAAGAGGATTGTTTCCAGACATTGGTTGTATTAATATTTTAAATGCGACTTAAAAGTAATGCTGATGATTAGTATTAAATGTATTTCAGAAAACCACTGTAAAATCCTCTTTTATTAGCAATAGCATTATGCAGATACACACAGACAATAACTTTGTTATTAGGATAATTATCTTGAAATGAAATTTTATAAGGTGATGGGTTTGAGAATGTTTATTTTTTAGGGAAACTTTTGGATTTGGTTTTATTAAGCAGTTGGTAACAACTACAGGGTGTAATGATCCGAGACTAGTAACTATCTGTGAACGTAGACTTGTATAACAGTCAAAGGTCAGTCATGATGCAGCATTTGAATATTGTACATATGTCATATTAAGTTTTCCCAAGGTCTTCTTTTTTAATATAACACCAATATTTAACTAACAGTGCCAAACAAAGAACATTAACCCTTATAAAGCACCATAAATTATCACAAATATGTTAGAACGCAAATTAAAGTAAATAGTTTTCTTCAAAGTAGGCTTGTCTTAATTTATGCTACCAAATAAAGTTTGAGGTATGAACATGTGTTTGTCTTCACAGAAGCTTTTACCTTCTCAATACAGTACTATTCTTTATAGGCAATATCGAAATTTTGTAGGGAACGGAACGTTTGCTGGGTACTAAATCAGTTCAAATGAACTTAAAGTATCCATTCGAATATATCCTGCCGCTAGGGAAGCTATCCGTTCTTGCCCCATCTCCCGTAAAGGTATTCCTTATTCCGACTTTTATCCTGTTACTGGATTCATTCCTCCATCCTTGCCCATTGGCAGAGTTGTTGGTCCTCTGTAGTTAGTAACAAGCTGCGTACTCTCAAACGTAGTGTGTCCCCGTGGCCTTCCTCCTACCACCGTAACCGGCGGTGGGAAACTGCTTTGGCAAGGCTGCGGATTGGCCATACTCTCTTAGCCCACGGTCACTTATGGAGCGCCGCCCTGCTCCTTATTGTCCAAATTGCGTTGTCCCTCTTACAGTTGTGCATATCATTGTTGAATGTCCTGACTTCCAGGACGAGCGTGTGTCTTGCTTTCCGACCGTCCCTCGCAGTCACTTGTCCCTCAATAGAATTCTAGGCGAATCGAATACTTTTGATATCGTTTGCCTTGTGCGTTTTTGTTCTCGTATTGGCATTCTTGGTGATATTTAGCGCCCTCTGATTATTTCGCACTTTGATGGTGCTACCATAGCCTTCCCGGTTTGGCGCCTTCTTTTGATAATTACAGTACCTTACCTTTGAATATATCCTGTCACTTCAAAACCAATCCCCTATTCAGATGTTTACCAATCCGATAAAATTCTACAGACCCCCATGGAGGCCTCTCTTGGACGTAGGGGAGGTGAGGTGGGTGGTGCATGCTATGCTTATCCAGAGGGTAGTAGTATGACCTTTGAAGCTCATTTGCCAAAGAGTAGGAGACAAAAGGCTGCCTACCTTAAAACCAATTGGCTTATCCTGTTAGCCCCACTTAGACATCTGGTCGAGTAGGCATTATGGGGTTGGTATCCCTATCGGTCTCGGGGATATCATTCGTCCCCTCAATTGTTTTTTGCATATCCTGTTCTGGTTACCCCTGGGGTTTTTTTGCTAGTGCCTCCCATGTGGGCCATATGGTGGATGGGCGTGCTAGGCAGTGTGAAGTCCATTTCAGATGACTTTGACTCTCTTGTTCGTCTCAGACTCGTGGGGTGGATGAGCAGGCTCCTGAGTCAGACCATGTTGGAAGATCTGGCTCCATGGCTCTGGCTGTGGTGGGCTCAGACCTGGTTTTGTTTCAGACTATCCCAACTGACTCCCTGTTCACCCCCCCTCTCATTTCTTAGGCAGGGCTGAAGGCCAAGCCCCCAATGGTGACCCTTTCATCATCTGATGTGACTCGGCCTTCTATTGTGATAAATGTGTTCTCACCCCCCCTGTCCTTTGTGGGAGTTGTAGTGCTGATACCACACTTGAATGAGTTTACTTCTACCTTTGTTCCAATATTTATTTGGCCCTGCTATGTGACCTAAATATTTTTATCTTTTATGTCTTGATGAGCATAACCCCTCCTCCTGATGTGTAAATCCATAAGCACTCGGTTGATTTGTAGATTCCCAAGTTACTGTTAACCCCCACCCAGTGGCATTCGTGTGGTTGTTTCCTTCTCAGGAGGCAGACGCCTGCTTGGCTACTTTGACCTTCATTGGTGAGACCCTGGTTTGGGTGTCCAAAAATACATAGTTGAATGCCAGCATTGGCAGTCATTCTCTCACACCATGTTGCATCTGGGGATACAAACTCCAAAGACCTCCATGAGGATATTAAATATATCTATAAAATCAATTGCAGCAATGAAGTGACTTGAACCAGCAATCAAGGTACTTCCTGCCATGCACCATATCCTTGTACCATGACGTGGTGTAAGTTATAGGTTCTTTCCTATCTTCAACAGAATTTTCATGGTTTCCATGCAAATTTTCCAGAACTCCAATTTCTGATATCTCAATTTATATCTGCCTGCAGAAGCCACTGCCTGGCACTTGCCCTGATCACTTCTGCAGTTATATCTATCTCTTATTCCCTCCAGCTTTTGCAAGGACTCTTAACACTTCTGCTCTAGTTTTGTAGAATGTCCAGATTTTCCAGATGGTCATGTGTCTTGCTTCCCAAATGTCCCTCAATAGAAGTCTTAATGAATCCAATACCTTTGTTTTCACTTATTGGCATTCTAGGTGATATTTACCACCTTTTGAATATCCAACGACACTGATGGTGCTACATACGTCTTCCTGACTATGTTGCAAAAACAAGTCATCCAATTGCTATTCATGAACGTTCGTATATTCATCACTGCCACGCATAAAAAAAAAATATACATTATATGCCACGCACATTATATACTGTTTTTGTAGCGGCTGTCTAGAGCTACACTTGGGAACATTTTTGATACCAAATATATAGTTATAACCCAGCAAATAACTAAGAAAATGTAAAATTATTGTAAATATTTTAAACATCGCTGAGTAGGACCTGCCAAGACCACTATGTTTACATTCAGGAATGAGGGGGAGGATCATAATTTTTTATAAACACACTTTTTGTACAGTATTTACATTTATTCTCTTGACTATTCACTTGCAAGTATTTTGACACCAAATTTATAGGTACTGTATAACCCAACAAATAACTTGGAAAACTTCAAAAAAATTTTTACAATTATTTTAAGGGGTGAGCAGCCTGGGAAGCTCAGAACATTTATGGTCGATAACATATAGGCCGGACTGTCAATGTTAAAAATTCACTTCTTGAAAATAAATTATCTTTAGAATTCCACATAGGGGCACACTTTCTCTAATATCAATATACAGCATTGTAACAATGCTGGTATTATTAAGCACAAGCTTCAAATCTGCAGTGAATATATTCAAACTCAAAGTTATCGAGAAACAATTATGCCCCTCAAAACAAATAAAAGCTGCTATTAGGGATAATGTGAAACAGTGTAAGAGATTTAGATCCAAGTATAGGATACTGTAAAAAAGGAATACATTTTAAATATTTTATACTATCTTAGATTATAAATGTCTTTATATAATTTTAGCCTACATTATTCACATACTACTGAGAGAGAGTACTTTGCCAGACAAACTGGTTTTCCAGTAATAAAAAAAATGGAGGGTAAAGAATAAGGCCAAGCTATTCTTTGTGAGGGTCAAGAAAGAAAATCTACTTTTCAGCTTGAAAATTACTTCATTACAACCCTCCATTGAATCTAATGCCATATCCAGTATCCTCTCTTATTAACACAATTATCTTACTCTTCACTGCAGCTTCAGCTTCTTTGTAATCTAAAGTCTCTCGTCAAACCCACTATTACCTAGTCTACTCATATCCATCAAAACATTGCAGCCAATGTTCCAGTTCCTTCTAACATGTTTCTTTCCCTAGGTTACCAGCCCCAATATCATTGAAGACATTATGCAACACCTTTAATTTCTCTGAGCATGATCTTCAAGCTCTATGTAGAAACTACATAGCTAACAGTCTAATTCATTTCTTATGAAATATTCCACAGTTCACCTCTAAATACAGTATATAAATTTAGCAACAATTTTTTAAATCTTTTCCAGCTGATATCCTCATTATGATAATCTAAGCCACACACCAAAAAAGGCACTTATGGACCACCAAACCTCATTTGTTATAATACTTCATCAGTGACATAAGAACCATCTGCAGCTGTTCCATATTTCTTATGTCTTCATATTTTCTTATAAGAAGAATCAAGTTGCTTTCCAGAATATAATGCACTCAGGCAGGATGTGAGAATGTCTACACTTATCTTCAATATAAATACAAATTCTCTCTGCTGTAAATTAATGAATCCTGATTATCACGTACTAGTGGAGCTGGAATTTGCTTTTGTGAATACATGGAAAATATTAAGATAAATATAAGGTTCTCATTTTATTGTTTAAACCAATACCAACTGGATGCATTTTTCCCAGGACATTAAATAATGCAATTACAGTACTTATAATGTAATAAATCAAGTACTGTACAGTACAGCATCAGTAATGCAATTTAACAAAAGGCAATAATTTCAAATACTCAAAACAATTACACAATATATTACACTATATCACTCATCAATGTGGATTATATATGATTATATAACCATCAATGATAAAGAAAATATAGCAAGTTAATTTCACATACAAATTGTTAATTAAAATTTCTTAACATTCAATTGAATGAAAAAAAGTTTAATGAATGACTATATATTAATTTTGAAGGGCCTTTTATAATGAAATTTTTTGTATGCACTAATCTTAACCTATGATCAGTGACTTTCACCCTTTTTCCCTGTTACACGTTTGAAGTCTGACATTTTTGTGGTTTGCACCGGAGACCCAATAATTTGAATGTACGAGATCTGAGTTGTGTCTGCATCGGTCTGGTTGTTCTTGACAAATAATGTCAAGTTCATCACATTCTGAAGCTTTACATACTTAAGAGGTATCAGCTCACCATCCAAATCCTTTGTAGATAGCCTAAAAAAAGAACAATTAAGAACAATTTTAATTACAAGAAAAGCAAAGTAAAAGTCCAATTGCCTTTGGAAAGTTGAAGCACAACAGTTGTGACACCAGCTAAATGGCCAAATGTACATTGCAAGTTTCCTAACTCAAGAGGCAATATATATTTCAACAAATCAAACAATGATGATAAAATTCCCATAACCTGAATTGTACCTGAATGGGGGTTCTAGGAGTTTTACTCCCCAAGCCCTGCCTGGGGCCAGGCTTGACTTGTGAGAGCCTGGTCCAACAGGCTGTTGCTTCAAGCATTCACTACAGTCGAGTTGATCGAGAACTTCTTGTCGACGACTGTCCAGTTTTCTTCTTGAAATCTTGCACTTTTGTTTTAGTATAAACAGTATATTATTTCTTATACTGTACTGTACTTTCTAGGAGGATTCTGAACAACTGTCAGCCTCTTATGTTCATACAGTGTTCTCTGATTGTGCCTATGACACCTCCATTCTTCACTGGCTCTATTCTGCATATCTTTCCATATCGTTCACTCCAGTATGTTGTTATTTTACTGTGCAAATTTGAGACCTGGCCCTCCAGTATTTTCCATCACATATAATGTGGTACCTCTCTCTTCTACTTTCTTGAGAATACTACATTTTGAGAGATTTGAGACAATTCTATTAATTTACATCAGGGGAGCCTGACGGCTGAGTGGACAGTGCTCGGGATTAATACTCTTAGGTTCCGGGTTTGATCTCTGGCAGAAACAAATGAGCAGTTTCTTTCACCCTGATGCCTCTGTTCACCTAGCAATAGATAGGTACCTAGGAGTTAGACAGATGCTATGGGCTGTTTCCTGGGGATGTGTGACAAAAAGGAGGCCTGGTCGAGGACTGGGCTGCAGGAACGCTACGCCCCAAAATCATCTCAAGATAGGTGCTCTATCATATCTATGCATGCTGTGTGTGTTTTTATTCCCTCTTATTTCAGCAATCTCTCCTGCTCTTTAGGGGGAAGTGAGTATTGAGTAATACTCATGGCAAGACAGCACAGGTGATGTGAATAGTATGAGCATTGTAGTGGGACCCCTGGATTTGAAGATTCTCGTAACGCATCTTCTCATTTTTCTAGCCGACACTACACAGTATGGCTATGCTCCTAAATGTTAAGTTATCAGACATCATTATTCCCAGATCCTTTACATGTTGCGTTCCTACTATGGGCAGATCTGATCGTGTTCTGCACCCTATATATATTGTCTAAGGTCTTCTTGTTTACAATACCTGAGTACCTGTAATTTATCACTAATAACCATTGTTATTTTCTGCTGCTCAATTGAGAACTGAAACCTTTGCAGCCCTGAATAACCATCTCCTCAAAACTCCAGCCTTTTCTTATCAGCAGAGCTGCACCACCACCACCTCTTCCTTTTCTCTCTCTCCTCACTACGCAGTAGTCTCGTGGAAACGTTGCATTTGTTATAGTTTTCGTTAGCTTTGTTTCTGCAAGTGCTATTATGTTTGGTTTTTTTCTAGTGCCCATTCACAAAGTTTACTTGTTTTATTTGTAATTCCATCTATGTTAGTGTACCTTGCCTTGAAGCTCATGTTCTTCTGTTCATTCTCATGTTCCTTCTTGGTGAGTGTTCTGCTGATGGAGGAAGCTGTTCCATAGGTGTGAAGATTTGTGAGGTGATTAACAGGATCTCAGAGGATACTGGGGTGGTCAAGGGAAGGGAGGGACAAGGGTGGGAATGGGATGAACGGGGAGGGAGGGTTGACTGAGCATTTGAATGGGGGCAGGGAGGGTTTCTATGAGGAGGGTGGTGGTGTTGTTGCCCTCCCCTCTGGTGATGATGGGATGCTGGTTGTGGGTTCCCCCCTCAAATCTGGGAATGTTGTGTTGGGGGCTGTGATTTCCTGGTTTTCTCCTCTCACCCTGCACTTCTTCCTTGCTTTTGTTGCCATGGTTCTCTCCTCCCTTGTCAAGTCCCTCTGGAGGAATACTTTTTTGTATTCTCCCACATATTGCAGTTGGCTCTTCCTTTCTAGAATATTCTCCTTCGTGGTCTCGTTTGCAAATACTATCTTTATCAGGCAGTCTCTGTCCTTGGTGTACCAGCCTAACCTGAAAACCATCTCAATGCTTTGTTCAGCCCCTTCCATCTTTAACCCCATTAGTATTTCATTCACTGCCACTTTGTCCTTACCATTCCAATTTGTCCTACTGAAGCCTTCCTGTTCTATAATGCCCACTGCTCAGCAGCTGACTAGTGCACTTTGCTGCTTCCTGTGAGGTAGCTGCTTTCATGGCTACCCCTTTCACTGCAGACATTGCTTCTGAGCTCTTTCTCAGCATTTCTGCAAAGCTTGCATGTACAGTGGCAGTCCCTCCCAATGAAACCTTTCCATCTTCTCTTTGGATGATTATTTGATGATCAGCCTCAGATAATCATAATTTATCAGATAATCAGGTCTCTGTGAGGGTTTTTATCTCTTCCTTTGCTGCTGCCAGTTTACTTTGCAGGTTGCTTATTGTATTCATTTCATGCATCTCCCTCCTGATTTCCTCCCAAAATTGGACAAACATTTCAATCACTTTGTCACTGACTTTTCCCTGTGCCCTTGGTGCATCTCCGTACCATGTTTGTCCCTTTTCCTACTATGTTGTGATAAGGTTAGCCGGGGGGGGGGGGGGGGTGGAAGAAGAGAAGAGAAAGAGGGGAAGGAGAGTTCGCACACGACAGAGAGAGAGAGAGAGACTTTCTTAGCTTGATCCACTCTTTAACAGTTCAAAACAAAAACATACTCACGTTAATTCCTGGACTGCATTGGCACTCTCGGCAGAATCAAAATCAATGGTATGAGGTTGATTGATGAACAGCCTTACAACCTTTGGCCCATTCTCAGCTGGTCCTTTAAATTTTATACTATGCAACTTCACCGCTTGATTGAATGACAGGTATAAAATTAACTGGAAGGAAAATACCCATTAGAGTTTTTGAGTTAACAGCACACTTTATAGGCTAAAATGTCACATCAAAATATAAATATAGTGCAGTATACAATTTAAATTGCATACAAAAATTTTTAAAGATTGTTGAAATTATCCATTAAGTAATACACAATTTCCCCACATTCAGTGGGTGGAGAGGTATTAGCCTGGAGAAAAACAGGGAATAAATACAACGTGACCAACTATCTAGCTCATTTGGTACCTCCAATTGTCTGAATAACTGAAAATCCACATAATCAAACAAAGACAGATGAAATTTGATGACAATTCAAGTGTTCCAATAGGAATGCACCAATGTATATGCAGGAAACCAATTAAAAAAATGTTATATTTGGTATAAATAAATACTGTATTTGCTGCCACCAAATTGTGCAGAGATTTAACAGATAATGAGAGTTAGAATAGAAATGCTCCATTTAAAGTGAGTGAAAACCGGAAATGCTATGTCAGGATAATCAGTCTGGATAAGGGGGTTCACTTATACATTACTGTGAAAGGGTGTTACAGATATATAAAAAAAGTTCATTTATTACTGTATATACAGTAAACGACATTATATAGCACCACCATATTCACGAAGTCATCTATAGAAGCACCTCGCTCCTTTATAAGACCAGATTTAGAGTTTCTTGTGAATTATCACATACACTACAAACACCTTCACTCTCTTTTTACAAACTACTACAAATTATTAATTTCTTTAACCACTGCACTGCTCCGCATTAAAATATGACACCCCCGTGGTGTGCCAAAAATAAATTCTGCTATTCTTATATTGTTAACATTATCGCTCGCTTTGGACATCGATCACGTCCTTTTTTTTTATCTTGAGTCCTAGCCGTGGACAGGACTCGCGTCCACTACAAAAATATTTGTATAAAATTCATTTTTATCTAATCAACCTCGGGATAGTTTCAAAACAAGCGCCTTTAGAATGCACACAATTTGATACCAAAATGAAAGATGTAACACGAAACTTGATGTCGGAACACTTGAAAGATTATAAATACGTTTTTGGGTCTAAATTTTAAAATATTTATTAAAATTCTATTTATTGTGCTATTATTATGGGACTAGTTTTAAAGTGCGCGCCTCTATATTGCGAACAATTTTATACAAAAACGAGTGATATAACATGAAAATTGATGTCAGAACACTGGAAAGATATAAATAATTTTGATGATGAGTGTCCAAAATTAAAATATTGTTAAAATTCCAGTTATTGCTCTATTATTATGAGACTAGTTTTTAAAATGCGCGCCTTTATATTGCAAACAATTTGATACCAAAACGAGCAATGTAACATGAAAATTGATGTTATCAAACTGAACGAGTATCACACATTAGGTTGTGGTGGCAAATTCGTGTTGTTCACAGGTAATTTTAGACTTGCTGTGGGGAGTCTATGCATATACTTCTGCAGGGAATTAAATTGCGAACACAATGTATCAAAACGAAAATGTAGCACAAGAATTAAGGTGTGAAAACTGAACGAGTATACACATTTTACTGATTTTGTGTGTTCACGGGTAACTTTTTCCCGAATTCAGGCTTTGCTGTGGGGAGCCTCTCCAGGCTTTAGGACATTGTATGCATATACATCTGCAAGGAATTTAATTGTGAACACAATGATACCAAAAGAACGACGTAGCACGAGAATTAAGGTGAGAAAACTGAAACGAGTATCACATTTAGGCGTCGCCGCACGCTCGCCTGCACCATTAGCCCCATGACGTCAAGGTCTGCGGTGCTCTCGTGCGCAGACGAGTGTTAAAATGCAGAATCACGGGGAAAAAAAAAAAAATATTGTATGTAACATACTTTAGCCACGATGGAGCTAGGAAATTGAGCATCTTATGGACGCTGAGCGATGGAGCGCTCAAGGTCACTAGGCCCACGCCACCCTATGGGGCGGCAGTTGCCACGAATATAACGTTTCACAATTATTTTGATGTTCTCATTCGTTTCTTGCTCTGTTTTTTTTCTGTAATATTATTCAAAAGTATGTAATTTGTGAAATTTATAAAGTTCAATGTGTGGAAAATCGCTGTACAGTACTCGAAATTATTGGGCTCATATATGTTACGATATATATATATTATATTCTATGATCAATCAGTATTTTTGCTGTATTACACTATATACACACATTGTATATACCTATCTACATGTGTGTTCACCATAACGAACCATTAAGTTGGTAAGTGAGCCCAAAAAACAAGAGTGGGCTGCCACACCCAGCCAGCCCTTCCTCAGTCCTTCAACACCTAAATCATCAACATTCCTACTCCACAATACTGTTTTATTTTATTATACTTCCACAATACTGGTTTTATTACACTATATACACATGTTATACATAAGATCTACACGTTTTGTTCAACATAACTACAACTAAGCTGGTATGGTGTCCAAACAACACAGTGGCAACAAACTTACAACTAAGAGAAGAAATGTAAACATTTACATACCACAGAGTCTATCACAGAGTAAAAAATTAATTAGAAACAGAGCAATGCAAAAGATGTACAGTGACCACAACACAGTAGTTGCAACATCAGGATCTACGGGATGGTACAAGAATTCAACCAACTACAAACCACTTAGTTTCATGAAAAGAAACAGTAGAGCAACAGAAGTACACTTACATCGCATCAGGCTTGGATATACATGTGCATTGGAAATAGGCTTACAGGTTCCAGAAGATGAGAGGAAATGTCAGCACTGTGGAGAAATGCCCAACAGACCATTGGAACATTATCTAACACAGTGCACAGTTACAAACCCATTAAGATTTCAACGTAGATTTAAAAGAGCAGAAGAAGTTGTTAAACACATATGGCAAAATCTTACTGAAGCGACCATATGAGTCATAAATACTCATACTCCGCCCAAGTAAAACAGAACAAGCAACACTTAGTGGGCCAGCCAGAGAAAAGTGGCAACAAAGAACTGAATGACAAGTTACACAACCTGCACACGAGAGCCTCACTCCCTCCCTCACCAAAATGGCTTCTCCCAACATACTACTGTTGCTGTTATTACACACTATACACACATTTGTTTATTTATATATATATATATATATATATATATATATATATATATATATATATATATATATATATATATATATATATATATATATATATATATATATACCTGTATATATATACCTGTATATATATACCTGTATATATATACCTGTATATATATACCTGTATATATATATATATATATATATATATATATATATATATATATATATATATATATACACACAGTATATATATATATATATATATATATATATATATATATATATATATATATATATATATATATATATATATACACACAGTATATATATGTTGTACCTAGTAGCTAGAATGCAGTACTCGGCCTACTATGCAAGTCACGATTTGCCTAATAAGCCAAGTTTTCCTGAATTTATATATTTTTCAATTTTTTTTCTTATGAAGTGATAAAGCTATTCATTTCATTACGTATGAGATAATTTTTTATAATTTGAGTTAAAACTAATGTAGATATATGACCGAACCTAACCAACCCTACCTAACCTAACCTATCTTAACCTAACCTAAACTAGCATAACTAAGTCAATAATTTATGCTTTTAATATAATATAAAGATAATTACAATAATCCAATTGGAAACAATTTTTTTTTTTAAATAAAAAAATCACTTGGCCTATTAGGCAAATTGGGCCTTGCATAGTAGGCCAAGAAGTGCGTTCTGGCTACTAGGTACGACATTATATATATACTGTCTATTAATTATACACACACACAGTTGAGTTGATTGACAGTTACTGTCAACTGTTATATCAGTTGATTGACAGTTGAGAGGCGGGACCAAAGAGTCAGAGCTCAACCCTCGCAAGCACAACTAGGCGAGTACAACTAGACGAGCGCACACACACCTGACGCTCAAATAATAATAGAAACCGTCCAAGTGGTTAGGCACCATTCCTTCCCCTGTCCCATCTCAAATCTTTATCCTGACCCCTTCCAAGTGTTATACAGTCGTAATTGCTCAGCGTTTTCTCCTAATAAGTCCTCCTTAGGCAAACCAACTTCCTCCTCTCTTACCATGGAGATTGCCAAATAATTATCCCAAAAAACATCTGCTAAACTCTTCTTGCATAACACTATAGAAAATGTAATTATTAAACTGACTTTTTAACAAAAACACACCTGCTCATCTGTATCTGATTCCAGGTAACCACCAGCTGAAGTCAATGCTTGAGTAAAAGGATGATCATCGCTTTCATTTAAACATTCACAACCAGCCTTATTAATCATTGGGATTAAATCAATCTGAAAAGGCAATGGAGAAATGTGATAAACAAAAATTATAGCAATATACCAAATATAATTATAAAAAATTAGGCATATCTTAATCCAGAAATCGTAAGATAGCCAGACTTAAAATTGAAAAATGGTGTCATAATCAAATTGTTGAATGAATCATTGTAAAAGTTAAAGAGTACGGTTAATTGAATGGCTTGTCAAAGATACTGCAGTTATAGGTCATAAAAAGTGCTTTATATACACCTGTATTTTTGATATATATATAAAGCAACAATAATAAATGATGGAACCAGCATCGGTGTCTGTCAAGCTGAATATATTTCATTAATAAACAAATATCATTGTCTTGCTTGGGGTTGGATATTTAACACTTTAGTACAGCATTTCTCAACCAAGCACCCTATTTAAAACTCTTCCTTTACTCAGCCACCGGATTTCATCATGTAGCAAGAGATTTATGTGCCCTTTGTCCAGGTTTTCATACAGCTTTTTAAACATTCTGGAGTGAACTGGGCTTTGTTCAATAATGCTGACCATTTTTGTAGCATCATAAACATTTTTGAATTGATCTCCAAGAGATTTTTTAATTGGCAGTTCTCCTTGAAGAAAGAAGTGTGTTGTGACAACAGCGCCATTTTCTTGCTTTACAAGAGAAACAAACCCTCTTATAGAGCCAACTATTGATGGGACACTTTCAGTACAGATTTCTAATATCTTGCTGAGCTCTTTGTGACCTCTCACAGAACCCTTTGATTCCAGGGAGCCCCAGTTGGAAAATGCTAGTTTAATTTAACAGACTGCCTACTCACGTGTCCTGGTACACCAGAGTCTTCAACTTCTTCACCCTCTCCATCACCATAATGTTGCCGGATTCTAGCCTCCAAAGTTTCTGGATCTGCTCCTTGTAAGCTATCAAGCTTGGTCTGAAAATGTAAATAAACAAAGGCAAATAAATACATAAAAACACAGGTCTAGCAACAAGAATTTGTTATTCTATTAAATATTTTGAAATCTAGGGATGTAATAATACTACACCAGTAGCTTGTTAACCCCTCAACTGCTCGGCTTCCAAATATGGCACCCCCCCCCCAGTGTGCAGGAAATAAATTCTCTGGAAAAAAATTGTGTTTTTTTTTTAAAGTGTCAAAAACCCTTCCCTGAGTATGGATATGTTAACAAAAAGTCGAAATTGTACTTACTTTGGCTACTATGGGGTCCGTAAGTTCGCACGTGACGTCATCAATGCCTGGTTGCCCGTGGCATATGCTCCCGGGTACAGTAGGGCACCCGGGTCAAGATGCGCGAGTTACCACGAATATATTTTTCTTCATTTTTTGCACATACAGTAGTTCCAAATACATTTTATTTGTTTTTTCATGCCAATCCTATGTATAATGAACACGTACACTATATTATGGCAGTAGAACATCTGTACTGTCCAAAGACACTGTGTTACGTGCATGACATGTGTACACATATCCAGCACATATTTCCAATGTACTGTATCATGCTAATTTATATTACACATACACATACACATACACACACACACACACAGGTGTGTGTGTGTGATCACAAATTGCAGGTAAAGGATAATATTCAGAGGTTGAAAATGGGAAATAGATTCATGGAAAATGAAAAGGAAATGTGTGAAACATTAAACGAAAAGTTCCAAAGTGTGTTTGTACAAAATGAAATCTTCAGGGAACCAGATACAATAAGAATTCCAGAGAACAACATAGAGCACATAGAGGTGTCTAGAGACGAAGTGGAAAAAATGCTCAAAGAGCTAAATAAGAACAAAGCAGTTGGTCCAGATGGAGTTTCACCATGGGTTCTGAGAGAATGTGCACCTGAGCTCAGCATCCCTCTTCAACTGATCTTTCAGGCATCCCTGTTTACAGGAGTTGTAGCTGATGTGTGGAAAAAGGCTAACATAGTTCCAATTTACAAGAGTGGAAGCAGGGAAGACCCCCTTAATTATAGACCGGTATCATTGACAAGTGTAATAGTCAAAATATTGGAAAAAATAATTAAACTAAATGGGTAGCACACCTGGAGAGAAATGATATAATATCAGACAGACAGTATGGTTTTCGATCTGGTAGATCCTGTGTATCGAATTTACTCAGTTTTTATGATCGAGCAACAGAGATATTACAGGAAAGAGATGGTTGGGCTGACTGCATCTATCTGGACCTAAAGAAGGCTTTCGACAGAGTTCCACATAAGAGGTTGTTCTGGAAACTGGAAAATATTGGAGGAGTGACAGGTACGCTTCTAACATGGATGAAAAACTTTCTGACTGATAGAAAAATGAGGGCTGTGATCAGAGGCAATGTATCGGACTGGAGAAATGTCACAAGTGGAGTACCACAGGGTTCAGTTCTTGCACCAGTGATGTTTATTGTCTACATAAATGATCTACCAGTTGGTATACAGAATTATATGAACATGTTTGCTGATGATGCTAAGATAATAGGAAGGATAAGAAATTTAGATGATTGTCATGCCCTTCAAGAAGACCTGGATAAAATAAGTATATGGAGCACCACTTGGCAAATGGAATTTAATGTTAATAAATGTCATGTTATGGAATGTGGAATAGGAGAACATAGACCCCACACAACCTATATATTATGTGAGAAATCTTTAAAGAACTCTGATAAAGAAAGAGATCTAGGGGTGGTTCTAGATAGAAAACTATCACCTGAAGACCACATAAAGAATATTGTGCAAGGAGCCTATGCTATGCTTTCTAACTTCAGAATTGCTTTTAAATACATGGATGGGGATATACTAAAGAAATTGTTCATGACTTTTGTTAGGCCAAAGCTAGAATATGCAGCTGTTGTTTGGTGCCCATATCTTAAGAAGCACATCAACAAACTGGAAAAGGTGCAAAGACATGCTACTAAGTGGCTCCCAGAACTGAAGGGTAAGAGCTACGAGGAAAGGTTAGAAGCATTAAATATGCCAAAACTAGAAGACAGAAGAAAAAGAGGTGATATGATCACTACATACAAAATAGTAACAGGAATTGATAAAATCGACAGGAAAGATTTCCTGAGACCTGGAACTTCAAGAACAAGAGGTCATAGATATAAACTGGCTAAACACAGATGCCGAAGAAATATAAGAAAATTCACTTTCGCAAACAGAGTGGTAGACGGTTGGAACAAGTTGGGGGAGAAGGTGGTGGAGGCCAAGACCGTCAGTAGTTTCAAAGCGTTATATGACAAAGAGTGCTGGGAAGACGGGACACCACGAGCGTAGCTCTCATCCTGTAACTACACTTAGGTAATCACTTAGGTAATTACACACACACACACACTCGCCTAATAGTGTTAATTTAATTTTTAAAATATATATATATATATATATATATATATATATATATATATATATATATATATATATATATATATATATATATATAAAACATTTATAATTAGCCATGATAGTATTACAGAAGAGCCGAGATTATTAAATTAAATTATTAAAGAGATTAAATGGAATGCATTAGGAAGCGATGTGGTGGAGGCTGACTCCATACACAGTTTCAAGTGTAGATATGATAAGAGCCCATTAGGCTCAGGAAACTGTACACCTGTTGATTGACGGTTGAGAGGCGGGACCAAAGAGCCAGAGCTCAACCCCCGCAAGCACAACTAGGTGAGTACAATCTATTTACACACTGTACAGTATTATACACTATGTACACACACACCATAAACACACTCAAAACTCCGCAAGTGTGATCTGCCACACACAGCCAGTCCTCCCTCACTCCTCCAACACCGTACTCTCCATCACCCCTCCTCCCACCATACCGTTATTAACACCAATGTTTCATGTTCATTTATATATATTTACACACTATATACATTCAAAATCAAATCATATTTGAACATTGTACACAGTCATTATCACACTCGGGCTCTTCTGTAATACTATCATGGCTAATTATACACGTTATATATATATATATATATATATATATATATATATATATATATATATATATATATATATATTTTAAAAATTAAATTAACATTATTAGGCGATGCTGTGGTCACAATGCTGACACAGCGGTGCTGTGAGCTCATGCTGCATGCATCAGCTTTGGTTGCTCACTCAGTACTGAGGCTCTCACACCTGGGAATGTAGCCAACGATTTTGTTTAAAGATGGCGTCTGTTTACAAGAGACCTAAGGAAGCTGATGTGAACCCCATGTATCCGTGGGAGTTTTGAATGGAACACTAAAAATATAAATACCCGGAGGCGCGTTACGCACCCTCGTCGAAGGCCTGCAGGCGCGTTACGCACCCCTGTCGAGGGCCTGCAGGCGCGTTACGCACCCCTGTCGAGGGCCTGCAGGCGCGTTGCGCTGTTTACGGGTTAATAGTCATGACATTGAGGATAATCAAGTACTGTACAATACTGAACCAGTTTTGCACCACTTTTTCCAGCCGAATGTGTATCCCAAGAAACAAGTATTTCAAGAGATGCAGTCATTTTCACGATCAACAGCAACATTTACAGTGAAGCACTATCTACATATATTGCTTGTCTACTTAATTAACATCTTTACAGAAATATTAGCTCCACAGTTTAACCACTGGACTGTGCCAACCGAGAAAACTAATTTTTTGTACCCATTCAAAATGTGCGCGCGGTTGGTTGTGTACAAAATGGACTTTTAGGACCCCCAGTGAGAGGCAGCCATCTTGGAAAAAATTCCCAGAATGCCCTAGGGCTGCGGGCTACGTTAGTACTGAGTGAGCCACCATGGGTGGTGCACACACCTCTGGCTCCCAAACACCTGTCTGACGTGGTGTTGAAAGATCACGCTCTGTCGGTGAAATTCAAACCTTATTGCTTGAAGAACATAAGGGTTATAATATTGGTGAAGCTAGGCGCAATAAGGACCCAACGCAAAGGTTGGATGCGAGTGATACCGCACCTATGAGGACGATACAGCGAGCGTATCCAGTTGTAGCTCTGAGTGCCACCCTTGCCCACCTATGCCATCTCCAATTTATATAAAGGATACACAGATGAATCGTTTTCTGTATTCAATGATGATGCATCTGATACAAGTTGCATAGATGAACAGTGTTAGCAGCTTCCATGGTGGTGTTTTCCATAAATATTTTCAAGAATAGCTGAATCTCTTCCAGATTGACAGACACTCTTCAAAGGTGGCTGAATCTCTTCCTGTGTGGGACCTTGCAAAGCAATCTTTTCAAGACTACCTTACAAATTGATCTTTTCCTATAATCTTTTCAATACTACCTTATGCTTTACAAGCTTGGCTACATACCACCTACAGGTACTAAAGCCAAAGGTGTATGTGTGTGTTATTTGCAAACACACAAAACGAAGAAACAGTAAGCGAAAATATATATGTACCTGGTGCAACAAGAGCGATGTCGCGCTGAGTACCATGGACTACTTCGTTGATTATTACTCACTTCAGTACTGAGTGTGTAATACAGTGTGTTACTGTGTAAATAGTATGTGAAACTGTACATACATTTATTGTGGACACATTACTGACACATGTATCACAGTGCCATGGAACATTATGAACGTTCTATTGTATATACATATACTGTATTGTAAAGGACACAAATACGAATCATATACGATAAAAAAATAAAAATAAAACCGCACTGAAAATACATTGAACAAATAATTGAAAATATATTTGTGACAACACGCAGTGCTTGAATGGCCCGGGCGACCATGTCTGGGAG
>WNGS01135237.1:19171675-19186395 GCA_020271785.1 Procambarus virginalis
ATATATATATATATATATATATATATATATATATATATATATATATATATATATATATATATATATATATATAATATATATTGGTATATTGGTAGCAGTCTTTCCTGTAGACATATATTATTAAATATGACCGAAAAAGTAAGATTAATAATTCTAACACGAATTTTCTCTATTTTCCTTATGTTTCTTTTTACTGGTGACGGTAAATGAAAAATCAATTCTCCAAAATTCATTTTTATTTCTAGTCTGACGCGACACTTGAGCGCGTTTCGTAAAACTTATTACATTTTCAAAGACTTTAGTTATCTACACAAAACTATGCTTTATGAAACAACATTGGCTCTTATACCTGCATTTGGGTGAGGTGATGTAATACAAATAGTGGGGTGTGAAACACAGACATGGAAAAACGGGGTATAGATTTGTAGAAGTTGGGTACCAATAGAACTGCAGAAGGCCTATTGGCCCATATTCTTGATGTTTCTATATTGGAGCGGAGTCTGAAGTGGGTAGAATATAGTTGGCGTTAATTGGCTGTGATTGCTGGTGTTGACTTCTTGAGTGTAGTGCCTCGCAGATTCAATTTCTTTCTTTATTATGCACCCCATACCCATCCCGTGGGCGGTGGTGTAAAGGATACAGAGGCACATAATCGGTTCAGGAACTGAACCCTCTAGTTCGTTTAGCTAAGCAAATAACAATGTTTGACGCTAGTTACAAAATTATCAATGTTGTATACACATGTACACACCCTCATACATACATGTACATATATATATACGTATACACATAACATACACATACATATCTAATCACCCACACAAATACACACATCAAGAATCTTTGTGTCACAAGTGACACAAAGAGGTGTCACAAGTGACATTACAAGAGGCACACAATACAGTCACTATACAAGACATTTACATCTGATAGTAAGCAAATTTGGATACTTCGCTAAAATTTCGGGCAGCACATCATTGTGAATGAAGTACTTACACATTTCTTGGACACTATTGATGGTGTTATCTCTAAATTCCGCAATTTTTCACATTCCATTATATAATGACGCAAAGTATGCGAATAGTTCTGCTGACAGAGTTTACATTTAGTCAAATCTACATCAGCAGATGTTACAAACTCCCAGAGGTACTTGTAGCCGAGCCTAAGCCTAGCAGTGGTAACATCTAGAAGTCTGCTAACATTATTGGATGACCCATAGACGTGCGGTTCTTCATGCATAATAGAATGATGATAGATGGAGTAACTGGTGTGAATTTCACTTTGCCTCAAGCCTCCGAAATTTAGTTGATGTTCCTGGGATATTACTGCCCTCAGGCTGCTCAAAGGCAGTCCAAGTTGGTAATCAATTCCCTCTTTACGAGCAAAAGTCTTGGCTAGCTCATCAGTTCTATCATGCATTCGGAGACCAATATGGGAAGGAATCCACAGGAGACAAACTCTGACTCCATCATTGATTATTTCACTATATCTGTGTCTAGCTTCAGAGATAAGCACGTCACAGTTATGCCTTGGGGAGCTGAGGGCAGTCAAGGATGAAGGAGTCACTTACAATTAGCGTGTCAACTTTGGATTCATATACGCGCTCTAGTGCAAGGATTATGGCAACCAATTCTGTTTGAAGAGTGGAGGCCCAGTTACTTAGTCTCGCTCCACACTCATGGGAGATGGAACCATCTCTCCCTGTCACAACAACTGCACTTCCAGCTGCACCATAGGACTGATGCAAGGATCCATCAGTGTAAATAATCTGGAAAGGGAGCGCTCTCTGACTAAAGCATCAATTTGGCTTAAGGCATTGTACTTTGCTTCTTGTCGAAGCAAGGCCTGTTCTTTAATCAGCTTCTTGGGTGGGAAAGGGGGGACAGTAATTTGGAAAGGAGTGATCTCCCATGGGGCAGGAAAGTGTTGTTGTTGTCTCTCTTGGTGGGGGTGATGAAAGTTATACATTCTGAGCACATTGGCAGTTACAGTAATCCATTTGGAGGGATGCTGACCTTCAAGGAAGAAGGCTTGGAGGGCTTCAGTGCAGGGGTTAGGGTGGTTAGCCTAAGCATCTTGATACCAATTAAAGCATTAATTTCAGTGATACGATCACTTACACATGAAATATTCAGTTCCTTCCTCATGTTTAGTAATTTAGTTGTACGGGGGCATCCGAGGATATCCTCATGGCTTCGTTTTGCATCTTTTCCAGCCCTCCAAGCATTCTCTCAGGCACTAGAGCAAGCATGGGTGCAGCATAATCAATCAGAGACCTAATATATGAGATACATCATTTTGACAATTCTCACATTTGCACCATAGCTTGGATGGTAGCCTGCCACAGCCTTGAGAGCACGGAGCCTCTCTCTACATTGGCGACCCAGTCTGGCTACAACATTGCGGTACAGTGGAACTTCAAGACCAAGGTATTTGTATCTGGTTACATAGTCGAGCAGAGAGCCATCATGCAACTGCATTTTGCGAACGGCCCACCCCGCCTGGGTGGGCGTCGGTCAGGATCTTGTTTTCTCTACTGAGATGACCAAGCCTAGTTCCTGACATGTGTGCAATACAGAGTTCAGAACATTTTGGGTGTTGGTATACCCATTGGTGTGGATCAGTATATCATCCGCATAGCTAATGATGTGTTCGCTTGGGCTCCTAGTTACTGAGTTTAGAAGTGCATTGATTAACACATTGAACAGAGTAGGACTGAGGACACCTCCCTGTGGAGTGCCAAGTTCAAAATCTCTCGTTACACTCCTATGCCCTTGGAATAGTACAGATGACTTCCTGTTGGATAGATAGCCTCTTATCCACCGTAAAAGCCATCCTCCAACATTCATTTTAGCAAGTTCGCTCAGAATGACGAGTGGGTTAGCAATGTCAAAGGCTGACTTAAGATCTAGGAAAGTGGTGTATGACCTATCAGTATGCAGGGTGAGGAATGTGGTAAGCCGCCTGCTGTCGCTGTATCTATCAATGATTTCTGTGTTGTTTGTTAAGATTTCTCTGGTGATGGTTTGGTTGTGGGAAGAGAATATATGTTCCTTAATGGAGCCCTGTGCTTATGCATCGTTAAACGCCTGGAAAGAGATGTTGTTGTCTTGCCTATATACTGAGTTTTTTGAGGCTTACAGTCCCCAAGAGGGCATTTGAAGGCATAGACGACGTTATCTCTTTTAGAGCGTTCTGCTCCGTATCTGGAGAGTTCTCATGAGAAGGCTGGCCGTTTTTTTGGTTTTATAGTAAATCGTTAGTTGTATCTTCTGATTTTTGTCTGTAGGGATAACATTTCTATTAACAATATCTTTCAGGACCCTTTCCTCCGTTTTATGAGCTGTGGAGAAGAAGTCCTGTAAAATAGTCTAATAGGGGGTATAGGTGTTGTATTAGTTGTCTCTTCAGAGGTTGCATGGCGTTTCATACCAGAAAATACCAGAAAATACCAGAAAATACCTAGAAAATACCATACCAGAAAATATCCTGAGGAAACTACTCCAAGCTTGTACTAAGGAGGCACCCTTCTTGAGCCCGGATGGGCACATGTATAAGCAAGTAGATGGGGTCGCCATGGGTTCTCCCCTAGGTGTCCTGTTTGCGAACTTCTACATGGGTACTATCGAGAAAAAAGTCTTAGTCGACTTGAACTTGAAACCGGCCATATACTGCAGGTATGTTGACGACATTTTTACACAGGTACCTGATGTCAGACATCTGCAGGAGCTGAAAGGGCGTTTGAGCAGAATTCTGTGTTGCGTTTCACTTACGAGATGGAGAAGGATGGGAAGCTGCCCTTTCTAGATGTAAGTCATGGAAAGGAGCGGAGGTTTCCACACTGCAGTCAACACTAAGGAAACAAACATAGGAATGTGCCTAAATGCCAACAGTGACTGCCCAGTCAGGTACAAGAGGAGTGTTGTTAACGCTTATGTCGACCGTGCTCTCAGCCACAGCTCAGAATGGAAGCAAGTCGACGAAGAACTCTGTAGGGTAAGGCAGGTCCTAGTCAACAACGGCTTCTCCAATGGTTTCATTGAAGACATCATAAGAAGGAAAGTGAAACGCCATGCAACCAGCAACCACCATGCAACCAACCATGCAATATCAAATGTTCCAACAATGTGTAAATATTTCATTCAAAATGATCTGCTACCAGAAATTTTAGCCAAATATCCCCAGTTTGCTAATTGTAGGTAGTAACTTTTGATTTTTTTATTGTTGCCGCCGAAGGCGGTTAGTTTATTGTGCACCCCATACTCATCCTGTGAGTGGTAGCGCAAAAGCATTACAGAGGGCACAAAAGGTCTTTATCAGACCTCATCTTAGATTATTACATAAACAATTTCATCTATCCTTCACACCTTATAGTTACAATGTCAGCTAGTTACAGAGTAAGTGCTATTTCAAGAGCTACATATTACAGTAAGTTACCATACATTAATGGTAGGTCTTATCGCTAATACATAATAGTTTGACCAATGGGGACATTACAGAGTCATAGGGGAGCTTCTGTTTATTATTAGTCCTCACAATACACTACTTGTTTCTGAATCTCATATGTCGTTCATCTACTGGAAGCGAAATGTGGATATAGTGCAAGGATTTGAGGTAATTTATCTATGGTAATAAGATAGGTTGCCATATCATACAGAGTGAGCTTAGATTTATCTCTAAATGGCTCAATTTTACTACAATCCAAGATATAGTGTTCGAGTGTGTGTCCCTGTCTTTGTCCACACACTTTACACTTACTTCATCTAGATCCCTATACAAGCCGAACTGCCAGATACACTTGTAGCCAAGTCTTATACGAGCTGTGACAACATCTGTTAGTCTACTGACTTTGTTACTTGCCCCATACACATGTTTTACTTCACACATTTCATTGTGATGAACAATGGACCTGCTAGTTCCAGTTTGTAACTAAGTGGTTGTAGCTCTCCACAAATGTCAGTTGCTTAATGTAGAAACTGTACTTGTGGTCGATCTCGAACCCATTGTTGATGTGACGACTTATATTGAATTTTGTAACTAGCTCATCAAGATTGTAACTTGCTTAGCTAAATGAATTGTGGAGTTCAGTCCCTGAGCCCATTATGTGCCTCTGTAACCCTTTCCACTACCATCCACAAGATGGGTATGGGGTGCATAATAAATGAACTAAACTAAAACTTTGACAAATTCTATTTCCTATTTCCTATTTCTATAGGTACTATTTCCTGTCCTCGCAGAGGCCACTAAAGAGATAAGTGTGTAAATTCAGGTAAAATATAACCCCCCATAACGGTCTTGAAGCCGGACTGTGCAGTGTCAGGTCAGCAATCCAACCGAATCCGGCGTGTAACTATAGAAACGCATTGTAAATAAACAAAACTAAATATTTACTTCAACACATCTGGCCGGCTTGGACCAACACATGTGCTCGTGAGTTGGTAGCTTCCTGGAAGCACCTCAAAGGAAGTGTAGAGTAGTGTAGAGTACCCGTGTAGACTTGTGGGAGTCCTCTAGTACTGCAGAGTACCCGTGTAGACTTGTGGGAGGCCTCTAGTACTGCAGAAGACTTGTAGGAAGCCAGGAATCATTACTTTAGAGGACTCATTTTCCTGCCCCTAAATCAACACAACAACAACACAACAACTTATTTTCCTGGCTTGGCGCCTTCTTTAAGATAAATGCTTGCCTAAGGTGACGTGTAAACTTGTGAGAAGCCTCTAGCACTGCAGAGGACTTGTGTTGACTTTGTGAGAAGCCTCTTTACTACTATATGTACCTGAATGTTGATTAGCCTTAAACATTGCTGTAGATCTGTTAGACCAGTGAGAAGCCTTCTGCACTAATGATGACCTGTGTGAAAAGGCAAGATGCCTTTTCACACAGATCATCATTAGGTGTACTGCACCACCTGTGACTGTCAGATGTACATTAATTTTTCCATGATTTGGTGTATGGTTCTAAGAAAATTATAAGCTTGTATTTTGATTGTTAAATTTAATAGTTACTATCTTAGTGTATTTGTTCTCTTTTGTTTTCAAGTAGATATATAGTCAGACTACAGAATAACATGGGTCGGCACGTAGAAATGGAACTCCTGGTTCAATCTCGACGGCGAGCAGTTGCACATCATTTGTAATAAAAGGCATTCTGTGACTGATCTCAAGATTGGCTTCCATTTTTAGTCTATGAACTCCAAAAATGTCATGAATCCATGTCAAACACACCATGCTATCTTGCATATTAATATCAAACTTTAACCATCAGTGGTTCCCAAGAAATATGTCAGTGAATATGGGTGTTTGATTTGCTAGTCTCTGGATGCCTGTGAAGTGATGAAAAAATGTCACCAAACAGTATGAAAACCAAAGAGTATTAACACTTAGTATTTATCATAATATTAGATCTTAATGCTTTGCAGTTCCTGAGAAATAATCCACCAAACATTGTGATACTCTGACACATCCGAGTACAGTACTAGTCCCCACACCCATAAGGCTAAATCTCTAGGTCTGTTATTCTAGGAGTGTTACCTAATAGTAATAAAGCAAAGTGGAAGTGGCAAGTATAATATAACCCATAGTATGTATGGTTGTATTGGCCAAATTCCCTTAAAATGGGTGATATGCTTTACCATCTGGAGAGCTGGGGCCAGATTCACGAAGCAGTTACGTACGTACTTACGAACGTTTTCCTTCTTGGCATTCCTTTTCTTCTTGGCATCTTTGTAGTGGCTACGTCGGTATTCAGGCAGGCATCTAAGTATGAAAATCTTCATAAGTATGCTTCATCATGCTAAGGACACTCTCGACAACTCGTAGCTTTACGTAAACTGGATATAACTCAGTTTTTCTCTACAACACAACACGGAGGATCGATTTTATTATAACATACATTTTAGCTGGCGAGTCATCAAGGAGGAGTCCTTCGTGTTAGATATATATGCATTCTCTGTTTGAAACTTGTAGTAAATATGTCTTTTATGATATTAGAATTAGTTTTATAATAGCAAGATATTATACCAGTAGTTATTAAGTAAATAAACACTGGTGAACATGAAATATGAGAGAAGGTAATGATCCCAGGCTGGTGGGAGCATTTACTATCACTAAATGCCACTGTTGAAAACGGATAAGCTCTGATATGCCAGTGTCGTGATTGGTTACAGCTGTAAGATGAAAAATGTTACCTTCTCTCTGATTGATCAAACGAAAAGCCCTAGTGACATCTAGCGAGTGACATCTTAAGTGAAGTTGCTAAAATCTTCATAAGTATATCTTTCTGAATTGGACCTAGGAACATTCTTAGGCAATACTTAAGAACCTTCGTAGTACACTTACTTTTGAAGAAATACATGGAGCTTTGTGAATCTAGTTCCAGGTTTATAGTGTCCAGAAATTTGGTTTCACTTTTAAAATTCTGGATACTAGTTTATTTTAATATCCCAGTTGGTATTGCATATACAGCTTTCATTATGGTATCAGATTGTAGACCAACATATCCTCTTTCTATTGATATCAAATTATGCTGTAACCCTTATATAATGGAGAAGGGTGACTTTACCCTTCTTCGGTCTCTGACTTATCTCCAATCCTTTGGTTAGGCAAGGGTTCATTATTCTGACTGTTCTAGAACTATGCCTTATTAGTGCTGCATGTTTTTCTGTATGATCAACTTTCCAAAAGAAGCAGAATAAATATATTTTCTATTTTCAATTGTTCATACAGAAAATTATTTGTTTCATGCATTATAATGCATTGTCCAATTAAAATGGCAAATATCATTCATAAATACAGTACTGTATCTAACTCGACAGACTTGTCTTGTGGATAACAGATCAGTGACAGGCTTTACAAGAATGTAAAACTTCAATGTTATGTACTCTCATAAACCCAATGTACCTTCTTGTATATAAATAAATAAACAAATGACTGAATAAATAAATTAAAAGAAATTATTAAATAAGTTGCATATTAATAATATATTATTTTTTATTACAGTAGAAAAAATGCCAATAAAGTGTAATACCGGTTGCCAGAGGAATGCTGTATTAAAGGTAAGGGCGTCAAGTTACTCTCACTACCCACCGTGTTGCATAATTGTGTATCCATATTTCTTTAGTAATTGGCCAGCAGTATTTTCAGACTTGATTGTAGTCACCTTTGTCGACTGCATTGAGCTGAGACAAAATAAGGCATGTCATGAATCTTTTATTTTTTATGTGTTCTATTATTTTTATAATTAAACCAAGTTATCAACATCTTTAGTAAATTAATTACTGTACAATAAATATTAAACTTAATGACTTTCTCTTATATCTGACAGCAACAACAGAAACAGCACAATCTTGTTAGTAAAAATGTATTTAGCCAGATTCTTAATTCATTTTCATGACGAGATTTTACAGCAACGGTCTTGCTTCTTTTAGGTCAGTGGTCAATCCCCAATCGTCGAAGTAGTTGGGCACCATTCCATCCCTCCCTCCCTATCCTAAATCTTTATCCTCATTCCTTTGAAGTGCCATATAGTCATAATGGCTTTGCACTTTCTCCTGATACTTACCTTATATCAAAAGAATTGATTTACCAATCAGGGATATCATAATGCTCCAATGTGTGATTCAATTTATTTTCATAGACTACAACTGAAAATTCATTAATATATGCTAAATACGGTGCAAAGGCTCCCTTCTCAGTTGCTTGAGAGCTACAATACTTTTACATTCCTTATTCCATAGTGTAGACGGCAGAAGATTGACACAACAGAATGCAGCAAAAACCTATAATGGCAGTTGTTAACTTACAGAGTCAGTCACTGTATTTACTTTTTTATTGGCCATAAACAGATGGAAGATTATAGTTGTCATGCAGCAGGTGAAGTTAATGTTTGAACAGAGGTAGCACTGGAAGTGATATGTCCGTTGAGGAATTTCAAAATAAAATATTATCAATATTTTTTCCTTAAACATTAAAAATTACCTGCAGTATTACCTGCAGTAATATTGTACTAACAAATTTTAAACATAAGAGGATCTTACAAACATTGTTAAAAGAAACTTAATTTAATCCCACAGTAAGCGAATTCAACCTTAGCTACAGGGTGGTGCCCATCTAAAGCCATCCCCTCTCATCCATGTACCTATCAAGCTTATTTTTAATGCTAACTATACCATTTGCCTCTATGTTGGCCAGAAACCTATTCCTCTCTTTAAACACCCAGTTAACAAACCAATACTTTGCCTACCACCCTGTTACCAAACCAATACTTTGCCTACCACCCTGTTACCAAACCAATACTTTGCCTACCACCCTGTTACTAAACCAATACTTTGCCATATCTTTCCTAAATCTGATCTCCAGCTTATAGATATTGTTAGAGGTTCTGACCAGGAATTGTAAGCCAAGCTTCTTAGTATGGAAGATTCTGAATACCAGGAATCAGTCTGGTCATCCTAAATCAAGCATTCTATTCACTTTCGTTATGCATGTTGATACACTGCTGCCCAGGTCTCACGTCACTGCCAATTATGACCCCCAAGTCTTTTACAACTTGATTTGTCCAAATCTGCATCATACACCCAGCAGAAGGGGTTACTATCATTATCAAGTTTTGGACTGCACTTATCAATGTTGAACTTCTGCCACTTTTCTGCTCAGTTTTGTAATGTGATAAAGTCTTTCTGGAGACCCACAGAATATTTTAGTTTAGTTTACTTTTCACCCAACATTTGCTTTATCTGAAAACTTGCTAACATTACAGTACTGTTTATCCCAACATCTAGGTTAATGACATATAATGAACAAAAAAGGCCCCCAATACCGACCCCTAGGGCACAAGACTAGTGACATTTCTCCACTTTGACTACACCCTGGTGATGCTGACTCTATGCTTATTATTCTTTAACCAGGCTCTTATCCATTTATGAACTCCTTCCAATCCTGCAGGTCTCAGCCATCCTGATTAGCCTCTCATAGGGTACAGTGTTAAAGACCTTACTAAGGTCAAGATGGACAACTTTTGGTGTCTAACCTACACCAAAGGTTGTGTTGTTACTATAAAATATAACAGGTGGCCTCATTTATGTTAAGAAATAATTGGAGGGTCACCAAACTAATTTAGAATAGTCCCACTATTGATGATACTGTGGAAGGCATTTTTATTCACAGCCAACAACATGCAGTGAAAGTAGGGTGGTGGTGCTGGGCCACATTGAAAATTACTATTCACATATTATTAAGATATTTAGATAAAATTATATCTAGTATCTTGCATTTTTTTATCCATTAGATATTATAGACTTACTAATATTACAATAGATAAAAGGATATTTAAACATATGACACTCATTTTAGGTAAAAAATGGGCTGCACTACTTGCCTACTTCTACAGTAGCTGATTCTTTTGGGTATTTACATAGTTTCACCAGTGTCATGTTGTTTGTGTACAACCCATGCTGAAGACTATCCTAATCTTGCATGTCTATTCCCTTGAGGATTTGTGTGTGGTGGTGTGGTTTTAACTTATTCTTCTCTCTTCAAGCGATTTGAGGTTTAATTCCTTTAATATTTTGTGTTTAAAAAGATAGACTCCATGCTGGTACTCTATACCCCAGAAATTTTTCTGATATACTGTATACAAGGTTCTGAATATATCCATATTCAGATATTTAAAGACAGTTATTATTTTGGCAAACATTGCATTCATGGCTGATAATACCCATTTTATGAGGGTTTCTTTGCATTTGATCGAGTTAAATATTAATCAACACTTGATGGAAAATAGTTTGATTCCTGATACAGTAGTAAAAAAAAATAAAAATGCAATTTGCTCACCTTTCTCTGTCACCTTGTTATAGAATTCTATTAAGTGCGTGATGCAAGATTTGCTACGCATAAACCCATGCTTAGGTTGCATTATAAAGGCTTTTTCTCTCTCTCTCTCCAGATGTTCTACTAGATAAAGTCATAAAGTTAATGTTTGATTGTGTAATCTTTAGAAACATATAAAACTACATCACATGTGTCTGCCACTGTTCTGTACAATAACCTGGCAAATGTGGAATATAAAACTAGTTTATATATCTTATATAGGTACATACTTTTATTTTGGCAGCGACCTAAAACAGGAGATGCACTTTGTAAAGAATGCTTCTTCTGGGCCTTCGAAGAAGAGGTGCATCATACTGTCACTGCAGCAAATCTCTTCACCCCAGGCGACTATGTTGCCATTGCAGCCTCAGGTAAAACTAATAAAGATATTTTGTGTAAGGATTTTTGTTTAGATTTTAATTCCCAAATGCCGAGTTTTTGCCTCGAAAAAATGAGCAAACCATTAAAAAACCTAAAGTCAAACAAGTTCCCTGGGCCTGAGAAGTATTTTCCAGGTCTTGAAAGATTGGAAGGAAGAGCTAAAGGAACCCTTGTGAAGTACACCATATTCAATAAATCATTCAAGTTGGGAACTGTTCCAGAGTTGTGTAGAGTTGTAAATTTAGTCTGAATTTTTAAGAGAGGTACAATAGATCAGTGGCATCTAATTATCATTCTGTTAGTTTAACATCAATTGTGAGAAATTAATTAGTGATAATTGCAAATGTCATTTGCTCTCTTAAAAGATATAGACTAATGACTAACAAGGCTTACAAAAGGATCACTGTTCAATAAATTTTCTTGTTATTTCCAACATGTCTGAAGTAGACTGGTAAATATTATTATACTATACTGTACTGTATTATATAATAATAATTATAATTCATTGTGTCAGGGGACAGGAAGCCAGATTATATATACAGTACATGTTAGGCTTTTATCGAGGGCCTCTTCCCCAGGGTCAAATTACTGACCCTGCCCAGGCTGCCACACCACAACAAGCTTGACTAACTCCTGGGTATCTATTTACTGCTGGGTGGACAGGGGCATGAGGTACAAGGAAACGCGCCCACCCATTTCTGTGCCGCCGGGATTTGAACCCGGAATTCTCTATTGTGAGTCGAGAACAAACCCAACTGTATTACCAGGACCCTCAACCAGTAGTTGAGGATCCTGGACCCTTTCGTATGTATAAATCTAAATACAGGGGTAATGCTTTTATTATTGTCCCACACAAAATGTTAATAAGAAAAGTAGAGATGCATGGTACTAAAGGGAACTTTTTAAAACTAGATCTAGGCATGCATATTGTGCAGGAAACACCCGGTTACCATAAATGGAGTAAAGTTAGAGTATGGGAGAGATGCAAGTGAAATACTCTAGGGCTCAGGTCTGGAATCTTTATTGCTCACTATACAGTATACATAAATTATTTAGATACTGGAGTGACTAGCAACGGAAGTAATTCTGCAGAGGATGCTAAATTAGGGTGGATAATAAATTAAAGCAAAGACAAACATTAGAAGAGAACTTCAACAGCCCTCTAAATGGATTGTAAATTGTTAGATGCAGCTCAATGCTAATGAATGTAGGGTTTTAAGTCTTGGAAACGAAAAATCAAAAGAGATGTACCACATGTCATCAAAACAATAGTGAAATTGTAAAATTAAATTGAGAAAAGGATCTGGGAGTCTTGATTAATATGGATCTGAAGCCAGTAAGATAATGTATAAATTTTTTAAATATAGTAAATATTTTAAATAAGGGTAATAATATTACGAGGATTCACATCCCGAAGCATTAGCAATATATAATGTTTGAATAACTGTGTAGAAAGTAACTACTGTATAGTGTACATTGATTTTATTTAATTAGCACAGTGTAGATGTAGAGGATGTATTGTTTAGGGATTGATGCAAGAGAAAGATTTTTAATGTTCTTTTAAATATTGTATATGAATTTTTGTTTTATTACAGGGGGAAAGGACTCTACAGTGTTGGCATATACTATGAAGTTATTAAATGATCGATATCATTATGGCCTAAAGTTAGTATTGCTCTCTGTGGATGAAGGAATCACAGGTAAGTGATAATTAATCTCTTAATGCTATTTTGTTAAAAGATGTAGATTTTGATGTACAGGTCCTTCTTTAAAAATGTCTTTAACCAAAACAGTGTATCTGTAAACATTTGTCTATGGTCAACTATGCATATCTAGTAAAATCTTTTGTTGAGTTCATTGCAACATTACAGTATTTGTGATTAATTACCATACCCATACTTATGAAAAGAAAGGAACGTGGCAATATTTTGGTTCGTCCTGGACTCAAGCTGTGTTCTGATAAGGATCCAAGATGGAGAAAACATGTCACTTGCATTTCTTTCACATGTGTGGGTTGGGTTATTAATTTTCAGCTACATTACTGTGACTTATTGTCTGCATATTTGCGATTAGTTCCTGTTTTTTTTCTGAACATATATCACTTCCTTGGGCAAGATCCTGCTGGTACACAGTGGATGCCAACATAGGTCAGTTTGACCTTCATCATCCCTGATGCAGTGAGATCTTTTCAAACTGTCCCGTCTGGGCCATATATGATGGAAAGGAGACACTGAAGAATTCTCAGTTCAGCCCTAAATGACATACAGTACATTGTACCTTGTGTATGCAGGTTACCGGGATGATAGCTTGGAGACAGTGAAGCGTAATGAACAACAGTATGAAATCCCTCTCAAGATTGTATCATACGAAGAATTATATGGATGGACAATGGATCGCATTGTGCAACAGGTAGGACATTTATTATTGATTTTAATTTTTTTATGATGTTGAATTAATAATATTAGCCTGTTTTTTGAGAGGAACCCCCCCCCCCCCTCTGTAGCTCTTCGGGTTAAGCACTCGTCCAGCCAATTCTTAAATAGATGCACCTGGCTCTCTAGACCCCACCCTTGCCTACCTGTAGCCACAACCTGCCAGGGTGGCACAAGGGTTGGAGAGCCAGGGCCACAACCTGGCGTGCTTTATGAAGCCAGGGTCACAACCTGGCGTGCTTTATGAAGCCAGGGCCACAACCTGGCGTGCTTTATGAAGCCAGGGAAGCTTGGCAGAGCAAATATCAACCCAAAACTGAGAGTAAACCCACAAGAAAGCCTAAGCATAACAAAACAAGCAATTGATTTAGGAAAATTAGATACCCAGAGGTAACGAGGCAAACAATTGTCTCCACAGAATAAACAACCTAATCTTAGTTTATAGAAGATTTTGCAGGTTACAGCAACATTTTCAAGTCCTTTCCATGAAATTTAAATAAAATATCCTTTACTCAATAGGTTAAAATAATAAGAATCCATCTACATATAAAGAAGCCTTAATGGCTGGGAAAAACCCATATTATAATTATAATTATAATTCATTGTGTTGGGAACAGGCAGCCAGAGTTTATTCATACATGTTATGTTTATATTGAGGTCCCCCTTCCCCCCAAAGGTTGAATTACTGACCCCGCCCAGGATGTAACCCACAACAAGCTGACTAAATCTTGAGTACCTACTTACTGCTAGGTGAACAGTTGCATTAGGTGATAAGAAATGCACCCAACCATTTTTGGGTCCATTTTGGGTGCAGATTAGGAAATGCACCCAGCCAACAAATCTCACCTGGGATTCAAACCCAGAATTCTCGATTGTGAGTCAAGAACGAAACCGATTGTACTACTGGGACTCTAAATGCCATATGTGGAATGGCATTTTACATTTAATAGCCTCCAGAAAGGAAAGTATTACTGTATTTACTGTGCTAAAAGTAGGCTAATGCTCTTCTACTTTTCTAGTTATGATTCAGGGTTTGTGGGGG
>WNGS01135237.1:19186405-19201005 GCA_020271785.1 Procambarus virginalis
AGCAAGTAGATGCTAGATGTGTATTCAGCTGTACACTCATTCAAGCTTGTACAGCCACCAACCAGCAGGGAAGGCAAGTGTAACGACAATCTAAACAAAACAGAAATAATAACAAAGCCAACAACACCCTTGAGGGATTTCACTCAAGGGTGAACAAATGATAACTAGCTGGATGAGTCGAGAACATACGGCTATGGAGAACTGCCACAGGATCCCGCAAAATCACATGTTAAATGCTTCCACTGCACCACAGTGCTGGTGTTAAAATGTGATTTTGTGCAAAAGAAAAACCCAGGCTCTGGTACAAATGTATTAACTATACCAGGTCTCATATTAAGACTTGGATGAGGAGGATTATAAATATATTATCAAAGAACAATTTTTATAACTGTAAAGAACATGTTTAATAATAGCCATAACTGTTGTCATAGTTTTGTTTTTTCAGATTGGACTAAAAAACAACTGTACATTTTGTGGTGTGTTTAGAAGACAAGCATTGGACCGTGGAGCCAGTTTACTGAAGGTTGACAAGATTGTGACCGGACATAATGCAGATGACATCGCTGAGACAGTCTTGATGAATATTTTGCGAGGTGACATTGCCAGACTTCAGAGATGTACAGCTATAGTAACTGTGAGTGTGGTAATTATTGTTTATTTTGTTTCTGATGAGCTCTTCTGTAAACTAGGCTTTAAGTGTACAATGTTTGTAAAGAACATTTCTGAGTAGACTCGCTTGGTTGCCCCTTAAAATAAGATTCTGCTCACTATGGCAGAGCAAATCATGCAGTCGGGAAGGGTAACATTCTGGGCATTTGAGGAAATCGTCCATCTCAAAGCATTCATGCTCAAAGTATTTACAAGGACGCCTTGGCAACCCAGAGATTGCCAAGGAGTGCCCTAGCAAACAACATTTCAGCTTGTTGAGCCACCCACCTCTCCCACCAGCAGATGGTAGCACCTGAACCACAACACAGTCCACCTCACCAAGTTCATCCACATTTTTCCTGATAGAAAACACTACATACAGGGAAGGCCATAAATAAAGAAGGAGTTGAGGGTAGCCAAGCAAGTTTGCTTTTTTTAATTTTCACTCAAGGCTTATTGTTTTGAAGTGTCCCACTTGATTGCATCCTTAAATGAGCCTAGGCTCCAGAAGAAAATTGTTAAAATTAAAAAAAGAAAAGAACTTAACTAACCGGTTTTGTAGAGTGGTGTCCACCTGTACATGAAGACTGTAGTCAGCTCAAGGTACTAGCTGGATGACAGGAGAGAGAGTGCCTAAACAACAGCAGCTGGCAGATAGTTACCAGGTGGAGAGGTGGCTGAGAACCACACATAGATAAAGATACAAACCTTCAGATGCAACAGCAAAAAAAAAAAAACTGCTGAACAGATAAAAATAATGAGAACTGCCAGGAAAACGTAGACAACGCAGTATCGTATATCATCTTCCTGGGAGATTTCTGTCTTTGAATTGAGATGGAAGATGATAGAAAATAATAATACTGTATTTCCCCCCCAAAAAACCCAGAAAGAAAGCCTAGACTAACAAGCACACACCAGAGAGCTAATGAAACTGCAACAAGTGAGTGCTGAACAAACAGGTAGTTGACCCAGCTGGAAAGGATAACATACTTAACCTGATCTTCAAAATAATGAAGACCGTTAAAAAAAAAATCAGGGACATCATAAGCTCAATTACATCTTACTCAAACCACAACATCAATGAAGTAAAAAAAAAAATATAAATTTATATACTGTATATCCAAAGCAACATCTCCATGAGAGGGTCATTTAATAAATTTAATTTCACATTAGGGTATCCTCCAAAGGATACCTGATCAACCAGCTGTGACTCTTATGTCGGCTGCGAACAGCCGCGTCCAACAGCCTGGTTGATCAGTCCAGCAACCAGGAGGCCTGGTCGATGAGGGCCGGGCCGCGGGACCTAAGCCCCGGAAGCACCTCAAGGTATACTCAGGTATTGCCTGGGATAAAAAAAACTGAGTATTAAGCAATTCCAGGGTACAACATTGTATTCTCAAACTTCAAAACAGTGTATAGATACATTAAATGCAGAAGCATTTAAAATGTGCATATAATATGTTCCTCTACAATAAAAATTAAAGGGCCAACTTTTAAAGAGAACATTAGACTATTGAGTAACAGAAGAAGAAGATTACAAAAACACTGAGGTGGACAGAAATGTCGTCCAAAGGTAGGCAAACATTCACAGTAAAATCAGAGATAGAGCAAAAAACAAAAGTGTAGGCTCCCTTACAGAACCTATAAAGGAGATACATACAATAAAACCAATAAACAAAGGTTAAGGCAGAGTAAATCTTAGAAAGGAAAATGAGCAATTTCAGGCCATATTTATAAATAATGAGAGGAAGAAAATGAAAAGTAGTACAGAAAGTGGAGGAAGAAAAATTCTATATGAACAAATTTATTAGTTACATGAGCTTAGGCCTACACAGAAGTGTAGAGTTCAGAGTATTACAATACGAGACAACAAACACCCACACTTAGGTGAAACAGAAATGACCACCACAGTCTGCCTACCCCTTTCATGGGGGCCCGTGGGGCCCTCCTCCTGCCTGGCAGTCAGCGCGTGCCACCTGCTCGCGCGGTCCTTCATGGGACAATGCCACAAAATCGGTCTACCCACCCTGCCTCCTAGACCTGCAGCTACCTAAGCTGGTGCCCCGAACGATGCCGGAGAGTCGCTGGCGAAGGGGGGGCTAAGGCGCGTGTAGGGGAAGCTTACATAAGGGCGACCTGTCTTACCATCCAATCCGCTTAGCACGCAGATTTTGCAAAGAAATTTTGAATTTCACTTTCTAAATAATTGTGATGGGCTGTGAGTTATGGCAAGGTGTAACGAGTGTTAGGGGGCTGGGCGCTTCCACTTGATTTATCTTCAGTGGTAAAGTGTCACATTTATGTTCGGACAAGTCGACCCCTGGTTTTGGAGATCTTTTTTTAGCCTTCAAAGGTTGACTTGTACGGCAAGTATTCCCATGTACTCAACTTGGGGGGAGTCTGGGTGGGGGCAGATTCCTTGAGTTCACTTTTTATAAAGATGTGCAAAATACCATCAGCACAGGTACTCAATATAATATAAGGAAAAAATTGTTAAGGTAGGTGACATCATGTAGACCTAAAAAACAGCAAAAATTACCCCATGTTACAAATGAGGAAGTAAAAGCACTGGCAAAAAATTATACTTTACTCTCACTGATTTCACACATCATTCATATTTTTGAGAGGGTGCTAAGAAGCCAATTTACCAATTACTATGGTAAAGAATGAGTTTACAATGCAAATCAGTGCTAATTTAGAGAATGAAGATTTGTATTTTTTAAAATGTCTCCATAATTTTAATGCCTACAAAAATTTTTGCAACCACAACAAAATTATGGAAGCATTAAAAGCAAATGAAAATGAAGATGATGTATACACCATTTTGTAAAACCATTTGATAAGTGTGACCAAGAAATAATAGCCAATAAAGTAAAAGCAAATAATAGCCAATAAAGTAAAAGCAAATAATAGCCAATAAAGTAAAAGCAATAAAGTTAAGAGATGGGATTTTTTAAATTCTAATGAACAGATCACAATGTCTGTCAATAAATAAAAATATTGAGCACAAGTACAGCACAGTGTTTGGTTCCACAGTGTACAGTCCTTGTGGTGATACTTGGTCATTTTTATTAAAGACATAGGCAGTCATTGAAGCTTCAGTCTATGTTATCCTTCACTTATGACAACAAAATAAGTACAGTATGAAAATTGTCTTTGGGTAAGATGCCCCAAAATTACAATCGGATATTAACAAGGTACAGTATTCAAATAGGCAATGAAAAATAATCAAGTGTTATATATAATGACATGATTTTTTCTTGTGGGCTTTAGGAACTCGTGCCAGGCCTCCGAAGCCCCACCTGATTCTATCAGGAGCCAGGACCATTATCTGCCTCTTATTACAAGGTGATAGGAGCTAGAGAATCAACCAAAAATTTAGAAAAACCCACCACAAAGTAGGTTTGTGATGGGTTTTTTCTAAATGTGTATGTTTGTAAGCTCATCAAAAGAGGCAACTGCTTGAAGGTAATTATTAACCCTGAGGAAAACATTGTAAACAGTTGTTGCTTTAGGGTAGACACCCCAGCTGTGATGCATCTAACTTCCTCATAGATGACTGTTTCCAACTGAGGCTTCCACCAGTTGACCAGAAAGCCAAAGCTTGCGAGCCGGGAAAGAATTGGATCCTTAGCCAGCACATTAGCTAAACAGCTGGAGGCCTGAAGAAGCCAATCATTGAGGTAAGCCAGAACTCTGAGCCCCAGCAGATGAAGATGCTGAAGAGACACTTAAGTCAGTCTGGTTAAAATTCTGGAATCCAGGTTCAGACCAAATAGCAGATTTTGAAAGTGGGACAAGAAGTGCCCCACTCTAAACCCCAGCCAATCTCTGTACTCTGGTGGAATGGAATGTGCCAGTAGACAATCCGAATCTCCAGGGAAACTATCCAAGTCATTCAAAACCACCTGCTAGATCTGTGACTCATTTTTAATTATCAGGGGAAAGTGCCGAGCCATTACGCCTTTATAGCACTGGAAAGGGCTCAGGATAAGAATTTGGGATGTGACGGGGCGAAAGGAATGCTGCCCAACCACTTGGACAGTCGGGGATTGAACGCCGACCTGCATGAAGTGAGACCGTCGCTCTACCGTCCAGTCAAACTGGTCATTCAAAGTGTGGAACAAATAATGCTGTACTGGTTGAGAACAAACAGGTCCAGATTGAAGTGAGGTACCATACCAGATTGAAGTACGTTTCCAGAGAAGCTGTTGGGAACAAGTAGGAAATGAGACCCTCTGGAAGGATGTGGTCATCACAAGCACACCCCTTTCCAAATAAATCACGAATGATGTTGCAGAGTAGAGGAGTAGATGGTCCCATGAGACACTGGAGGGGGGAAGGAGGATCAAACCCACCAAAGAACCTGAGACCACTCAATATATTCCCAGGTATTCCAAAACTAAGGTGCTAAAAGAAGCTCAGATGTCAACAAAGCCATTACTGTGGCATATAAGAAAAAAGTCTGGTGGAAGGAACCCCATGCTGACCCAAAGACCTGAGCAATTGGCGAGAATGCCTCCCTGCATAGAGCCGTAAGGCACACCAGAACCCTTACCTCGGGCAAGAGACTGAAAGGTGCACACTGGGCCACTGAGAAGACAGAATCTGAGCCAACAGCCACAGCTTAAACACCTAGCTATGTAGCTACACCCGCTGCCCCTAAAACAAATATTGCCCCTTTGAGACAAATATTGAGGTCAGTCATAGCAGTAGAAAACAAAATTAATGACTGATATTTTGACAAAAATCTGGTAACAAAAGACAACCATCCCACTCCTGGCTGAATTCAAATTTAGCATTCAATTTATCAAACATACAATACTCTGCTTCACATTCCTTCAACTCTGTTTTTGACTGTTATATGCTTTATTAATATTACTGAATGTCAGGGATGGGAAGCATATTAGGCTTATTGAGGTACAGTATTAATAACCAAGGTTGAGGCAGCCTGTACCATCACCCAACCAGCTATTGGCTAGACTCATCAGTGCTCAACCAGTTTTCTGAGATGTGGTCCTCCATTGCTTTACTTTCGTTTGAAATTAAACCACTTTGCTAAACAAGCCCTTTCTCAAAATATTGAAACTTTATGGTTAGACAACACAAACTGATACAATATTTGCTTAAAAGTTTAATTCATTTATTGTGAGTTTATATTCTTAATGCTGTATAGAAGAGAACCAGTACCAGGGTTTATGCTGGTTGTGGTACATTGGTACACTGCTAATGCTGTATCACTAGTAGGTCTTCACTTTCAAGGTGTACTATAATATTCACAAAGTGGAGGATTTGGAAAATATTCTCTTACTTGATAGCCTACATGAAGTGCAGAAATTAGTTAAAATATATTATATTTTCTTCAAAAGCTTCATGTGTATTGTTTAATGTTTTCAGGGTTCTGAAGGTGCAATCCCAAGATCTAAGCCATTCAAGTATACATATGAGAAGGAAATTGTTATGTATGCTTATTTTAAGAAGCTGGATTATTTTTCAACTGAATGCATTTATTCACCAAATGCCTATCGTGGATATGCCCGATCATTCTTAAAGGACTTAGAGAAGATTAGGGCAACTTCTATCATTGACATTATTCATTCAGGTGAGTTAAGATACAACTTGTTTTAACATTCTTGAGATGATCACAAGGAATTTCTATCCCTTAATAATGAGTGGTACTGACAAGCAGAAATTAAACTCCTACATAATGGGAATTGTATCACAATGTGATGTGAATGTATACTTAATGTTGAAACACTGTAATTATCATTCTGGGTTTAAACATACAGTGCAGTACAGTACGTATATGATCATTATTACCCAATTTTCAACTTTCATGGGTTAGGGAAGCATGGGGTCAGATAAAATATGGAAACAATATAGTAAGTGAAGTTTGTATGTATATTGAAAAAGCATATCATTTGCCAAGTTATTGCATCAGTCACACTATATAATTCACAAGTTGTGGGATGAGCACATTAACACTTCACCATTGTTTGAGGAAGAGAGCAAAGTAGAGTCATTAGAAATAGAATGGATAGCATTAGCTGTGCTGTGAAGAAAATCATTGATGAATACTAAGAAATGAGCATGCAATTGAATACAACTATGTAGAACACCATAGTTAATGGGGGAAGAGGCATAAGTTGCACCATCTATAACAGCAGCGATAGATCTACCAGTGAGCAAGCTGGAAATAAGTGAATAGAGAGAAGGTAGAGAGCCAAGGGCTGTAGGTTTAGAGAGTAAAAGATGTGTGCCATTCTCTGTCAAAAGTTTTGTAATTATGCAGGATAATGGTAAAATATTCACCCTAATCACAAAGTGAGGTGAACTGTATATAAGTAAGAGATAACCAGTCAAACAATCCACCGCTCCTGTGCCAGGTAAGTCTACTACGGGCTCACCATAGCCCATGCTACTTGGAACTTTTTGTTCCAAGTAGCTGAATCTAAAACAACAAGAACAACCAGTCAAACAGTTACAGCACCGCTCCCATGCCAGGTAAGTCCACTATGGGCTCACCATAGCCCATGCTACTTGGAACTTTTGTTCAGAGTAGCTGAATCTAAAAACAACAACAACCAGTCAGACATGCCTTGTGGAAGCTATATTGGTGGTCAGGGAGAAGATTGCAGTGCTTTAGATGTGTAACAAACTTTTCACTGGTCTAACATCCTGAGGGAGAAATTGTTAGATACTTAACATCTCTGGGTGTGGAGTTAGTGTATTGCTGAATTAAACTGCAGAAGAATCTGCTGCACCACTATATTGTACCTTAAATGCAGATTAGTATAGGGCTACACATTATACTGGTATTTAATTATTTGCAGAAATTTTTTATATTATTACATTTATTACTGACAAACATAATCGCTGCTGTTTAATTAGGTGAGTGTTTCTCTGTGCGTGAGGGTGTCAAACTTCCAACTCAAGCAACATGTGCGCGTTGTGGCCATATCTCTTCCCAGCCAGTATGTAAAGCTTGTGTACTTCTTGAGGGTCTGAACAAGGGCAAACCAAGACTTGGGATTGGTAAAACTTCCAAGATTCAAGAGCATATGGACAACAATGCAAAAGAGAAATCTGGCAGTGGGTGCGCACCTAACTGTCACAACTCTGTCGCTGATGCAGGCAGGCTCACTCTGCATGCTAAAAGCAAAAATTTAGATTTTTGACGACTGCTGAGTATATTTAATGCTAAGATTATATTAAACTTTTTCAAATTTTAATAAATATTAACATATTAATATCTGTTTTAGAATTAATCCTCTGATCGTGTTGGAATAATGGATAATGGAATATTTGTTACTGATGAAACATCAGGGGATGCTCAATAATGGGAACTACAGTAACCAGAATCTCTGAGTAATTGCAACACTTAAATGTTTGAGGAATGACATGATGCACATAGCCGATTCTAGTGGTCTACGAGTACCAAGTACTGACATAAATATGTAAATGTTCAACTAATTCAAGGAAAAAATGATAGGGGGGGGGGGGGGTAATACTAACTGGGTGCTAACTGTATCACATCTTGCTAACTGGCAGCAATATCTCATAGATTTTGAGGTAACAACAGGCATTGTAGTGAGCTGGAAACATTGCTTCATTCTGGAATACTTTTTCTTGCATTGTTTATCCTTGTAGGTAGTCACAGCACCATTGTTTATCCTTGTAGGTAGTCACAGCACCATTATTTATCCTTGTAGGCAGTCACAGCACCATTATTTATCCTTGTAGGCAGTCACATCACCATTGTTTATCCTTGTAGGCAGTCACAGCACCATTATTTATCCTTGTAGGCAGTCACAGCACCATATTTATCCTTGTAGGCAGTCACAGCACCATTGTTTATCCTTGTAGGCAGTCACAGCACCATTATTTATCCTTGTAGGCAGTCACAGCACCATTATTTATCCTTGTAGGTAGTCACAGCACCATTGTTTATCCTTGTAGGTAGTCACAGCACCATTGTTTATCCTTGTAGGTAGTCACAGCACCATTGTTTATCCTTGTAGGCAGTCACAGCACCATTGTTTATCCTTGTAGCTAGTGCAATACTCAAATTAATCCACATGTGTAACCCAGCCTAATACGGCTCATAGTTTTTACGAAATTGACAAATCTGTCGTAAATGCGATGAATCAGTAAAACATTCAAGCTCCGTTATATATGGACATTTTCTATGCCACGGCCTCAATAGGTTAGGTGGGTTGCTTGGGTGCGTGCTTTTCTAGTTGGGTCAAACAGTTGCATTTTTTTAACTTGGTGGCAAATCGAGGGAACTGTCTGCATCAGTCAAGCTAGAAACTGCAGTACACACCAAAACTTATATTTCAGCCTCAATACCAGAGTGAGCTTAGTAACTCATCATACCAATGAGTTTCTCACATTGTGTTGATGAGTATGATGAGTTACCTTACCCAGTATTCCCACATAGTGAGGTAAGGCTTGCTATATATATATATATATATATATATATATATATATATATATATATATATATATATATATATATATATATATATATATATATATATATATATATATATATGGGTCAGATTTAGTCACGAGATTCATCAGTCCCTAGAAATTTCAATTCTACAGTAATCCAAATGTCTTGTTACCACGAAAGATAGATCATGCTCAATTAATGTGTGAATAACAGGTACAACATGCTGCAAGACATGTGTGAATAATACCTGCAACACGCTGCAAGACATGTGTGAATAACACCTGCAACACATGTGTGATTCACAGCTGCAACATGCTGCAAGACATGTGTGAGTAACACCTGCAACACATGTGTGATTCACAGCTGCAACATGCTGCAAGACATGTGTGAGTAACACCTGCAACACATGTGTGATTCACAGCTGCAACATGCTGCAAGTCATGTATGAATAACACCTGCAATATACTGCAAGATATGTGAAAAACACCTGCAACATACTGCAAGACATGTCTTACAGTATGTTGCAGGTGTTATTCATACATATTGCTAGTATTCGCAATATCCTTTAATTTGTTCTTCCAAATTTTTTGTGTGGGTGCACACACCTGACTGATTTAAATACATATGTCAATATTTGACGAGTTGGGCTATTTACATATTGTTCAATTACAACAGTGTGTCCCGCCAATCACTCCACCCACCAGCAGATGTTGACGGCTTGTACGCAAAATGTTTGCAAACAAACTGCACACAGACTTTGTTGATGGTGAACGCTTGAATGTGTTCATCTCCGTTGAGCGTTAATGTCGATTTCTATCTTTTTCTTTTAACTATCTGTTGTTTGCCATTGCACTAAATGTTAGATACGGTTTGTCAGATTGGGCCAGTGAGATAGGTGTTGGCAGTCATTTAGGCGACGATCTAGCTAGTAGGCTACATGATTGATACGCTGAAATTAGTTCGCACGCACACACACTAGGAAGAGATGTGGTGGAGGCTGACTCCATACACAGCTTCAAGTGTAGATATGATAGAGCCCAGTGGGCTAAAGAACCTGTACATTAGTTGATTGACAGTTGAGAGGCAGGACCAAAGAGCCAGAGCTCAACCCCTGCAAGCAACCCCTCAACCCCTTCATTTTACATATTTATTATGGCATGACGCTAAGAGATGCGTTTGTTGAACCTGTCAACATTTTCAAGGGCAGAGGCAAAGTGTATATAAGCTAGCCTGAGTGACCAAATATATACACCAAGTCACTGTCCCGCTCCTGTGCCTGGTAAGTCCACTACGGGCTCACCATAGCCCGTGCTACTTGCCTCGCTCCTGTGCCAGGTAAGTCCACTACGGGCTCACCATAGCCCGTGCTACTTGCTCGCTCCTGTGCCAGGTAAGTCCACTACGGGCTCACCATAGCCCGTGCTACTTGCCTCGTTCCTGTGCTAGGTAAGTCCACTACGGGCTCACCATAGCCCGTGCTACTTGTCCCGCTCCTGTGCCAGGTAAGTCCACTACGGGCTCACCATAGCCCGTGCCTGTACTTGCCCTCGCTCCTGTGCCAGGTAAGTCCACTACGGGCTCACCATAGCCCGTGCTACTTGCCTCGCTCCTGTGCCAGGTAAGTCCACTAGGGCTCACCATAGCCCCGTGCTACTTGCTCCCGCTCCTGTGCCAGGTAAGTCCCACCTATGGGCTCACCATAGCCCGTGCCCGTGCTACTTGGAACATTTTGTTCCGAGTAGCTGAATCTAAAACAACAACAACAACGATATATAACCAAGAAGGATGAAGTTAAGATAGGTTTTGGATAGGCCATCTTGCATTCTTCTTACTACCTATGTTCTTATGGTGGCCAAGGCAGTGTTCGGAATATTCTGCTGGGTCTGCAAGGATATTAACTGCCTATAACTCAGACAAGTATTTCAGTAATAATAATAATGCTTTATTGCAACACATGGCAGGATGGGAATTACCCTCATTGCTAACGAAGGACGCCCTCCTGGTTTAGATGGGGGATACCCTCCATAGGTTCACTGGGGGATACACACACACACTTCTGGTTTATGTGGGACCGACGGGGCGTATTCCTACTTAAGCCAGCTATCATAGAACATAGAATTAAGGAAACAGCAGAAGGCCTATTGGCTTTTGCGACATGCTTAATATGATTTAGATGGAAATACTTCCCTCGGGTTTAAGTGGGAACACTTATACCCTGGTTTGGGTGGGACTCCCTTCCCCATCCGATTTAGGTGGGAACTCTCCATTATTTAGAGGGGAATTGCCTCCTGCCACTAGTTTAGATGGAGATCCCCCCCCACTCCTACGGATTAGGATTAATTGCAAAAAAATAAACCTCGAACTAAACAATAAAAAAAAAAGATCCTGTAAGAGACCGTTCTGTGCTAACATTCCCACTTGGACTGAAGGCAGTGACCGCCGATGATTACAAAATCTGTTCCCTTTACGTAAGTTACAAATAGGACCAACTCAGAAAGGGAACGTAAACACTGCCACAGAAGGAGGCAATAATACAGCTGAGATGCTCCAGCTGACTGCAATATTTCAACAAAGCAAAGGTGATTGTAAACACCGTGACTGAGGAATTGAAGAAGCTGAAGCGATCATACCAAGCTGCAGGGACCAGCCTATACCATCTGTTTGTTTTTCGTCGCCCCTAAATCAACACAACAACACCTCTTGTTTGTTGTTTAAGATTCAGCTACTCGGAACCACTTGGGCTGGACAATAGAGCGACGGTTTCCCTTCATGCAGGTCAACGTTCAAACCCCGACCGTCCAAGTGGTTGGGCACCATTCCTTCCTCTCCGTTCCACCCCAAAATCCTTATCCTGATCCTTCCCCAGTGCAATATATAGTCGTAATGGTTTGGTGCTTTCTCCTAATAGCTCCCCTTCCCTACTCGGAACAAAAATTCCAGGTAGCACGGGCTATGGTGAGCCCGTAGTGGATTACCTGGCACAGGAGCGGGGCTGTAACTTCGTTCCCCCTCCTCTCCACTGATCGATTGATTGATGAAGATTAAGTCACCTAAGAAGTGGCACGGGCATGAATAGCCGTAAGTGGTGGGCCCTTTTAAGCCATTAGCAGTATCAAAAGATTATACTGGAGATCTGTGAAGGCGCAACTGCACCCTGCGTGACTGACGGGAGATGGTCTCCCGGACCAAATGGTGTCCTCTCCACCTGTTTGGATAGTACTTATAGTAACGATGTGGACCATCGTACACTATATTGACGTACTGGACAGTTGGAGAGTGGAATTTGGTACTATTGAATTTGGAGAAACTAGAAAAGGTTGGTATTTATGTTAATAAAACTTAACCATCCTAGCCCCTAATAGACGCTGAGGCCGAATTATAGTACATATATGTGCTTACTAGGCCTAGAAATATTTAAATTTGGTTTTTAGCTATTTTTCCAAAGTATAAAGTAAATAATACCGAATTATATTATCTAATTGTCCATTACGTCAATATATATGTACACACAATTACAAAAAGTACTATCTAAACAGGAGGATGGGTTGGCAGAAACCCAATGGGAACAAAATGTTATATTAAGATAGATTTAAAATACAAAATACTTATTCACATACGCAAAATATAATACAGTACATAAAAAATTACAGAACCATTTTACCAGATTTTTACAAGAGAAGGTTCATACCCAAAGGATGACACAGAAATTAGTAAAATCCCCCCCCCCCCAACAAAATCAGTATGAAGCAATATTTAACGCTGCAATAAACAACAAGGAAAGATAAAGACCCAGTCAACCTCATGAACGATATCCACAACCACTGCCGCCACAACACACTTTGGAAAACCAATTGACGACATCCACCCATAGCCCACCATCCCCTAGGATATCTACTGAAGCGACCATACGAGTAATAAATACTCATACTCAAGTCAAACAGAAACAAGCACACTTAGTGGGCCAGCCAGACGCTTAGGGCCCCGCGCAGGAATATCCCTGCAAAAAAAAAAAAAGCCTAGTTCCCGACTTCTTGAACTCCACATTTCTAAAGAAATCACAGATATACTAGTAGTCCGCGCGCTCCGTGGAGAGCACGGGGGACTAGGCTTGGACTCCGGGCAGATGCCAGGAGCACTATACACATAGCAAAGCGTTGGCTGAAAAACTACAGTCCAGTGGCACTAACAGTAATTATAAGTCTTTTGAGAGAGTGATTAGGCGTCAGATCTCCAGTTTTATGGAGAGATATGAAGTGCACAAACCCAGGACAACAGGGATTTAGAGCGGGTGGATCCTGCCTTTCTAATTATTCAACCACTATGACAAAATACGGGAATGAGAATTGGCGAGACATACACGGGTTGAGGGGGGGCGAGACATACACGGGTTGAGGGGGGGGGGGCGAGACATACACGGGTTGAGGGGGGGGGGCGAGGACATACACGGGTTGAGGGGGGGGGGCGAGACATACACGGGTTTAGGGGGGGGGTGAGAATATACAACTTTTAACAGTGATAACATAAAGAACACAATATTTCACCACCACAAAATAGCACACCTAACACGTGCACCACAATTAGTCAACCAGGTTTGTTCCGGTGTCTCGCACCGCTGCTCCACAGCTTCACTGTAGGGGAGAATGGGACAGCTTCACTGTAGGGAGACTCGCCCCGATGAAGCTGTCCGGTCAAATATGAGTGTTCAAATAATTCACACCAACAATTTTTGTCCATAGAGTAGTCAATGTTATTTTCCGAGTGATTACGCCTCCTAAGTATAGAAAATGGTTATTATTCCCCTCATTCTTTGCTGTGATATTGTCTAAGACCTAGAGACATGATGTAGCGAGTAGGACGTGGCGAGGCTTCACTAAGACAGCTTAGCAAAGGCTTCACTAAGACAGCTTAGCGAAGACTTCACTAAGACAGCTTAGCGAAGGCTTCACTAAGACAGCTTAGCGAAGACTTCACTAAGACAGCTTAGCGAAGACTTCACTAAGACAGCTTAGCGAAGACTTCACTAAGACAGCTTAGCGAAGACTTCACTAAGACAGCTTAGCGATGACTTCACTAAGACAGCTTAGCGAAGACTTCACTAAGACAGCTTAGCGAAGACATCTTGAAGCACCTGAAGGCTGGCGACTCCTTATCTAGAGCTGTAACATGCTGCCCCAACAATAATTACACATTCCAATATTGATACATAAATCTTTATACATAGCGATTCTTATACATAACAAGTGTTTTGGCCTCACTTGGCCAGTACCCGGGTTCTTTACTTATCAAACTGGTACATGGGGCCCTAGTGCCTCTTCTTACGAGGCACTAGGGCCCCTATAACCGAGTATAACCCTATAACCTTACCTATAACCGAGTTATAGGTAAGTTATTGAGAACTGGCAGCAATATTAATCTAAAGAAAAAGGGGTAAACATAACCATTACCGAGTGTGCTTCTTAACTATAAATAACACATGTGCATGACATAACACAGC
>WNGS01135237.1:19225236-19286365 GCA_020271785.1 Procambarus virginalis
TAACCCAAGCGAGCTTAACACAGCCTAACCTATGGCTAATATATCTTAACCTTACTATATACATTAATAAAATAGTAGTCCGTACAGTAACTTTTGGGCCACCGTGTATATATGGTTTTACGAACAATAAACGAGCTTTGTCGAATCGTGTTGTGTACGATGTGAACCCCCTCCTAGTCAGTTCGTTATTATTGTTAGCAAAGATTAGCACTCATAATGGAATAAGATCTTATCGGCACACTGGACTTGTAGACGGGTTACTGTATAACTTCATAGTAGTCTGATTGGTTGGATTTACGTAACTTAATGGACTAGATACACTTGACTATCATTTTAGAAGCCGGGTTTTCGATCTCTTGCTCAGTCAGCCAAGTAGCGTAATCTCACCTCTGTTGGAACATGATTTTCCAAATGCTAACTTGACCATCAAATTTACTGCTGCGATGATAGCATATTTCGACCCCTGATGTTTTAGGTATATATGCTGATAAATTTAGCAGTCAAATTCTCCGTGCAAAGGTTTTCAATATTGGATGACTCAAGGTGACTAAAATAAACAGAAATAAGCCGTTACTTATTTGACCAACGTTTCTAAGATAAAACTCCAGATGAAATGTCTCGTGGACTTTTTGAATTGGTGTTTACATTGCAATTTAATTTTATATATCGAATTTATGTTTACATCATATATTTGCTGCTATAAACTGCATGCAAAGAACTCAGAGTGGGCGGGGAACCCATTCACGGCGTTGGAGAAACTTTGGTGGGAAGCTGTAAAGTTTTATGCGAGAGATTGAGGTGTGATATGCGGTTCAGAGACTGGCGTTCACAGCACCACAATCCCCCCACCCTCTTAAATGGTCACCAGTCCAACACACACACACATTCCCCACCCTTATATGCGGTCCTCAGTCCAACACTGTCCCCACTCCCACACACGGTCCTCAGTCCAACACAGTCCCCACTCCCACACTCGGTCCTTAGTCGAACACAGTCTCCACTCCCACACACGGTCCTCAGTCCAACACAAGTCCCCACTCCCACACACGGTCCTCAGTCCAACACAGTCCCCACTCCCACACAAGGTCCTCAGTCCAACACAGTCCCCACTCCCACACGGTCCTCAGTCCAACACAGTCCCCACTCCCACACACGGTCCTCAGTCCAACACAGTCCCCACTCCCACACACGGTCCTCAGTCCAACACAGTCCCCACTCCCACACGCGGTCCTCAGTCCAACACAGTCCCCACTCCCACACGCGGTCTCTAGTCCCACACACGGTCCTCATTCCCACAAAATCCCTAGCTCCCCAGACCATCCACAAATGTGCGGGTTACCATTATACACGAATAGCACCGTCTGTGGCAGAAAATAAAACTACATAGAGGTCATAGACAAAAACATTCACCCACCTCTCCTTTCAGGGACTCCTCGCCCACCCGTGCCCTTGGTCCCCTCCTTATTCATACGAACCCTTCCCTCGGCTGCCACCTATATGAGGTTACTTCATACGTTCCATTTACGTACATTATTATATATTTTTAAATTAACGTAACGTATATATTTTAATTAACGTAGTCATTATATCGGGAGGTATGCCGTGTATTTTAAGAATTAACGATTTCACACAATTCCTTATTTACTTCTATACTTAATTTCTTTAGAGTGCAAATATTACTTTTCCAATACTTATAATATAGCGTTTAATTCACTGATATATATTTGTTAATTTCGCTGTGGTCAACAAACCAAATAACAGTAGACACTGAAGAGAAAAACAAATAAAATGCCATTGACAACCTTGAATGTTTTATTTTAATGAACAGCAATCAAAATCAGAGCACAAGAACCTGATGGAGATGACACGACACCGTAGTGGCTAGGATGGTGCAGGGCCAACTTAGTAATTTTACGCATTATTTCTGATTGGGTAACTTTTCATTAATGGTTTGCTCATTTACATTCATTAACTAATGAAAAAAGGACACATTTGCTATTCAAAGTAGTGTCTTTATTACTGGTAAATTTTATTACATATGACCAGATATTATTACATAATATTTGCAAGTTTGGTCATTGAAGTCAGCAGTTGAGGCCCTGCCAAGTACAGCATATATTTGCTGCTGTAAGCCAAGCCAAGTCCAGCTTAATGCTTCATTTAGATTATTGTCATATGTTAACGGAGCTTTATTTCAAACTTAATAAAACTGCATGGAAGAACTATGAGAGAAATAACAGTTGCCAAAGGTAGGGATTGTCTTTTTTATTTATATTTTTTTAGTAACGTGAATTGCCTTAAGGGTTCTAAATGAAGGCTATGTGAAAGCACAAGTTCTTGTATATAAATTATACTTTATCTTGCGGCGTAGTTCCAAATCAGCAGTTGTAAAGTTGCCGATGAATGTTCTGACACTAATAGATTGTCATTTATATTTTCATTTCATAAGAAATATTACTTAATTGCACCCTCCAAATAGGCCATATGGCAAATGCTTGCCAGCTGTGGCCTGCTGGCAAGCTTTACATAACTTTACATTAGTTACGCATTTGGAAGGCGTATCTAAGTCATGCGTTGTTGGGGGATACGATCAAATCGTGCGCCGGAGTTTCCTTTCTAATTCCTTTAAGGTATTGTGATCCTCGTGTGAGGATTTCTAAGACCACATTGGTGTTAGGTGCCTTCTGTGATGGTTCCTAAGTGTTTAGCTTTTTCTGTGATGATTCCTAGTCACGTATGTGTTTGGATCCTCCTGTTAGGGTTTCATACAAGGAGTTTAGATCCTTCTGTGAGGGTTGTTAAGGCCACGCCAACAAATTATTCACTTACCCCCCCAACGACGATCTCACGCGACTGACAATGCGTCGCTCCTCACTAAATAGTCAAGATGTTGTTGGCCCTCCGAGTGTAGTGCCAGAAGAAAGCTGGTTGACTCGTAAATGCATGTATTTATTTTTATTTAGAACGAGAGAGAGACAGATTCATTCTTATATTTACCGGGAGAAACAGAGCAGTTGGTCTGACTCTCAGCTGAACGTGTGATTGACCATGACACCACCTGTTACATGTCCTACTGGCCTCCTCTGGCCACCTTGAGGATGGCTCCAAAGAGCCTCCACTTACGGGGCTCACCATAGCCTGTGCTACTGGAACTTCTTGTTCTGAGTAGCTGAATCTAAAACAACAACAACAACAGACAACGTGTTCCTTTATGAAACCCGATATGAAGAATACAGTGCTGTCCGCCCATTTGGTAAGTTCTTTAAGATGGCGGAGGAGAAGAGTTTCATTTTATTTGTAAGTATCTGAGAGGTGAGGACCTTTCTGGCAGCAGACTGTCGTTGAGCATGATGTTGACAGCGACAGGCTGAAGTCATCTGCACTTTACGCAACTCTGGCAGCTTGCCAGGCAACTCCAAAGTCTTTCTCTCCTGGTATATGCTCGCTCGGTTTGCTTCTAGAAAAGCTGCTTAGATTAGGGAAAGGCAGCATTAAATGTATGAGAAATGGGTTAATTTTAATGCTTCTGGTTTGATGTATTATGACCGCGTGTAGATTTCCCCTCTCTCCTTTGTGGTATTCTCCATCTTCCGCGAACTCGTTTTTTTTCTATCCACATACAATTTGCGTCTTCCCTCTCGTCTCACGGCCTCTGCCCCAACGACCATACGCATCCTTGCTCTCGTCTCAACGTTTTGCTCGCTTCTGACTTGTCCTGTCGTGTCCTATTTGTTCATATATTTTGTATTCAGCCGCGTCTCGATTATAAGAAGATGATCAACGGTAATACGAAGATTCATATTGTTTGCAACTCTATTCTTGGACTGGTGGTTGCAGAGTTATCGATCATCTGGATCGTGTTTCTGCGTGGTCTCACCTCCTTCAAGTCTCTCTCTGTTTCATAGATTAGCTGACGCAACACTTTCTTCAGGAGGTCCTATACCATTTTTTGTTTTCATTTCTTCTTTTCACCTGTAGAAATTTGTGGACATCGTCACAATTATAAATGTAATTCATTCACTTGGTATGTACTGGGTGTCCACGAAATCTTATCACCCGGGTGTATTGCAAGATTTATTTTTATTACAACTACAGATTTCTTATATATATATATATATATATATATATATATATATATATATATATATATATATATATATATATATATATATATAAAGTTGTGAGTGTACCACCTCTGATGCAAATGTGTGGACCCATAGCCTCGGAGAAGAAAATAAGAGTATTCAGAGAAGACCTTGTGGATTCTCACTGAACACTTTAATATTTTCTTCTACCACCCCCATTCTTTGGTATATATACATGTATGTTTGTTTTATTTAAACTTTGTTACAAAAAAGGAGTTACATATTGGGTACAAAGATGATTATCATAAGTTGTCGAGTTCCTCCAGCTCCTCAGATGGCGGGCAGGAACCCTGAAAGCAGTGTGCATTTCCCCTCTGTATCGCTACACTGAGGCGCTGGAAAAGGAAGATGGCAGCTCTAGGATCTCTTGTTGTTTCAATTAGCCTAGAACCCAGTTCCTTCAAAAAATTGGTGGCACTCTTACCCCGGGCGCCGAGTGTCTTAGAAGCAATGGGGACAAAATTGTAGTGGTGATCCAGCTCTCTGTACTCACGGGATTTGGCTGATTCCCTGTGAGTGGCAGCGCCACCTGGTTACGCAACACTGAAGTCAATGTAGGTGTTAGCCAGGGTTGATACGCACGTGTAGTCCCACACCAACTGCTTGCCATTCTTCCAGGGGTTCACTGTGATACCACCTGGGCGACCAATAAGAGCATCAGAGTTACGGGGAGTTAGGTAACGGGGCTCTCTTTCGGCTGGGCATCCAGCTGTGGTGAGACTCCTCTTGATGATTTCGTTAACTTCACTATGCCTCGAGTGCCATCCCCCTGTGCTTTGGCAGAGTAGGCCATGGTGGCCGTACCTGTCGGCCATCACCTCGCCGCAAATACACCTATATTTGGTGTGGATTGGGGCAGCAAGACGGAGGGCCACAGCAATTCGGAGGGCGTGTGGTGTGAGACGCGTGCTAGTTGCCGACATTGGGGGTTGCTAACAGGAAATCCATTGCATGTGAGGCTTCTACTGCTGTGAGGAGTAATGTCGTGTTGTGTTGTTGTAGCACCCAGGCACTTTGCAGCAACTTGGTCTATAATGGGGCCATCCCAGCTGGATTGCTTGTGGGCTTTTGGGGATGGTGGTTGAGGTGATGGGCCTGCACGAGAGGCCCACTCGATGGCACAGCGTATATATATATATATATATATATATATATATATATATATATATATATATATATATATATATATATATATATATATATATATATATTACACTAAATACACACAATTACACTAAAAAATTCTATAGTTTATATAGCCTATGTATCCAATGGGTGTGTTTGAGCGTTGTAGTGTTCATAACAGAAAGATTTCGTGAGAATGTGTTCAGTGTAGTCCACGTCTCGGCCTATACACACGGAGAGTTTAGGCCTAAACTGTGTTCATGATTATAACATACTTGCTTGATAAGTCAGTAAGCTATTGTGGTGGCCTTAATAACCCTCCAGAGGCTGACTGGCCTTTTAGCCAAATTGAAGTTGATAGGGCTTAATAACCATTCACAGGTTGGTAGACGTAATAACTCTCCAGAGGTTGATAGGCCTTAATAAACCTCCCATGATCAAATGCTTTTAAACCCAACTTCTCTATCCGCTCTTCAATAAAAGTAAATGCTTGATTCTTGCATACACAACCAACCAGAGAGCAGACACAGAACCACTTAGTATCGTACTAATGTGACGAGACTTTGTGGACACGCTGTACACTAGCTAGCCTGAAATTGTAAATAAAGTCACGGTGGAATTACGCAGAGGCTATAGAGCATTCACCCCTGACTGGTTTTTTTCCTTGTCCTGCCCCAGAACATCCTCATACGACGATAGACCTGACAGCTTCGTGGAAATCTTCAGGTAACTTAGTAAACACTGTAGCCAACTGACTGGAGCAGTACATCCACAGCTTGGCATGTAGGCGCCTGCTGCTGAGGCTTTGCTTGTTAACCGGCTGTTTGCCAACAATTGCAGAAGAGGGATTTTTTTGTAAAGTTAGTCTGTGTTGCTCTAAATTGAGATACCGAGAATATTACTAACCCGGTGTAGGCTAACTACTGCCAGTTATTATATAGAGATATTGATGTGTTGGGGCCAAAAACACAACGAGTTATCAGAAAGGAAATAGCCCGTGTTGTGTGCTAAATTTTACGATATTTTTAAGGAACCGAAACAGAATAGTGTAGCATTTAAGTACCGTTTTCTGTAGTGTACTTTTCAGCAGTTTTTTGCTTTTTGTGTTTATGCTTTATTAAGAGTTCTATTGAGAACCATTAGTGATTGCTTCATAGATCATAGTTCGGCATGCTAGCCTGTCTCTTAGCCCTCGTCAAGACCAGTGCATGAGATGAGAGCAGCATCAAGGGCATGAGGGTTCTCACCGGCCATGTTGACAACACTTCCTCCAGGACACAGCCGCATGTTTGAGTTACAAAGACCTCAAGTACTAGCGTAGTAATGTGTTCTTTAAGGCACGTTTCTCAGACATGTATTAAAAAAATATTTGTTATCCTGGTTTGCTGTTGCAAGTGCTGCCATATGCATGATACCGGCGTCATATCCCAGCAAACACAACGTTTTCTTTGCGTTATTACGTTGTTGCAACATTGCAGCAACTTATGACGTTGTAAACTACACTTGTTTACGTCAGGATAGAGCTAGCAAGGCTTTTTTTTCCTTTCGTCATCAGATTTAAGGAGTTGAATCAGTCAAGGTGATGGAGATCCTTTGTGTAATTCCAGCACGGTTTACACTACCGTACAATGTTTGTCTTATTTGACTACTCTTGATGTCTGGGGTAAATAATCCCTTCAGTATTATTTATATAAACTATGTCCAGACATTATCATTATAACTTCTCAGGGTATTCCTGTCGAATCTGATAACATCACTTTGAGCAATAAAGGCCTCTTGATATACAACCACCTTGATTGGTGACAATGAGTTACAAAATATTCATAGTAGACGAGCCAATAAACATTTTCTTCCCCTCTTTCATCCACCTAACTTATCCCAAACATCCAGGCTTTCCGTCTCCCATCCATCATTATTTCTCTCCCCAAATCTTTTGGTCAACACACCGGATAATGCGGTATACCTATTACGCTTCTTCAGGAGCTCCTCCCGCAACGAGGGTCGGAGTGGTTCTCGCGGTGGGTCGAGGAGTGGCAGCGCCCTGGCCTCAGTGGAGGACGGCGGCCACGTCAGACACACGCGACGAGAGTACTGCACACCCGATAGCAAGACTCATGTTGTCACTGAGAAGTACGAGTATGACACCGGGGACACCAGTAAGGTCAGTTACGAGTCTTCGTAATTCTAACTCAAATTATACGTAATATAGAGTGAAGAGTACAGTTTTAGCAGCTGCAGTCGCGAGGAAGATATTTTACAAGGTGAGTCAGAGGTGCCGACCTCAATGGTGTTAGCGAGGCGGTGTTTACCTGCACCTTGGTTGGCACAGATGCTGCTTCCGGGTGTGTTGGTCGTGGCACTGTTGGCACTGATTCCGACTGCCTGCACAGGCGATATCTCTCTTGACTTGGGTACCTCATCCTGACTGACATATCTTACGTAAGCTTTATTAATCTGTTGTTTAAAATCATTAACTAAATTGTTGGAAGAGCACTATTATGTTGATAACAATATTATTCCTAACTTACTTATGATAGTTTTATATAAAAAAGAAAAATCCAAACAACTTAGCGAAACTTTGTAATGCAAATATTCTTGCTGATTGGTAAGTAACCGTAATAACCCTCCAGAGGTTGACAGGCAATAAGCCCAACAATAAAGAAAATGTTGTATATAACGGTATACCTATTCGAAGCGCTACAAATTTATTTGTATTTCTTTATGTTAGTGAAATTTAATTCTTTGCAGACGAATCATTTCCAGAAGAAGATAATGAAGTCGACTTACTCCTCATATAACTCGCTGAGCGCTGGTAGCTTGGAGGACCGACCATCGCTGGCCGCGGAGTCGCCACCACAGCTGTCTCCTCAAGCTCCCCCGGACACTAAAGGTACTTAATTATGCTCCCCCATGCCGCAGTCACTAGATTACGGGCTATTCATGCCCGTGCCACCTCTTGGGTGGCTTGATCTTCATCAATCAATCAATCCCTGAAGTCCACCTTCTAAATATCTTTGCTTGCTGTTGACCAAACCACACACTAGAAAGTGAAGGGACGACGACGTTTCGGTCGTCAAAAATCGACTTGAGAATGGTCCAGGACGGACCGAAACGTCGTCGTCCCTTCACTTTCTAGTGTGTGGTTTGGTCAACATATTTCAGCCACGTTATTGTGACTCCTCGTCTGCATCTTTGCTCTCTATGTGCTGGATATACGCTTGCTCTATACTTATAGTATATGAGCTCTATATATATAACTCTATACGTATAGTATAGTATTATTAAGTTTATGAACTCATAATTGAACACGTAACATATTTTATCAATTAAGAAAATAAGAATCAACGAAACTGCAGAAAGCCCATTCGACAAATACTATTAAATATTATTTTGTTTATGCTAAATCAGCACAAAGACCTTTTGTGTTGATTTAGATGTTTAAATGACACTAATTAGGCCTACCTAATTAGGTTGGTCAGGACCAAAGTTTTCTTGTTAGTTGGTCAGTAAGCTGTTGTTGTTGCCTTAATAACCTTCCAGAGGTCGAGAGGGGTTAAGCCCAACATCAAATGAAATACTTAAGGGCAAAGTCCAATACCAAATTATATAAAAATCAAAAATCAAAAATGAAAATGTTTATTTAGGTAAGGTACATACATAAAAGTGATTGTACAGAGTGATGGAGTTAATAGATAGGGCTAGTACATACAATGCCTAAAGCCACTATTACGCAAAGCGTTTCGGGCATTATAAAACTAACTTGTATCTAAGTTACGTAGTACAGTAACGTGTATCATTCAGCTAGATTCAAATATGGTAACACGAACTGATGCGCAATTTATTAGGATTATTCAATGTAAATTGTCTAAGAATGGATAACAGGATTTGTGTTTTTTTTTATCTCTTCATTCATTCTTTTAAAATGTGAAAGAATAATATAAATATGAAATAAATATCAGTACTGACCCTATTTCGTGTTGTACTGGAACCCGAATATGAGTTTATATAATGACCAAGCCACACGACGGGTCTATATATGCTGACGAATAAACAGTTAACCTAAATGAAAAATTATATAACCGGGAAATTGGTTTTCTGCTATCGTGGACAGGAAGCCGCTTACGCATATTGCCGGGAAACTTCCCATCACCCGCCAAGCCAAGGGTGAGGCTACACCCCGAGTGATAACTCAAGAAGTTACTAACCAGTCCCAGCAGTGTGCTCGAGTGATGGGCCCATCATCCAAAGCTCAACTCATAATTCAATATGATTATCATGTGCATTTGTGGCTTAATAAACATGATTCTCGTCATTTGTTTTCGAGGGAAGCCTATTTCGACAAACACTTATATACTTCCTGTATAAATATCGGAAACACAGCTTACAGCTTCAGCACCAGCTTGCGCAGAAACCAGGGCCCAGGATTAGTCAAGCATTTCCGCAACCCCTTACGAAACCAGTATATCTTTCCTTAATCGTGGTGTTTGCATTTTTATGAGCCTCGAAACTTCACAACTTATTGTTGTTCTGAACAACCTCATAAGTCTTCTGAGCTCATTAACTATTTATTTAATGTAAACAAACCGCTATGAGGACAGACATGCAGGTTTTGTAAGTGGTTATGTAAATGCTTCCCGAATCCTGGCTCATTATTGAACATAATATTTACATATTATGTTAAATCACTTTTATAGAATAGAACCTATTCAAAGTTTAGCATCACATATCTAAAATTACTGAGACTGTTTATATAAGCGTTATTTTTCGTATGTTAGTTTCACATAGATTCATCAGAAATCAATGCTTTAATTTCGCGTGCATTAAACAGACAGCACTGAGATGAATACAGTACTCTTAATTTCCCCTTATGCCACTACAGGAAGGGCTCCGTATTACAAAATGTATTAGAGATTTTTACGTAGTATTGTATATTGTCAGTCACCTGTTATAAGTAACATTTGCTAATAAATGTTCAACATAGCACATATATGATGGTAAGATGGTAGCTTTGTAGCATGTTGCTATGGCATGTTTCCCCTAGATGTGTTCACGATGCAAGTCCCATTATTAGTAATAGTATTCTGGCTTCTTGTTCGTTGTCACTATAAGTGCCGTTCCTAGCTTGAACAGCTGAGACACCTCAAACTATATTGCTTCTGGAATAATATTAAGTAGGATAGAGCAGTAGAAGCATATTTTATGTTAATTTGATGTTTGTGACTTTTTAAACATATATATACAAATTAGTTACTGCTTCTATGAGTATTGTAAGCCTTGTTATTTGTTCATAGAATTTAAGAATGCCTCATCTTGATCTTTACCCACAAAAGAAAGTTAATATATATCTGTATGAACGCAGGATCACTGCTGACCATTGACCAAAATCAGAAGCTACTTTTTCACAAACTAACATGTACTTAACAACTCATTTCCAGTTATCAGTGCTTCCCAGAAAGTAGCAAACAAATTGGTTGATGCCCTGGCCAGTATAGGTGAGGCGGAGTTGTGTGTTGATCTCCTATCTTCTTCCCCATTATCCCCCTGTATTGTCTCCCTCCCTCATGCTGCTGGTGTAGGGGCCACCATCTTTGTAATAATATGAGAAACTGTAATACTCACACCATCCTGTGTTCGTGTCAAGCTGGGGCTGCTTTCTGTTTGTACGTCTCTCTCTCTCTCTCTCTCTCTCCGTTGTATCACCAGTCTTGCAATGGTAGCGTGTGTTTATAGCATAATTTCAAAATCTGTTCCTCTCCCACAAATCCTTCACAAGTTAAATTACACCCCCATATTTATAAAATTGGGAATTTGTTGAATAATATGAGAGCTTGGTAACTGCTATGTTGTTAAATACTAAATGCATATAATAGTGCAGGATATCCGTCAAGTTCCACGGATCAACGGATCAGACTGCCAAACTATTTGTTAGCTCTAATTAACGATGGGAGAGGAGCCAGGTACTGTATAAATATATTCTTAAAAGCCAAATTTTTAAAATATGTGTTGAGGTCAGTGAAAATAGGCGCTGATAAACAGACTGCCGTTTTCACCCAAGCCTTAATATTATATTATTTGATATTTGGCTACCATTGATCATGTTTTACCCTAGGTAACGCCTGGAGCCCCTTGTGTGTGTTGTAGTGGTGATGGGTGTGTTGAGGCGGTGTGGTGATGGGGGGGGGGGATTGTTGTAGTGATGGTATGTTGTATTTGTGCTAACAACGGGTTTGGTGACATCAACGTGTGTGTATTTGTCTTTGTGCGTCTGAGTCTGGAAGAATGCGAACAATTAATTACACTGTATTATTGGTATATCTGTATTTTTTAAATTTATTTAACATCTAATAATTGTTTTGTTATTTAACTAATGTTAAGGTGTGGTTGTTAGTTACTAACAACCATTTGTGGTAACTAACAACAAATTTTTGTGGTAATTTGTTAATTGATAATCAAATGTTTTTGATAGTGGATTGTTGTGTCTAAACACTGTTTCTGGCAAGAATATTTTACATTAGTGTATTAATACTTGGGTTATAATTATAAAAATTAGTTTATACTGGAATTTATGAACGTAGAGTGTAATATATATATATATATATATATATATATATATATATATATATATATATATATATATATATATATATATATATATATATATATGACAGTGTCAGACCAGACCCTTCCTTCCTTCTGAAGATGTATTATTAAATACGAAAGTGCTTAAGGAAATTCCTGTTTCAATTCTTCCTTCGTTGTCTGACACTGTCACATTTTTCATCACGTGTGATGAAAATTTTCATCACATGTGATGAAAATTTATTCATGAAGAATGTGATGAATTTTCGTGATTTACACACACACACACACACACATATATATATATATATATATATATATATATATATATATATATATATGCGCAACAACAATCACAAAAACACTGATCCAAGTATGCGGAAAAAACACATGTGAAAAATAGAAAATGCTAAACGCGTTTCCGCCCTAATTCGCCTTCATCAGAGCAGAGTAGAATAAAGATGGAAACTTTGTTTCCATCAAACCAAGATTTCCATCTTCATTCTACTTTACTCCGATGAAACGAATCAAGCCGAAAACGCTTTAGCACCAGCATCGAAAAAACGCGTTTAGCATTCTCTATTTTTCACATGTGGATTTTCCGCATATATATATATATATATATATATATATATATATATATATATATATATATATAACTGTACCATCATCCTACAAAATCATTGGAGTCTTTATGAACTCATTCAACCCCATGCCCGAGTGCATTCTGGACTAGATGAAATAGTTGACTACATATCCAAATGCACTCGGGAATGGGGTTTAATGAGTTCATAAAGACTCTCCTAAGCTTTTATAGTGTGGTGGTACAGTGGTACAGCACTCTGCTTTGCATCACGCGGGCTGACGTTCTAGTCTCAAGGGGCATTTGGAACTTTCAAGTATTGAAAGTGAGGCCCGTGTACTATTCAGGTTTATTATTTAAGATTATATATATATATATATATATATATATATATATATATATATATATATATATATATATATATACATTATATATGCAGGCGAAGAGTCACAATAACGTGGCTGAAGTATGTTGACCAGACCACACACTAGAAGTTGAAGGGACGACGACGTTTCGGTCCGTCCTGGACCATTCTCAAGTCGCTTGAGAATGGTCATTCTCAAGCGACTTGAGAATGGTCCAGGACGGACCGAAACGTCGTCGTCCCTTCATCTTCTAGTGTGTGGTCTGGTCTACATTATATATATATATATATATATATATATATATATATATATATATATATATATATATATATATATATAAAGAATGTATAATGGAGCTAATATTTAGCATAACTATACAAATACAATTTAACAGTATAGGGGTGTTAACATTTCTTATAAAACTGTATAAAAGCATGTTTAAACATTATACCTAGAATAACCAACTTTTAAGACGTCTAAATATAATAAAAAAAAAGTAATTTAAAAAATAACCAGATATTTATCTTCCGTCTGTTCGTTTCTTCGTTTCATAGAATTTAAATTACATTTAACCCATATTATATTCCTTCCCACCCATGCAATCACCCATGCAATGATACCCACAGAAAGGTTTACCCTGCTTCACGGTTTATGTATACTGAGAGTTTTCCTAACTCTAGGAGTATGCTCAGGACTTTATATTTACCAGTTGGTTAGTAAGTTGTTGTTGCCATAATAACCCTTAAATTTAATAAACAATGAAACTTGAATCTCGAATTATATTTATATATAATAGGAAATTTGAGATGTGAGAATGTTTTAAGGAAATTGATATCTTGAAAGGATTCAGTATTATGCCAACATGGGAAGCTGCATCACCAAGAGCCTCACATTCTTGTGAATATTTTTAATCAGAGTAAAATAAATGTAACAAAAAACAACTGAGAAACTGTTATTAAATGCTGGAGAATATTGATAAGCACGAGTATGTTAATTCAATTTTAATTAGCCTAATAATATGAAAATGAAAGTTAAGTACTAAAGCAAACAATATAACTAAAATTAACAAATAATTGTAATATATATATATATATATATATATATATATATATATATATATATATATATATATATATATATATATATAATTTGTTTTGTGCTGCTTGAGTTTAGTCTAGTTGTATTTGTGCAAAGGCAAGTGCTTTTGCTGTCTGACAGCGTAGCTTTGTAAATATTAATGAGGTTGATAGATTAAAGTCTAAACATTAACTCGGACCAATTAAATCATACCACGGCGGCATTGCAAATAAAAACGTTAAATTTTTACTTTAAAATAAATTTCGAGAGCTTTATTAAAGATAATATGTATTTATTACACAGTATAAATGTACGGAAACCCAGTTTTTCGCGATTCATAGAAACTTTCTGATACCGTCACCGTGCTGAATTTTGAATCCCTCTCGCTACGTTTTTCTTATACGGCTTATACTTGAGCGTGTTCAGTAGTAAAATTATAATATTAGTATAGAGATCACTAGAGTTGTCTATTACTTTCAGTGTATGCACATAGCAGTAAGCTATAGCATTGCACTGTTTAGGATTAAGGTATTCTTACTGGACTACTGAACAGTCAGTGTTAGCCTTAAAAATCCCTTCAGAGGTTGATAGATCTTAAGCCCAACACCTAAGAGAGAAGATGAGCAACGTAGAATGTTACAAAAACAATTTTAGTGAAGTCGAGACTTACAAATAATTGTTTAGAGAAGTGAATGTTGACTGATAGTGATAATTTATGAAATAGAGAAGTATGCTAGTAAGCAAAAATGTTAAGTGATAACAATTTGTAAAATTATTTTAGAAAGTAGAGAACGTTAGCATGCATCGTAGAATAGCATAATAAATAAATGTCAACATAAGTATGAATGTTACTGAATATATGAAGATGTCGGGAAAATGCGAAGAATATTAGCATAATGTTGCAAATATTCTTAAACATTGAGTCGTAAGTGCAGATCATATATACTGAACACAAGACTATAGTGAATTGACCTCTGCCCATCTGGCCCCACAGGTGGGGATGGGAGTCACGTTCCAGCACCTGACTCCAGCGAAACTGAGTCTGTTCGAACGGACACGATGAAAACCTCTCTTACGGCCAGTTCGGATTATTCCACTCTAGGTCGACTTCGTAAGAATATCAACGAACTGGATTCTCTACTTTCTTCGCTTGAAGATTCGCGTCAGAAAGAACACAGAACAGCAGAAGTTCAGGGATCCTCAGTGTCGACAAACGTGTCTGTTATATCTAAAACAAGCGAATTAAAGGTGAAAGATGCCAAACCTGTAAAAGATGTGTCTCCCGCAAGAGTCGTGGCGCCTGTAAGAACTGTTGTTCATGTGGACAGAGTGGCTACTGTTGAAGGTAAAACATTCGATAAAGATAAGGTGCCAGTAAATATCGCTGCGCCTGTAAAAGAAAGATCTGCGAAACCTATCCAGTCAGTAGACCCTGCACTTGCCATAACTCTTGCAGCGGCTGAAGCATGTTCACTTCCCACCAGCAGCAGCTCCTACACGACTCACGTCACCACCAGCCGCACCAAGAGAACAACCGAGTCAGACAGAACCAGTGGCTCGCAACAGAAAGTGTTGAGAGAAGAGAGGAGTAAGTGGGTGTTGTGTGGCGTGGCACTAGTGCCTGTAAATCTTGGCCCTAGCGCTTGTATGGCGTTGTACCATTGCCTGTGTGGTGTGACACCAGTGCCTGTGGGGCGTGACACCAGTGCCTGTGTTGTTAAGAGGGCGTGGTATCCCCTCCTGAAGTGTGCCTTCCGCTGCTACTCCTCACCTCACGAGCTTTCACCCTCATTCCCTTTAATGCTTAGCACGACTGCCCAACTTCTCCTGCTCTCCTGATGGAGAGCTCCGCAGGGAATGTTTACACTAATGGCAGTCGCTAGAGAACTGTTGGAGTATTTAACTCATGGAAAGGCAGACATGTTACTCAGATCCCAGTCATTTAGAAGGAAATCCTTTCCAGACCGCTTCGTGGCTGCGTGTCAGGAACAAGAGTGGTTATTCGTGTTTTGCTTGTATTTTACCAGGCAAATTTAATATCAATGCTTATCTTTGTTTAGCTTGATGTTTTGTGGCTTTTTTTTTGCATCCCTCAGTTTTTCTTCTAATTGTTTTTTCGCCTTTGTTAAAGTGTAATATTGATGTTTTTAATTTATTCATGGTCACTGTCTGATTTTTTTTGCTGATAGTTAATGATAGTGCAACGCCAGGACGAAATAAAGGCCAATTTAAGATTGGGAAAAGCATTACATACGAGTGAGACGTATGTGTGTGTACGTGTGTGTGTGTGTGTGTGTGTGTGTGTGTGTGTGTGTGTGTGTGTGTGTGTGTGTGTGTGTGTGTGTGTGTGTGTGAAGGGGGAGTGGAGGACTTTTTAACTTAGCGTCGTGGTGATGCATGGTGTTCTGCATGTCTGGGACTCCTGCATGACAGTTCAGACTGTGTAGTACAGTGCAGTGTTTCTGATGGTCCGTCACTGCCTTTTGCGCAACTAACCGTTACTCTCTGGAATATTGGGTTTTGATTCTGTGGATAGTTGATCACGTGGTTGCACTATCCATGCCGAAGTCAGGTTACTCTTGAGTGACCAACTGTTCAGTCAAAACTGAATTTTCCTTCCTGTGTGTGTGTGTGTGATAATGGTGTTGATTGGTGGCAGGGTTTATACAAGCATGTTGGTGCGGCTCCTAATATGTCAAGTATCATGTAACAAATAAATTAATTCTCTTGTTTAATATTTCTATAATTTTTTTTTAAATATATTTGTTGCCACATATTGTATACTAAGAAAAGTTAACATTTGCCTCCCCAGTAATCCAATAACGTAATATTAAAAGTATATTTTACTCATATCCAATTATCAATCGCTGTTAATCAGCATCTTAATCCACAATTAATTAAGTATATATAACAAAATGAAATCGACTGGTAGTTTAATATCTTCCCTACTCTACCAGAGATAATCTTATCCCTCCTAAGAATGTGTGGCTGATTTAGTAAAGGCCATTATTGGGCGTGTTAGTTCAGTGTGTAACATCCTGGTCCTCCGGCAGGTTCCACCCCGACCACCACCTTCGTCAACGGTACCACCACCACCTCACACATCAACAAGTACGGCACCACCACCTCCTCACACATCAACAAGTACGGCACCACCACCTCCTCACACACCAACAAGTACGAGTAAGTGCTCCTCACTTTCTTACGGGCTCACCACAGCCCGTGCTACATGGACACTTCGTTCTGAGTAGCTAAATCTGAAATAGCAACATCTTCACTTCCATTAGTCACTATGTTTCCGTTAGGCTTGAGACTGAGTATGTTTTTACGCCACCGTGGGCGGGTATGTAAGTTGTATCCAAGGGAGAAAAAGGCACAAGCAGACCAGAAATTTCTAAAGGTCCTGAGTTGGTCACTATTCTCTAGAATTATCACCATAATTCTTCTGATTCACTTGTTTCATACTCACACAATTCTAACTTCGATTCACACAAGGTTCATAATACCTTCTGTCAATCATGACTGTTCAAGGTTAAGAAATTTGTCAATAGAAACCACATTTAAGTAGCCAAAAAGTTAATGCTTGTCAAGACAGGCCTCGATCATGTCTTAGACTTCACACTTAGTGATGTAGTGGTATGGTATGAAACATATCAATTTTAAGTAAATTTCAGTCATATAAGTTAACGCTCGGTGTTTTTTTCTATATCGCGAGGACTTTGTTATCGAGTATTCACACAATAAAACTGATAAAAATTTAAATTTCAGTTTAAAGTAAAAAAGCAAAAAATATTAATATAGCATTTGTAGACTGACGAATAGCGTCATAGTTACATACATAACTTTCGGGTATTATTTAAGTGTTGTCGATGTGTTAGCACCTTGAACCATCATCAGTTAGGGCACATATAAATACCAACGTGTACTTCTTTGCTAAGTGATTATATATATATAATATATATAATATATGAGATGTACTTCGTTCCTCTATGTACACTGTACACTTTGTAAACACTGAGAGTTTACTTTAGCTCTGGACGCAGTTTTACTGGGTGCTCATTAGCAATTGTGGTTGCCATAATTAATAAGCCTTCAGAGGTTGATGGGCTTTAGCCTTACGTCAAAATCATTTCTCGATGAATATACTGTACTGTGCACAGTTTACCTACGCTCTGGTTTATGTCCAGGACTAAAGTATTGTTGGTCGGTAAACTATCTTGGTGGCCTTAATAACCCTTCAGATGTTGATAGGCCTAAAGCCCAACATGAGGGGTCGGTCTTGCTTCATGCAGGTCGGCGTTCAATCCCCGACCGTCCAAGTGGTTGCGCACCCATTCCTTTCCCCCGTCCCATCCCAAATCCTTATATTGACCCTCTTCCAAGTGCTATAAAATCGTAATGGCTTGGCGCTTCCTCCTCATAGTTCCCTGCCCTTCCATGTGCAACCCATCCTCCGAATTGACAGTACGATTTAATACTAAGTGTTATAAGTACACTTTCTTACTGTCATAAACAGTGCATAATTGCACTTATGGGGCTGTTACATTTACCCAACCACCTCCCTAAATTTAATTTTCCTAGTTTTCTTTTAAGACACTCAGAATTTTAGGAAGAAGTTCTCAGTTACGAATTGCAATATATAAGTTTTAAATATTAGGAATTTCTTTTTCAGGTTTATTAAACAATAGAGATTTTATACAAAATTTTAAAATATCCTGAGTTACTTTACAATTTATTGATATATTTTAGTTTTGTTTTATAAAACTGTAATATCAGTATAGCTATAGGTTAAGTACTAACTGTAATTAAGATGCAATAAAATTATTATCTTCAAAAACTAAGACGGTTAGGTGAGGTTGTGGTTTTCTATTCAGTTTTTCAGGTAAACTCAAATATTCACAATATATTTGACAGTACGATTTAATACTAAGTGAAAATAAGTACAATTCCTAACCGCTATGAATAGAACATAATTGCACTTATTTGTCTCCTTACATTTACCACCCCATTTTTGGAGGACGGGCTGAAAGGTGTGCGTGTGTGTTGTACTCGTGCTTGTTTGACAGTGTTTCAACTAGCCTGTTGATGTTTATACGGTTGAAGCTGTACTAGAGATAGAGAGCCCTTGTAGAGGTTGTGCTGTGAACGTTTTTCACTATGGCTAAAGCCATAGTGAAAAAAAAAGACAACATGCGTATGTAGGCTAGAGAGAGAAATATAAGAAAAAGAGAAAGAGTTTTCGCTGATCTTTGTTTTCTCCTCTCCGTCTCCTGACAGTGGCGACGACGAGGAGGTACTGGACGATACTAAGGGCGGAGAGGTTCGTCGTATCGTGTGGCGCAACAGGTTCGAGAAAACGTACGAGGCCAACGACTCCAGCCATCCACCGCCAGCGGTCAGTACTGCATAGTGCACACGCTCACTAAGTAACCCACCTGATTTTGCATACATGGCTTGACTTTGGTGACTATTTTGAACAAACTAATAATATATATATATATATATATATATATATATATATATATATATATATATATATATATATATATATATATATATATATAATAAAGTGTGCACCATAAAACAGTGGGGTGGTAGGAGAAGCGAACACTCTTATGTATTCAGAGTTAAATGGCAAGTTTTTCCCTGAATGCTCTATGTTCCCTTTCTGAGGCTGTGGGTCCCTATAATTGCACCAGAGGTGGTACCCCTATATATATATATATATATATATATATATATATATATATATATATATATATATATATATATATATATATATATATATATATATATATATATATATATATATATATATATATATATATATATATATATATATATATATATATATATATATATCAGTCTCCGTGGTGTAGTGGTAAGACACTCGCCTGGCGTTCCGCGAGCGCTATGTCATGGGTTCGTATCCTGGCCGGGGAGGATTTACTAGGCGCAATTCCTTAACTGTAGCCTCTGTTTAACGCAACAGTAAAATGTGTACTTGGATGAAAAAACGATTCTTCGCGGCGGGGATCGTATTCCAGGGACCTGCCCGAAACGCTACGCGTACTAGTGGCTGTACAAGAATGTAACAACTCTTGTATATATCTAAAAAATATATATATATATATATATATATATATATATATATTATTTATAATAAATTTAATTTATAAATAATTTTTAAAATAAATATATTTAAATACACATCTTGACCCCTGAATGATTCGAGCCTGTTCAGCTAGGGTTACTTTCTGATGCATGTTGACTTGGGGCCATTCAAGCTTGACTCACACTTGATACTCATGAGGCTCCTAGTATGTTGATGTGATTTTCTGAAACATCTGTGCCCATTAATGCCACGAGTGCTGTCAGGTGTTGGGTTGTAAGTCTCACGACTTCTCAAGACTTTTGATTATATAATCTTAATAATTTAAGTTAAGAGGCCGATTACATATGTGATTTTTATGTATAAGCTATACATGTTTTAGATCCAGGAGAACGACAGTAGTACTAACTGTGTCGATATGTTAACAGATGAGCATCGAGGAGGAGTCCCGCCGTCGGCAGTTGCCGCAGCGGCAGCCGCAGCAGCCGCAGCACCTTCATCACCACCAGACGTCCACCTCGGCCTCCACCGTCTCCACTCTCTCCTCCCCACAAGGGCCTAGCTCCCCCCATCAGGTAGGCCTAGCAACACCTCCAGCCCATACTTACGGACATCTACGCGTTACCTCCCCCACGACCTTCGTTTACACCGCTCTTCGTGGTGCAATAATCGGCAGATATTTTTAATTTTTTTTTTTTGGCCGACTCCTCCCTAAACTTCAATGGAGTGACGTAGGAAATAGAGGCTCAGTAGAGTCATTTATCCGCTTGTCAGGCAAATGGAGCTTTCAATGCTGGCGAGACTTACAGAAGGATTTTTTTTCATATTTTATTCACTTCCAGTGCAAACATTCTTCTTTGGCGGGATATTTACGGGTGAGTGCTTGGAGTTATTTATACAGTAACAGAAGCAACCAGAGCGCAGTTATTTATTTTTATGGAAACTTCCGTATCAACTGAACCCAGCAGGAGGGTAGAAATAGCCTAAGCTACTCTACCCTTCTGAGATGAATTTTATTATCACAATAAACGTATCTAAACTGAATTCAAACAAGGCTTACTTAAAAAGAGATGGAAAGACGGTACACTATTAATTTGCAAGTGTCGACGTTCTTTATTAAACCGTCTGCTAACGTTGATTTTAACCTACTTAAATGCTGAATAATATGACAGACTTTGAAAGTAAATTATGTGTGAGAGCGTGCCTTAAACAATAGAACTGAAAATAACAGGCTCGTAAGTTTTAAAATTCAATATGATGACTAAGACTTTAAATGTAAGATACTGTCATGCATCTCACATTTGTTATATGAGCGTATCTTACATGCTAAGTCAAGTACTTCAGGTACTCAGTAGTGAAAAGTATTTTCAGGTATTTCAGTGTTTTCAAGTATTTAAGTATTTTCAGGAACTTAAGTCTTGAAGAGTAATATAAAATACTCAATTAAAAACTGTGAGGCAGAGACACTGGAGGTCAGGGCGGATAAATTGCTCTTCTGGGACCTGAGTTTTGCTCAATGAGAATGTTCCTGTTTGGCAGTCAGAAGACTTCCTTTTAAATTCTCTGATGGCTATACGTATTTTAATATTAACCAGTTTCAGAAATTTCCCAGTGAATGGCTGCATATTGACACACTTTACTAAACTTTTGTTCGGGAAGAGGAGCCATCATACGTTTGTGTTCTTTGACCAACTGACTGCAAGTCCGCGTCCCCTATATTAACTATAATTCAAGTTTACTAAAATATTATGCAATCCTCTGACTTAATATAGGAATATTATCGAAACTCACTGCACAATATGTTTAATATTAATACTGTATATCTTTTTGAGTAGCTTGTTAGCTGACCTGACATGACCTTTGTCACCTGAGGTACCTGTGTGCCAGTGTATGTGTTTACATGGTCTACACCCGGGGTTGGGGAGGGCTAATAGATTCACTCCAGGTTAGTGTTGAGATTGCTACACGAATTCACACACGCCAGGTCATTGTAAGAATTCTTCCACAGGTTCACACTAGCTCATTGTTGGAATTGCTACATTGGTTCAAACCAGATCAATGAAGGAGAGGGAATGGGACAATATGGACTCACACGAAGTCATAATTGGGAAGGGGGCATTCTTGGATTCTCTCCATGTCATTCATGTCAATTAACACAGTGGGAAGCAGAGGGTTCACACCAGGCTGGTATTTAGGAGACGGGTTCATAGGTTCACACCAGGTCAATATTGCTGTTAACCTGTGGACAACACAGGTTAACAGCAAACCACTGTTGAAGATTAGGGTGTAGTGCTCACACGGTGTCAGTGTTGAGAAGAGCAGTAAGGGTTCACATTAGGACAGCGTTGGGAAGAGATTCATGGGGTCATTGTGTCAATGTTGGGGAGGGCAACAGGGGTCCACGCCCACTATGAGTTGATGGCAGTGACTGTTACACTTTGGTACAGAAGGCACAGCAGGCAACGACTGCGTTGTTACAGCGAGGGCCGTCGTCGCCTCGCCTGCCTCAGCTGCAGTGCGCAGTGTACTGGCCTGGCTTTGGCATCGCTCCCAACGTGAGTGACAGCTAAAGGGCAGATCCCTGTGGGTTCCTCTTCTGCTGTATGCTAGCCACCAGCACGACTCAGGCCTCTGGTTGCTATCAGGACGGCTAGCACCAAGCATGGGGCTTGTGCCCATATTTACCTTGATATCTTCCCTACTACATGATTCACATACCTAAATAAATGAACGTGTTAGTTAATTAAATCTAGTTCTAACTTAGATTCCTCTTATTGTCTGATAATCACCTGCATGCAACTGATCCTTGCGGCCGGACTTGGATTCAGCTTGCATTAGATATGCCGCTACTCACTGATGATATGCCGCCTACTTTTTCCGATGCCAATCAATCGCCTGTATAATTATGTGACCTTAATCTGATGCTTAACAATAGTGTGAATTGTATTACCTTTCCCCATTGATTGGTTCTCTTTTTGCATTTTTCCATTTAAAATGTTGTAACAAAAATATTGGTTTTGAAATTTTCATAGTGAAGAATTTTGCATTATATCAAGTTCCTCATAGCTGGAACATTATACAATACTTATTTTATGCCAATGTTATCAGTTCATTATAATTGATTTTTTTATTCTATTAACCATAAATTTCATTTCACCGAATTATTGTACCTTGCAGATTTCCCCGGGCAGCCATTCTTGGAAGGAGCCTATTCCGATGCCGACGCCGCCACAGCTGTCCCCACGAGAGCCTGGCGTAGCTTACATATACACATACGGCAACACAGGAGGTCCGGGGGTTCAGCCCTTGCCACCTCTTAACTACGTCAACGTCCCTGGCCCTCACTCAATCCCGCCCAGTGAGGGCGCCCCATCACCTACACCCTCATCTCAGCTACAGGGACAGCCCATCATCTACCACTACTCGTACCATTATACCATCCAGCCAGGACAACAGCTACCAGAGGGGGCTCCACCGCCTCCATCCGGAGGGATCGTCTCCACCTCCCCTCCAGCTCTGCAGATGGCGCCAGCCTCCCAGCAGCCTCCCCACTCTCAGTTCATCCAGCGAAGTTATACTTCTACTAGTAGTACTCAGTCCAGTCACACTGGCCAGCCAGGTCAACCCGGTCAACCAGTTCAACCAGACCAGCCAGGTCAACCAGGCCACCCAGGTCAACCTGGACAACCTGGCCAGCCAAGTAAACCAGGCCAGCCAGGTCAACCTGGATATCCTGATCAGCCTGGTTATCCTGGTTATCCTAGTCAGCCTGGTTATCCTAGCAAACCTGGTCAGCCAAGTCAGCCTGGTTATCCTGAGCAACCTGTTAGCTCTGCCCACCCGAGTCAACCCCAACCAAATTCTTCAACTATTGTCAACTACAACATTCACTCCAGTTCTCACACCACTAAAGTTACCCGCAACGATACGACCACAGTGGGTTACCCAGGTAGTCACCCAGAACATGATGGACCTTGTGGCCCTTATTGTCCTGGTGGCCCTCACAGTCCTGAGGGCCCTGGTGGCCCACGCCGCCCAATTGATGATCAAATTTATCCTAGTAAACCATATGGACCAGGAAGTCCTAATGGGCCAAGTGGCCCTGGTGGGCCCGGCAGCCCGAACGGACCATCTGAACCTGGACATCCCGGTAACATTTCTATCACAATCAACAAGACAACTACATCTCACACTGTCCCTCCTGGAGGCTACCCTGGAGGCCCTGATGGTGACATGTCTCCTGTTACCTCTACTCCATACCCCAGCCGTGGTCGCTCCGTGTCTCCAGAGCCACGCTCTCCATCCAGTCACACCCAACAGCACGTCTCCTATGAAACACATGTCACAAGGTCGTCACACTCAGACTCGCTAGATCGCGTAAGAAGGCCTAAGAACGAGACTCTTCCCTTCCCAGACACTTCACCCATACGGCCTAGTGGAGAACACAAAATCCCTCGCCGAATAGATGACCTCATGAACTCCTTCTCCGACTCTGAGGTGAGGGTTAAACATGCTTACTCATTAAAGTATTTGGACGGGTGTCTCCATGAGCTTCATCACCTGACAAACAAATAATAAGTGCTATCTAAAAGCTTCTAACTTGTATTTTCCACCCCCCCTTTCTACAGCAGTACATTGCAAGATTTGAGCATGAAATGACCTTACGAAAACATTCCCCTATTCCCAGGAAAGATGAGGTAATAATAGCTAGCAGCATTGATAACCACTGTTAGATTTTAGGCCGATCGAGCAATTCTGAGTATAGTTCAGTGCGTTAGTCCTTTACTTAGTACAACTGTAGTGGATAGGCTATAAACACCCCCGTGTCAGTTTTACTAATCAAAAACTAGCATTAGTCATTTATGTTCTGAAACAGGACACAATAAAATAAAATGATACAAATGCGCATTGTTTTTGTAGGATTTAGCTGAAAAATAAATCACATTTAGTTATCAGACCTCAGTGAGTATCCCTCATATAAGCATATACAGAGCAAAAAATTAAAGCATACCTGACCCACAAGAATATATCACAGTAGTTTAATACTTAATCATCACTTAATGGTTTTTACAAGAGTAAAAGTAAGTCTCATAAATTGTCACACAAGAACTGAAGGTAGTTAGATTCAGTGCAACACTGGTTTTAGATCAGTGACCGTTTCATAGAAGCTCATATAAATTAAACTAAACTCAGTTTCACTGTAAAAGGTTGCGTAGTTTTTAAGATCTGGTTTTTCAATTACTCTAAGAGAGTATTACTTTCCTGTATGATCATTAATAAACATAGAAATGTGACGGTATAGCCAGATGGCATGAGAGAAGCTGAGCAGTGATTTGATTCACAGTTACAGTAGTTATATATTGATAATTAAGAAACTTCACAGAAACTCAAATGAACAGTTTCTCCAAATGTCTTTTAACGATGTGGACATGTCGAATTTCTTGCAAAGTTTCCTTGTTTACCCGCTTATATATAGTAAACCTGTCACTTATTCGTAATACTGTCGAGCAGAGTATTCAGCCTGCTTGTATAGAAGTTCACACCAAGAATCTCTCAACCTTCCATTTTGAGGATTTTCAAATTGTTCAAATTCTTTTGTAGAGTCACAGTCTGAGTGACACTGGTGATTAAATGGTCGCGAGTAAGAATTATTAGCGCAGGAATTAAAGATTACTTCAAATCTAGAAAGAAAGTGGATTTCAGTTTTAAGGATCCTAACTGTCGACAGAACTTAATCCTAAATACCTCTCCAGATCCAGATACTCTAACCAAATCCATACTATTATAGTGACAAGTCATAAACTACAGCATTCTAGTTCATACATTATAATGCATGTATTTAGCTGAAATACCATAGTACTAGATAGAAAGTTAAATTTGTTTAGTCAATAATATGTGAATATGTTAATGTGTGACCTTGTCCAAGTGTTTAATCTAATAAACCTATTAATGTTTTCCCAATATCTATTTATTGATATCATATAAGATACATAACACGAAATATATAGCATGCAACGTTTTTATACATCTTGTCATCAGTCATATTTAATAAGTTAATGTAATTTCTTTACTTTGCTACGGGGTCATCATAAATTGTGCCTCACGGGGATTTTACTTCCAAGTAACTGAATCTAAAACATGAACAATTTACCTTGCATTAAAGTATATATATGCTAAACATTATATTTTCATTATCGGTGTATATTATCGGTAGTTCATATATATATATATGAACTACCTCCTATAACTATTGAGGTAGCTTTAATCCCTTTGTGATTGATGGGCATTAAGCTCAACACCAGGTCAAAAACCACATGTAAAATTAGGAATTATATTATTGGAACATATTACTAATACAAATATTCAAGTCAGGGAGGTAAATTTTGAACTTTGCATCATCAGGATGGCCCAGCTGGAGGGCCGCCTGCCCGCTCCCCGAACCGGAGGGATCCCGCTGACCAGGAACCTCTCCTGCCCGCCAACAACCAGGTAATGGACGATCCGGATCCACGTCTTTCTAACTGCCACTGCCTATACCTTTCAAGTCCTATACCAGTAAAGGTCTATACCAGCCAAGGCCTATACCAGTCAAAGCGTATACTATCCACGTAACTGCTTTCTACATATACCGCACTTTCTATCTCTGTTTTTCTTCTTATTAATCTGTCTTTGTGATCTATGTTTATGGTTGCAGCAATCTCCTCAGTAATATATCTCTGCTGATTTTCCACATTATGTAATTAAGTTCTTTTCTCAGTGGCATATACATCCACATTGTTCGGTAAGAACACAGATGGAAGCTGGGTTATCCTGACCACTTGGTACAGAAAGTTTGGTTATCCTTACCCCTTTGAATACAAAGGTAGTCAAGACTTCCTCAGGTCTGGATACAAGATTCTTGTCTATAGTCATTACATGCTACGTAAAGCATAGTAAGGGAAACACAAATATACAATACTTTTTACCATGAGGAAGGAATGTTTTTAGTGTGGTCTAAACAACTAGTCTCGCTACAGCCATGAATACATTCTTATTTAATTCTTGAAAATTAAGTTTTCATTGTTGGAGGAGAGTTGCATTGTTGGGCGAGCTGAATACACACACAGGTGATGTTCACAGCATAGTACTATAAGACTGCTGGTGTTATTTACAGTGTAGGATAAGTTTGTAGGTGATGTTGCAATGTACTAAGCGATTATATTTATCCAAAGTAACCTGGTGGTGGTTCGTAATATACTGATTAGACAAAAGGCCAGCGTTGTAGGGAACAGGAAGCTCGTAACACATCATTTTCCATTATTTTGTATATATACTGTACAAAATACTGTACAAAATTCTTATAAAATTTGTGATCTATAGTCTTAGGGTATCCCGCAGGTCTCAGTGAGGGCAGATGCAGACGCCAAAGCCTTGGCTGTGGCGAACGCGGAAAGCAAGCGAGAGTTAACAAAGAACAAGCTTGGAGCTCCCGTATACTACCCTCCTGGCCACGAGCTCTTCCATGAAACTATGCATGTTAGTACTAAATTTATATTTTCAAGATATTTTTGTTCTCTTTTGAGTTATTGTATAACATCCACGTATTACAATCCCATTTACTCATTTTCTGTAAAATGTCTTGCAGGGTAATCAATATATATATATTGAATTGTAATCTCCACAAAAGTACATTTAATCACACAAACTATGCATGAAATCTTTATTGACTGAAATTCAAGTTTTGTTTGGTTTTCGACGTAATCCAACTATTTGTTACTGCAGAATATAACGTTCAGTAGGTGATTAATTACACTATTTGTGTCGACAGACTATGACACTGAAGGAGGGACGCCGCCGTGGGAAGGCCAAGTGGAGAATGGAGCGAGCATCAGGCTACAAGGAGAGTTCCTCATCGTCTGAGACTAAAGGAGGCATGGCCATGGTTCCAGTATGTCTGCCCCTCTGCTGTGGTGCTGCTTGTGTTATTATGTAATCACTTGGATATATTGGTACTTCCACCATTTCACTTTTCACAATATTAGTGCCTTAATGGGATTAATAATTTTGATAACGTCAGCAAAGAGATTTTGAGTCTGAGTTTGCTATGAAAATCAGGTGATGGATATAGCAATAACGAAGAATGTACATATTTTCTTGGAAACAAGTTTGTATACTGTATTTGTAGTAATGTGACAAGGCTGACATGAGGCATGGCCACAAGAGCCAAAGCTTCGCAATTGTTAAATAACTATCGAGGCGACGGCTATAGGAGTCCGTTCAGGGAACCCACCGTCGAGCGGGTGTTGCTTGTTGCTGTTGTATCGTCTGTGCTTAATATTTGACACTAGATATAAGGTGAATGCTTGCTATTATACACACCTTAACTTGTGCTGGAGAAATGATCAAAGGTGTAGCTAGATGCAGACCTTGAGGAATCAAATTGTTTTGTGTAACTCAAGGCGTATCTGATCCAGGACACGAGGACGTGTTTAATTATCGATACTTTCACAACAGAGTACGTGTATAATTTTCTTATATTGCTGTCTTTGAAGGAAATTTACAGAATAAGTAGTGTTGTTTATGTAAAAAATAGATTGTTGTTATCACCTATGTAGACTAAAATTCATGGAAAATATGTTTGGTTTTTATAATTTCGGTGTCTTAAATTATTAGCATTAACATGGATTCTGTACCGTTGTTGAAATGCATAGTTTAATTTTGTATTTAAATTTTACCATTCAGTCACATTTTAATTCATCAAATATGACGTGAATGGCCTATAAATCTAAAGCTGAGCATTTATAGGAAGGAACACGAAGCTTGATGCCCCTACTTGTAATTACATCAGTCCTGGTTGAGCTCTCAAGGGGATTACAAACTGCAGTGGAAGCCTCACTTGATTTACTTTTTTTTCTCTCAATTCCGCCCCACCCCTCTTTCAAAACTAGGTCACACCTCGGTTTTCCTGGTATCTGTATACCCAAAGGAACCCTTATCACCTTTACGTGTGTTCATTAGCCTGAGTATCAATCCAAAGTTAGCACTTTACTTTCACTGAACATGAAACCTAACAAAATTCAGAACACTGTCCCCTTAATATGAAATAAATCCCGCTTGCAGTCTCTCTCTTGTAACGATGGTTGTTGTGGTGCTCGTCACATAAGGTCTGTTTCTTAATCCTGTGGCAGTTACTTGGGTTATATCTCAACAGCGGAATGGCGATCTGTTTGATATTATGCTTCAGCTAAACCACCAAACGCAAGAAGAGTTGTATAACACAAGGCTTTTGCTGTCACACGGTATAACATTCAGGCTAATAGTCTTAAGGCTGCCTTACCTTGCAGTTTGTCCCTATGACTTATCTGCACTTCTGCCTATTTTATGCATTGTTTTATAAAATATTTCTTAAGCAAAAGAAATGTTAGCTCACTGAGAAATAATGTTTTAAGATGTGCTATGCTAGTAGCTGTACAGTACAGATGAACCTTTTAGCACTGGTGCTAAAAATTTGCCATAAACTTTATTGTTAATAGCTATAATATTGACACTAAGAAGGCTCTCATACAGAGTAGTAGAGATTATCACACAGCTCGCTGCAACTAAGACGGCTAATGTGATTATTAATGAAGTAACGGAGATGGCTGAGAGATGCCAGTTGCAGCTTCCGTCTCTACACACACACACACATGTATTTTTTAAACAAACGTACCCCCAGAGTGGTCATAATTTGATTATGTATGTGCACACTATGGCTTTCCTGATTATGTGTCAGTTTCGACTAACTGGAAATATATTTCAAATGAATTATTTGTTTATCTTATCCTTAATGATGTTGGAGTTTAAACATGAAACGCTGACTCTGAAAATGGCTAGCATGTGACACTGTTACTCGTACTGATTCAATTTAATTAACATTCTCAAGAAACGTGTTAAGGGAGTAAATGTACAAATAAATGGCAGAGTTTTAACAAGAGAATATAAATGGACAGCTATGAACATCGCTGTTCCTGTATACATTAGAGGATCTCTTTCATTCTGATCGTGGAAGCGGCCAACAAAACAAGTCGCCATTCTTTTCGTGTATCACCAAATTTGGCAAACGTATTAAAAAGCGAGAAGATTCGCACTAGAATCATAGACCTCACCCTTTCTGTCACATTATATATATATATATATATATATATATATATATATATATATATATATATATATATATATAATATATATATATATATGTCGTACCTAGTAGCCAGAACGCACTTCTCAGCCTACTACGCAAGGCCCTATTTGCCTAATAGGCCAAGTTTTCATGAATTAATTGTTTTTCGACTACCTAACCTACCTAACCTAACCTAACCTAACTTTTTCGGCTACCTAACCTAACCTAACCTATAAAGTTAGGTTAGGTAGGGTTGGTTAGGTTCGGTCATATATCAACGTTAATTTTAACTCCAATAAAAAGAAAATTGACCTCATACATAATGAAATGGGTAGTTTTATCGTTCCATAAGAAAAAAATTAGAGAAAATATATTAATTCAGGAAAACTTGGCTTATTAGGCAAATCGGGCCTTGCATAGTAGGCCAAAAAGTGAGTTCTGGCTACTAGGTACGACATATATATATATATATATATATATATATATATATATATATATATATATATATATATATATATATATATATATATATATCTTGAATAGTCCCCAAGCCAATATGCAACCAAAACTTCTCACCCCTGAAGGATTCAAACCCTGCACCTTAGCGTATCCAGTACTTAATCCACTAGACCACATTGTTCAAAAGGATTGGAAGTCGTCAGACCCTTAACCCAACCCCCGACAGCACTAGTACTGTCCCGGGTTGGGTTTAGGGTCTGACCTTAATGATATCTGTAAGGGTCTGACCTTAATAAATGTAAGGGTTTGCTCCTAAATATGATATCTGTAAGGGTCTGATCTGATATCTGTATAACCTGTCTAGCTTGGTGGCCTGAAGATATCATATTGCAGATGGTGAACCTTCTGCTACTCTGTTGTAGATGGGCTTTGTAGCTTACAAAGATTTATTGATGAAAATTACGCCATCCAAGAGGTTCACGGGCATGAATAGCCAATAAGTGGTAGATTATTTTTTATATATATATATATATATATGCTGAGGTCGCATTTAATCATCAGGCTGCTATCACAGGGGAGGATACTGCATGACAGTATTTATGAGGGTGTCCAGCTGCTGCTGGACACCTTTTTTAACCAGAAGAGTGGCAATGTTGATGACTTCAGGGTGGTTACTGCAAAATTCAAAAAACTCCTAAAGCTCTTCTAAGGTTGGTTGCTTCACATTCCAGGAGATAGTGAAGTAGTGGTTTTTGTGATTGTTTGACAGAAAATGCAATCCCACTGTCTCGGTTCACCGATCTCCCAGTTGCATCTAACTTAGACGTAGTCCATATAACCGAACTCCTATTTCCCTGTGGATTCCTTTTGGGATATTTAATCTTTCTAACTTGGTGGCCTGAAGATACCATATTGCAGAAGGCGAACCTTCAGCTACTCTCTGATGTACATGGGCTTTGTGAGGTGTGAGAGTTTTTTGGCGATGGTGTTTTTTATGTACTCTAGGCTGGGTTGGATTGTTTTACGCATCACTGGATGACGAGTTGCCAATTTAGCAATTTCATCGGCTCTCATTTAACACTTTAACGTTACCGTCCCGTAAATATACCGCCCACTCGGCCAACGGGTTCCGCAACCGCCCCGTAAATATCCGGCCGATCTAAAAAAAACATATAAAATCCAATTACAGTCTCCGTGGTGTAGTGGTAAGACACTCGCCTGGCGTTCCGCGAGCGCTATGTCATGGGTTCGTATCCTGGCCGGGGAGGATTTACTGGGCGCAATTCCTTAACTGTAGCCTCTGTTTAACGCAACAGTAAAATGTGTACTTGGATGAAAAAACGATTCTTCGCGGCGGGGATCGTATTCCAGGGACCTGCCCGAAACGCTTCGCGTACTAGTGGCTGTATAAGAATGTAACAACTCTTGTATATATCTAAAAAAAAAAAAAAAAAAAACTTATTCGAACGACTTGGGGTTAGTATGAAAATGTTTGCCATTAAATTTTCGTTTTCTCTAATAGGTACATGGCCTATTACAGAAAACGGCATTGTATTGTAACTTAGAGGAGAGACTATTGAGTTGTTGACACAACGAGGGTAATCGCCCACTTCACACACTCTTGGTGTGGGCCGCGATCATGATTCTACATTTATATGCATATGTCTGTGTAGGGAATTTCATTGCGAATTCAGTGATATAAAATATAACGCTGTAGGACTAATGTGGAGCTGACAATAAACAAAAGAGTATGAACATTTTGTTGCTGTTTGGGCGTCACGGCGAGTGATCTACGTTTATTTATTTCGTGGTGGGATAGCTAATGCTTTGGTGACATGTTATACATATGATCTTGTAGAGAATTTTATTGCCAACACATTGATACCAAAATGAAATACGTAGCTCGAGAATTGGTGTCAGGAGAGTGAAAAGATTACACAATTTTTGGTGTTTACGTTCAAGAGCCCAAAACGCCGTGCGCACAATGCGCTATTTTTTTTCACGGGCGCCGTGAGCATTAAAGTGTTTTAATATGCTTCTACCATGGGATGGGATCCAGTTTAGGGTTATGTTGAGTCTTTTGCCTTTAGCTACTGCTCCAAGATACAAAATAGTGTGAATTATTTCCACGTTGTCTTTACATTGCTTTTTTCCCCTAATATTTGAAGTGCAGCTTTTAAGTCTTGTGTGTATGACTGCATTTTGAGTGTTTTGTGACATGACATATGCGAACGCCTGTTCGCATATGGCAAACAGCTCTGTTTGGGTTGATGATACTGGTCCTCCCAGTCTCCAATATACCTGTTCGCTGTCCGTACAAAGAGCAGCGCCAGCACTCATATTCTGTCAACCGATCCGTCTGTGAAGACGTGGGTGGCTCCTGCTACTGCAATGCTGCTCATTTGTTTTTTTATGATACGCCTTAGGATTGTTGTATCATGGGCAGCCTTTTTCGTCGGAAGACCTATTACTATTTTAAAGGTAGGTTCCTCCTACGGTGGGGAACAAGTGTAGTTTGTGAGTGGTTGGTCACATCCTTTATCAATCATGATTTTTAATTGTAGTCTGTTTGACTTTTCCCGCTCTGGCAGTCCAAGAGTTTCCGTTGATTTGGCCAAGGCCTATCGTACTGGGACTGGATAAGGTGAAATAATAATCTTACTGACAATCGTAGCTGTTCTTTGAGATATTCTTTCTTGAAGAGAGGGCAAACCAGTTTCCAGTCTAAGTTTAAAGTCTGGTCTACATAGGGGCTCCCAGTGCGGCTCTCATAGCATTGTTTTGACCTACTTCAAGCTTTTTCCACGGTTGTTGTGATAGACTTGTGAGTGCAGGTGCGGCATAGTCGATCACTCCTCTGACTGCCTATACATAGTATGTGCGAAGGTCTTGCAGATTGGCTCCTCTAGAGAGGGAGGTTAGCGACCTGAGGATTGTCGTCCGGGCTGCAGTTCTCTCTCTCAAGTGACCTCAGCATTAAAATTTGTGTCCAGGATTATTCCTAGATACTGATGTGTCCACCCATTCAATTGGTTGACCCTGTACTGTGAGTTGGATGTTGGGCCTCGCTATTTTTATGGGCATGGCTTTTGTCTCTGTGGGGTTGAGTTTGATACCAATCTGCTAAGGGTGAAGTTACGGGCCCGTGCTACTTGGAACTTTGTTCCACGTAGCGAATCTTTAACAACAACAACAACCAATCTGCTTTGCCTCTTCACTGATGCAGTCTAAGCATATGGGTGCAAGGCGCGCCGCATCCCTTCCTTTAATGATGATGACAAAGTCGTCCGCGTAGTTTAGCAGCCTGCAGCGTTATGGGAGATGCATCCTCACTATTCTTTCCATTAAACAGTTGAAGAGGGCCAAGAATGCCTCCTTGTGGTGTACCATTTTCATGTCTTTTGTATTCAGAGACTGTGCCATGAAGTTTCACTCTTGATGTTGTTTTCGATTTAACTACTCAGAACAAAAAGTTCCAAGTAGCACGGGTTATGGTAAGCCTGTAAAAAAGGATACAGTAGCTTGGGCTATTTTTATCCTTGTAGGGTGAGGAGTTTGTTGCGGGACTCCGGCTTCTAGTTGTCCATTAGGTCTTACATCTTCCCTCTGGATCAATGGAGGACCATCGAACAGTTGTATGTTCGAAGCCAAATTCATCTGGATGTTGATTACTGGTGTCAGCTCCCGAATGAACACAGCATCAAGCATACTAAGCCCCCTACGACCGTCGGTGCGTGTGATTATTGTCGTATCTTTCATAATGTCTTGATTCAGGATGTTGTTGTAATATTGAAAATGTTGCTTAATACCTCCGTCTTGCAAATGAAATGTAAGTCGTCTATTCAATGTATTCATGGTATGTCTAATGTAGCATATGTTTCTGAGCGCACAGTTGTGGGGAATTTTACCCAGCAGGAGTTTGTTGGAGTACTGTTAAATTACTAGTAGAAATCTACGTTAAAATTAATTAAGTGGCCTGTATGATGCAAATGGACTGTATTATATTGATTAGTCCTGCTGGGGGGGTTATCCTTCCACAAGTTGGGGGGTTCATACCGTAGCCTATACCACCAGTGGTGGGTAGCCTATACCACCAGTGGTGGGTAGCCTATACCACCAGTGGTGGGTAGCCTATACCACCAGTGGTGGGTAGCCTATACCACCAGTGGTGGGTAGCCTATACCACCAGTGGTGGGTAGCCTATACCACCAGTGGTGGGTAGCCTATACCACCAGTGGTGGGTAGCCTATACCACCAGTGGTGGGTAGCCTATACCACCAGTGGTGGGTAACAAAAAACTACGAAATGTTAGTTAGGTTACTACATAGGTTAGTTGAGCGGTAAGGCTTATTTCGAAGAGTCGCAAAGGCCTGGTAATAGGCACGAGTTTCCTTCAGATAATCCTGGAACCTTGTAGGAACACTATGGTGACTTACCATAGAGAGAAACGCTATGGTGGAGCCTCGTGGCGCACCAGGTAGACTCTATACCGTCTGCTCGTACTGTACCTGCCACATAAGTTATAAGTAATACACTCTTCCCACTACACAGTATATATTCCAAGAAGATGGATTTGTATTAATAATTTGGCTTACCCATTTAGTTTAGAGCGCCTTCGTTATAACCGGGCAATGTTAAAACGATCATGATAATGGCCACTAACAGAACTACAACAATTGCTGGGAAATAACACTTCCCTGGTACGATGAGTTCGATGGTTGGGCGCAAATTGTAATCTTCCTGTGTCACGAACTCGGGAAATGTAACTACGTTTGGCAATTAAGAGAAAAACGTGCAAGTCTTCTGTGCCAAGCGATCAGGACGTGCTTCTAGTCTCACCGACTCGCGTCTAATGTCGTCTGGTCCCTCCCCAGCTGGGGACGCCCACTCAGCTTGGTTCAAAACTCGTCATTATTGACATAAGGAGAGTGACGCTTCATTTACTGTTTATTTAGTTAAAGTAACTATTAATAAGTACTGTTTTATCTTATTTATAGTCTTTACACTGAAAATTTTATGTTACTACAGGAGAGAGGTTATACCTATAGTGGATTTTGCATACGTGGCAACATCCCGTTTTCTCTGGAATGCTATCATATCCGTTCTTTTTGAGAAGTTAGTAATAGTAACAATATTAGTATATACCTGACATAACCGTTTATACTTGTATGTCACGGGTTAGTAGATGATGTCACGGGTTAGTAGATGATGTCACGGGTTAGTAGATGATGTCACGGGTTAGTAGATAAAATGTCGAAATTTCCGACAACAGTCTCCAGAGCTGCATTTGTATTGAGACACTACATTAGTACACTTCAGTTTGTCAAGAGGGGGCAGAGATGTCATTTCTCATAATGAGGGAAGATGTATGAAGGTTCTTATAATAAATTATATAAGGCATTCTTGCATTTTCACTGCAAGATTTAAAATTCCTGTCAATACTATTTCGTATCACCTTCTTGTATGCCTGAGTGAATGTATTTTATCAAGTCCAAGTATATTTATTGAGACAAGAAAGAAATACATCTCAAAGGGATAGAGTAACTTAGGCTATTTCTACCCCCCAAATGTATTTTTATAATACACTACAATGTCATCTCTTCGGGGCGAATTTTCCACCCCCTGGGACCTGATTATCCTCAGATGGCGGCCTAGCTTCTTACTTACGATTTCGTCGAATTCTGTATTGCTGTAATCGTTGTTCACAAAAATTTGGCGGATTTGTTCAAGTTCGTGATGCAAGTGCTGTCAAGAAGAGCATGTACGTATTGCACGACCAACATATGGATCGATGACGCTTCTCTTATACCTCTCGGCATATTCACTCTTACCGTTCATATGTTTTCCTGCATCAGTTGATTTACGATACGCATCTGTGATGAATCTACCCGAATTACCGTCAACGAGAACATCGTAGAATGGAATCCTGCCTCCTTCACTTGCCTCAACAGTGAACTTCAAGGTTGACAATTCTTGTAGCTTGCCACAAAGCCTCTCCAATGAGTTATCATTGTCAACACGCACGAATATACCGTCGGCGTTTCTGCAGTAGATACTAGGGTTCAGCCCTTCCCTCTACATGACGGACGACTCAACATGAGACATGAATGCCTCGTGGATACTAAACGATGCACATGTTGGTTTAACTGACATAGGCACTCCTCCACCGTTGGTTTACCTGACGTGCGGACACCTAAACAACTAGAAAACAACTGCACCATAAATATAGAGGAATAAATTCAGGCAATTTGCTAACAACGAATATTTTATTGTTTATACAAATTATTATACAATATTGCATTTGCAATAGAAGATGGACTGACAGTACAAGAGGAGCAAATTGAGCTACGGAAATGTCAGTGAACTAATGAGAAGGAAACAGAAAAGAGAAGCGAGAATTTTCAAATATCTAGAACGGGTTCCCAAATAATATATACTACAAATCAATGAACAAAGCGGTGTATAATGAATTGCAAATAATAGGTTGACTTTATTTAGATTGAAAATAGATAAACCCAATCAAGAGTCATCATTAGCTACCACAAGGATGAAAGAAGAGATAAAAAAGAAAGATATATATATGCTCTGCACTAGCATATATTAAGCAGTATTTCAGGAATCATCACAGCTGCGCCTCTGCCAATTTTCTAACCCTATTCATATACGCCTCTAGAAATAATTGTCAATGGTCACTGTTGGGGGTCTATAATATCACTGCAGTAACAGCCTGGGTACTCACAACAGCTGTGTGTCTCAAATGACTGGCAGCCCATCCATTTGGACACGTCGGTAGAGTGACCTTTCAGAGTCGGGGCTCAATCACCGATAATCCAGATGGCTGGGCGCTTAAAACTCATTATCTTACGACCTAATCCTACTACTGTCAGGTGCGCACATGGGGCGCATCTTACGACTGCCAGAAGCACACATGGTATGTAATTTAGGACTGCCAGTGCGTTTATATAAATAAGTACTAGGCACCTGACTGTTACCCTCTGCGTAATTTACATTTACATCTATATACATTTAGTGGTTGAGAGGCAAAGAAAAGTTTTTGCCTCTGAACCGCTATCTGCATACTGCACTTATAGTCGCAGACAACGATAGCCTATAGGAAGTGACAAATTTCTATGTATATGACTAAACAAGAGTCATTCCTACATCATATTATTTCGTCTAACGTTTTAAAAAATATATATTTTCCTAAGTTAAAAATATGAGCACAAGATTCAGGTTAAGGATTGTAGATAATATTATCCTCGGTAGCTCTGTATCTCATGGCGCTTCTGACGGAGGGTGGAGGGCCGTAGTTGTCGTTGTCAGATTCATAAGCATCGTTGACGTTGCCTCCGCCCGGGGTGAAGACGCGCTGGTTGTCCGCCTCTGAGGCGATCGACGCTCGTGTGCGAGGCTGCGAGAGACACGCCAGCAGTTAGTGAACAAGGGACGTTGTGTAGACATATGGTTATATATGATCTATGTAGCTTCTTCATTAAGCCAACCTGTCTCAGTTTAAGATATCAGAATCGTGTCTATTTACAAAGTTATTTAAATTAAAATTGATAGATAAAGCTTAATTTGGTTAGACTTAGGTTAGATAATGAAAGCTGGGCTAGATTTTTATTAGAATTTTGTGCTTCTAGTTGGGTTAGGTCAAGTTAGCTATGCGTATAACTACAGTATAGTTTTTCAACGTCGTTCATTTAGGCAGAAAGAGTAACTTCCTTTCTTCCTTATTGTGTAGCTTCCTTAGTGCACACTGAACAGCAGATAAATAAACAGAGTTTTTCTATATGATTATAATTGGTGTTTAGTCGTGTAATCAGACAACCTGACACTACTGGAGTACAAATACAGTACACCTACTCTTACACTACTGGTCCCCTCTTACAGTACACCTACTCTTACACTACTGGTCCCCTCTTACAGTACACCTACTCTTACACTACTGGCCCCCTCTTACAGTACACCTACTCTTACACTACTGGCCCCCTCTTACAGTATACCTACTCTTACACTACTGCTCCCTCTCCTACAATATACCTATCCTTACACTACGGGTCCTTCCAACAGCACGTCTAGCCTGGACATTACTGGCCACTCCCACAGTTCGCCTTCCCTGACACTTACTCTGGCCTGGATGGTTAGCGGTTTACAAATGTTAAAAACAAAACAAAAACTGAAAATAACCTCAATAACAACACAGATTTGTATGTAAAATATTTAAACCAAATATACAATGAAATATTTCAGACAATAAAGTTAACAACGCAGGATATGTCAAGCCAACACTACTTAGACACAGACAGACACAGAGGGTCAGAGACCATGGAAGCAGTTACAGTTATCAACACTGGCATTACAGACCTTGCGTTCAGAAATTATAGAATAATACATAAAAAACAATTAAAATCGAAGAGGAGACTAAAATAGCATGAATGGGGAATGATGTAGCGTACACAGTGAGAAGTTAAAGAGCTGCGAGGAAGTTAAAATAATAAAGAGAAAAAGTTATATTCGTCAAAAGGTGAACACAGTTTCTCGTTGTATATACACTTTTTTTTTATCTCAACACTATATGTAGTACCAAACTATACATGCTGGTTGGTTAGCAAGCAATTGAATTAATTAGCCTTAATAACCCTCCATAAGTTGACAGGCCTTAAGCCCAACACCACCAAAATCAGGGCCTGCAAGGAATATATACATGAAAGTTGTAATCCACTTTTCGGTGTATATATATATATATATATATATATATATATATATATATATATATATATATATATATATATATATATACTGAGTTTACTTTAGCTCTCGACTAAGCCTTGGATTAAGGTATACTTGCTGGTTAGTCAAGAAACAATTGTGTAACTCTAATAACCCTCCAGTCTCCAGAGGATGACAGGCCTTGAGCCCAACACAAAACCAGACGCCCTCTAGAAATTATTCATGAAAACATATTTTTATTATGTGTGTTTATACAACTAAAATTTATTTTAGTCCTGAAACTTAGTCGCGATTGAAGAACACTTACAGGTGTAGCGAGAAGCAAGGCGAAAGCCAAATACAGCTGAGGCAGAGCAAGAGCAGTTACCGAATGGTAAAAATTATACACAGGCGTTTCGCATGCAACTGGTTCATAAATGTTACAATTTCATCTGGGCGACTTACCCAGATGAAAACCTAGGAACAATGAGCGCTTTAGTAGAATGGCCATAAGAGGCGGGAGTGTTAGCTAGAGGGAAGGGAGGGACAAGCCTGCATGCGGTGGCGGCAGCAGGGAAGATAGGTATACCACTCAGAAGTGATGATGTGAAGGGTAGGGGTGGTGAGAGGGAGGGCTGAAGAGCCTCTGGTTGTCCACGTCCGAGGTGATAGAAGAACGCGAGCGCGGCTGCAGAAGAATCACAGGTTAGTGGCAATGCTGACAGCAGCATCGCCAGCACCAACGTCCACTTCCCTCCCCCCTTGGATCTATTTTTGGCCGTGGGGGATGGGAAGTGGATGGATGCAAGAGCTTTGATGTGGTGGAGCTGTATTGTGAAGGGTTGGTTGAGATTTGATATGGTGGAACTATACTGCTGATGGTAGGAAGAACTTTGGTGTGGTGGAACTTTATTGTGGAGGTTGGGAGGTGATGGAACTTTACTGTGAGGCGGTGATAGAGATTTGGTGTTGTGAAGTTTTATTGTGTGAGACTGTAGGGTTTTGATGGGTTGCTGTATTGCGTATGGTTGATACAGCTTTGAAGTAGTAGAGCTTTATTATGGAGGGGTTGGTACGGTGGTGTAGTGGAGCTATATCCTGGAGGGTTGCTGAGTCTTATGGTAGTAGATTGAAGAATGCAGGTAGGTGTTACGGTAGTGGGTGGAGGAATGAGGTGTGTGTTATCAAACACGGTGGAGGATATAGGTGGGCATTATGTCATTGGTTGGATGAAACTAGGTGGATCTCATGACAACTGGTGGACGGAAATAGGCAAGTCTTTTACAAGTGGATCTGAGACATGACTTATGTTCTTATGGTAACGGGACAATGAGTGGGATAAGTTATATGGTATATTTAGGAGGAGGGAGGTTGGTGGGTTTCACGGTACCATTCCTGTGGGATCTGACGGTAACACTGTTGTGGTACTGTAACAACGAAACCACAGCTCCACCGTTTGTTTGGATGGATTAGCATACAGTAAGTATACTCTTATCCCAACAGGTGTTAAACATGTGTTGTGTGTAGAGAGAGACTGCATTCATTGTGAGATTTGAGCAGAGAGAGAGACGGAGAGCAATACAAACTTTGACCAGCCTCAGTATCATAAGTGGGATTAGATCTATTACACCCATATATGTACAATCTCATGATATTAGGAATATATAAGCCATTTTTTATTAAATATTCATGCTTGATTTAATGTGGTGAGTGTGCATGCAAGAGTTGCTGAGGGAGGTGAGTGTGTGCTGAGAGAAGTAGTGGGAGGAATTACTGTAGGGAAGATGAGTGCTGAGAGAGGTAGTGGGAGGAGTTACTGTAGGGAAGATGAGTGCTGAGAGAGGTAGTGGGAGGAGTTACTGTAGGGAAGATGAGTGCTGAGAGAGGTAGTGGGAGGAGTTACTGTAGGGAAGGTGAGTGCTGAGAGAGGTAGTGGGAGGAGTTACTGTAGGGAAGGTGAGTGCTGAGAGAGGTAGTGGGAGGAGTTACTGTAGGGAAGGTGAGTGCTGAGAGAGGTAGTGGGAGGAGTTACTGTAGGGAAGGTGAATGTGTGCTGAGAGAAGTAGTAGAAATTTATTTGGAATAAATTTTTGCATAGAAAGTAGAATAAGAAAACAGCATTCCATAAATATGTATAAAATAGATTTGCACTCATTAAATAACACATACAGTAGGAAAGCCTACAGAATAATATATAAATATTTTTTGTGATTTTTTTCTCGATCAACAAAATAGTTTCATTAACTAATTGCCTTTCAAAAATTTAAAAATCAGTCAGCCAAGCATATCATACAGCTGCAATGGAGTATAAGTAACAAATCCTAGCAGCATGATCACATAGCCTAGCAACAGGGTCACAGAGCCTAGCAAAGGTCACATACCATAGCAACAATCACAGAGCCTAGCAGCATGGTCACACTGTTGGGTTCAATATCACTGAGCTAAACACTCGCACAAAATCTCGCAAAGCAGAAATGTGTGACCTGCTTAGAACACAACCCGTCCTCCTAATAAAGCGTCGCATTTTGACGTATACTTTACCTAAGGGCAAAAATCGTTGTACTAGAAAATGGGAGCGGATCGCGAAATTGACTTACTGTCCCGTCTTCTATTTGGAGTCCTCTGGTAGGTAAGGATAAGGCATTTTAGTACGACAGTTGCTTGACGTTGGGAAACCTTAGGAGGACGGGTTGCTAAAACGACCAAAGCGACTGTAATAACATGTTCCCAACACAATGTGGAAATTATTATGTATCTGATTAGAATAATCATTGATTTAAATGCAGACTTCAACAAACTTTCACAGACAATGAACACTGAACATGTAATACATGAAGGCTATATAGATGTTTTTTTTTACCTTAAACAGCCTAAATGACTTCTACGGCAGCAGAAAAAGAAGTGCGCTGTTTTGAGGGGAAAAAATAATGTTATTTCTAGAGTTGGAACAATGCAATCACTCTTACGTCATCTTGTGCAAAATAATATAATCTAATATTTAACATACTAGTGGAAGATCGAATCACTCTATCAAATACTTCGCCAAACATTACATACATTATTTTTAACTTAATTGTACACGATTATTTAAATGTTCTTTTTTTCATAATAAATGTGTTCATTAGAGGGATGTACACCCAGAGGTATACTTCGCTTCTCGGCGCTTAGTACACTAAGAGTTTATTATGAAGTATACCTGCTGGTTGGTCAGCAAGCTCTTTTGGTAGTCTTCATAACCCTTCCCGAGGTAGAGAGGCCTTAAGCCCCCATACCAGCGAGTCTACCCTTAACAAGAGCGCCAATCGTCACCCCTCACAAACATGATGTACTATTGAAGAACATGATCAAAATGTGAAAATAAAAATTATCTGGTGTTACAGTTGCTTGCATAATGATAGCAAATGTTTTATCTATAACACCGATCTTACCCATGGTTTACACAGGCTAATGTATGGTTGACTGGCAATGTCATCCTGGTGTACTCAGTGTATAACGCCCAGTGTATATAAATACTCTACATTTAATGTTCACTTTACTTTAATGTTCATTCCAATAAGGGATTAATCCAACACGTAAGCAATATTCAGTTTACTACTACCTGTATATATTTGGCATTTCGACCACAATAACATTCTTAAAAATTAATTAGATTGTGGAATCCTGTTCTATTGGTAGTAAGAGATTAGGATGTGGCCGTGGAATTAGGACGTGACGATAAATAAGGCATATTTTCGTCTGTTGTTTTAGATTTAGCTACTCAGGACATAATGTCCATGTAGCACGGGCTATAGTGAGCCTGTAATTGAGTTCGGTTATTCGCGATAACCTTGTTACTGTGATATTTGGGTCAAGGGTTTTAAATGGAGGTGGGGTTTCCTCCTTTTCTCCCGTTTCTTTTTCGCTTCTGTTTTAATTTTCGTCTGTCGTATGTGTGTATAATATACAGTCACCCCCGGTGGCACTGAGGTGCGTCCTAGAGCTGCCACCCTCAACACATTCGTAATGTTAACGTCAACATAATTAAAGACAATCAACCCAGCCTCTCGAATAGAACATAGCAATTTGACGTATAAATCCCCTACGTCAAAATATAATGCAGTATAAATCATAGCGGCTCGCTAAATTGAGGGGACAATCCTGTTTTATATTTGTGGGTCCATCGGGTAGGTTAGGTTCGGGCAATTTAGTACATCATTTTTGTGGCGTAACAACTCGAAAGGACGGGCTGATTTGTGAGCCATAAGAACTATAGAGGCTTGCTTCTCAGGGCTTTTACTGACTCGAATCTTGATGTCTTTCTCATTAATGAACTGCATATCGTGTGAGCAATAATTATTTATCATCCCATATTTACAAATAGAAACAATTTCCTCAAGCATTCCGTAATGCATGAGCAGGCGAGCATGGTAGGCCATGCAAGCAGGCATTAAGGGAAATAATTACAATCAACAATAATACACTTTATCTTCTAAGTAAACCTTCTCATCAGTCAAGTTCCCTCTTCACGTGTTCCTCCTTCACTACTATTCATCCAAATAAAAAATCTAACAACGATGGTAACTGTGCTCAGGGTAAGGTAATTAGGAGAAAGCACTAAGCTAGTACGATTATATAGTACCTGGAAAGGCTATGAGAACAAGGAGCTGGGATATGAGAACAAGGAGCTGGGATATGAGAACAAGGAGCTGGGATATGAGAACAAGGAGCTGGGATATGAGAACAAGGAGCTGGGATATGAGAACAAGGAGCTGGGATATGAGAACAAGGAGCTGGGATATGAGAACAAGGATGGGATATAAGGACAATGAGCTGGGATATGAGGATATGAGGACAAAGAGCTGGGATATGAGGAAAAGGAGCTGGGATATAAAGACAATGAGCTGGGATATGAGGACAATGAGCTGGGCTATGAGAACAAGGAGCTGGGATACGAGGAAAAGGAGCTGGGATATAAGGACAATGAGCTGGGATATGAAGATAAGGAGCTGGCATATGAGGACAAGGAGCTGGCATATGAGGACAAGGAGCTAGCATATGAGGACAAGGAGCTGGCATATGAGGCCAAGGAGCTGGGAAATGAGGGCGGAGTGAAGGCATGGTATCCAACCTCTTGGACCATCGGCGATCGAACGTCGACCCTGCAAGAAACGTTGCTCTGCCAACAAGTTCAAGTGGGTGAACAAGGAACTCGAACAAGGAACTTGTGATCTATAAAGACAAAGGGTTGGAATGAACATGCTGCAAGGCATACCTTCTTGGCTCCCATGGTCTGCATCTTGGACTGTCGTCTTTCCTGAACCACCGTCTCTCGCCTCTCAGCCAGGGCCTTGATGGTCTCTCGACGCATGCTTAGACGACGCATTTTGCCGAGCACTGGCGTCTCTGTGGGCACCACCACAACAATTAGAGCACCGGTTTTCAACCAGTGTTAGAGCACCGTTTTTCAACCAGTGAGCCGCGGAGTGCTCACGGGAAGGTCAAAAATGCCAGGAATAATAAAGAATATGAACATAATTTTAAAAAATCTTTTGAATCCATAATCAACATTACTTAAAAAAAATGCTGCGATCAGAATTATAAAGGTTGTAATATTTTAATTCAACCTTTATACCCGTTTATATATATATATATATATATATATATATATATATATATATATATATATATATATATATATATATATATATATATATATAACGTCTCTTCTTAAACAAAAATATGGTCTTTAACCATTTTAGCGCCTTGTTTAGTGTGTCCAGAGTTGAGAATGGTTGAAAATCTCTGAGTTAGAGCACTCGATTGTTACACTCATTAGTGAGTCTAAAATTGTTCAAAATTTTTCAGTGTTAATTCAAACTTAAAATTGTTAAAAGACAGACATATATTTATTAGAATGAGGTTTAAAACTGCATGTGTTAGCCTTAGGATTACATATGTAGGCCTAGGACAGATTAGAAAAATCATTGACTTAACCTAATCTGCCCTAGGCCTAAAAAAAGCAATTCAAAAGAGGAGAGAGAGAGAGAGAGAGAGAGAGAGAGAAACAGAGACAGACAGAGAGAGAACAGAGACAGAGATAGAAAACTGGTCGGAACATCAATCCAGCTCACTAACAAGGCTCTGCCTCAGGCTACACTTTGGATAAGCCTCTAGTTCGCCTACCAGTTTCCATTCCATTTTCTGCGGCTTCAGCCGAGATGCTGAAGAAACGCTTCTTGAAGGCCACGTCGAGCGTGCCAATAGCCTGCTTCTTTTGCCTGTGTCTTTCCAGATTGTGGATGGTCTTGCGTCTTCCAAGTTGACCTCCTTGCACGCTGTCGCTGTCATAGTCGCCATCAATGCCTTTCAATCTCTGTAGCTGTCGCACGATGTCAACAGCATTCCTTTGGATGAAGGCATCCTCTGTAGCGTCTTCAGCCTGGCAATGGTACAGTAGGAGTAATTGCAGCACTATAGTTTCAATATTGCTTTATTAGCTTTTCAAAATATGTTCCAACATTATATTTCCATATATATTGTTGAGAAACATAATATAATGAAGCATATTTCTGTAAATATGTTTCCACAGAAAGACAAACCTATATTTCCAAAAATATTTATATACACATTTAAATATCCACAAATATTGATATACACTGTAAATATATTTCCATGAAAAAACACACGTAATTTAATCATACAATGCATATTTGGCGTTACGTTTAACCGATACCAAAGTCAAATTAATCTTACAATATATACTTAACAAACCTTCTTATTGCAGCAGGTGAGTTCGGTGGAGGAGAGGATATGCGAAATAGTCCCGAAGCGATGGAACAACATGGCCACGAACTGGATGACCAAGATGAGAGCGAAAAAGAACACAAACACCAGACCAATGGGTTCCAGTTGGAGGTACTCTTGGCTGATGAGCACCTGGGCATCACACGGGGGAGAAGCACACGTGAGACACGGGACCAAAAACACACGTGGTCGGTATCGCTACATTCTGGAGTGTACAGCTGAGGTAAGTGACCCAAAATTCTGAGGTGCTAACAGGAATGAACAATTGCTCATTAACCAGTCAATGAACCGTTGGGGGGCAGATTGGTTTATGTAATAACAACGGTTGACACAAGTTGGGAGTTATCGCTATATATTTTAGCTGCAAGTTACCAGCTGACAAGGTGCTGATTGTAATATTTCAGGAATAAAATGAACGTACATATGCCACTTTATATTGGAAGAGATGTATAAATATACTGAATTAGAAATTTGATGAAAGTTACATATATTATGGAACATTTCTCGTAATTAAGCAATCATTATATTAGGCTGCATTCCATATATTTTGCACCATATATTTAATTGCTGCGTGCTGATAAATTAGACCAATACATTTCTAAAACAATTTTATTTTACTATTAAACTCAAAGGAACAGAACTAATATATGACAGTGTCAGACCACGAAGAATTGAAAATAAATTTCGTTAAGTACTTCGTATTTAAAAAATATATCTTCAGATATATTATTTTATCATATAATGATAAAATTAAACATAATTACAATGATTACGAGTTTTGTTATTTTCATGAAATTTCTTATGTAAATAATATACTTTATGAAAAGTTTTTTATTTAATTGTGGCGTAGAAAATACAGCCCACCCCGGGCGATCATCATGAGTGTGGCACAAGAGAAAACGAGTATCACTTGGCTTGGAGGGCTGACTATATTATTTCTTCCCGGCACACATTATGGGGGACCCCCAGAAACTCATTGTCTAAATCTATTTCACACTCGTTTAAAAAGTGAACCCTGTTTTTATATATATATATTAAAATGCAAAATACTAATAACACCTTATGAGATATACATGCACAGAAAAAATATGAAAACTGATAAATCTCTTTTTTTGACTAATACGTGAACATGGCAGTCACGAACAAGAGAGAGACATGCACAGACCACACACACACACACACAGTTGGCAGCACTGTAAGACAAGATAAGATTAGTTCATACCCTGAAAGGAAAACCAAGTAGTCATAACAGTTCTCGCTGCCTATACCAACCAACAGAATGGAAACAATAAAAATGTAATTAAACTGTTCACCAAGATCACAAAAAAATTTAAGAAATATTATGGGTGACATAGAGCCAATTAAGGCATGACTATATCAGAGATGTCAGCGTTTGAATGAAAATTTTCAATGCAACAATATATGGATATAATTGATTGCCCGTACATGTAGATGTGGCATCACTCCACATATATTCCTATCTCCCATCAGACCATATTGCTGCATTCTCACATACATACCCCAGCCCTCATTAATGCCCACATAGAGCGTGCTCACTTGACCCTGTAGCAGAACTCCCTACATGTCCTTACCCCCCAAATAAGGCCCTGTAGCACCTTCACATATGTACTAACATATGCCGTGACTTTCAACACTTCCAGTAGCAGCATCTCCATATATGCTCAATTCCATTTCTTTCTTTATTATGCACTCCATACCCATCCCGTGGGCGTGGTGTGTAAATGATTACAGAGGCACATAATCGGTTCAGGAACTCCTACCCACAACATTTCCATAGTCGGTATCCTCACATGTCCCTGACTCTCTCCACATGTCCCCCCTTGTTGGGTAGGACATGTGGGTTAGGAACCTTCCCCCCAGCATTAACTTCCACTAGTACACTCACATTACCATCCACCACCACCGCGCCTCCAATTACCCTGAACCAGCATCCTTCTCATCCAAAATCTCGCTGCCTGTCCCTCCTCGCCAAGCCAGGCTACCACTGCAGTACTACTGTTCCAGAGAATACAGTGTTAAGTCAGATTTGAAGTCAAGGAGTTAAATTTACTTGTGAACTTGACTCCAGTAACGCAGTCAGATGTTGTAAGGATAGGAAGCTGAGGCAGGGAGAGCTATGGTGCCAGGGAGTGACCCAGCTGCTGGGTCAGGGCTCCGTGGTTATAGTGACTCAGTGCCACGGTGCTAGGGCGTGACCCAGCTGCAGGGTCAGGGAGAGCCACGGTGCCAAGGGTCCGTGGCTCTCCGAGGCTATACCCAGCTGCAGGGTCAAAGAGGAATGCATATTTTCATTGCTACAATAAATAGTTACATATTTTGGCGATCTAATATATAATACCTCAGCGAGAACTGGCTATAGAAGACCAGCCAAAAGTGGTCAAAATGCCGAGATAACCACTAAATAAGGACTTCTATGAGGCAAGGGACCTCCCTAAACAGAGAATCTGAGTTACACCTCATTAGAGCAATCAACCCATTCCCCATAGAGCGGAAACTATCACTAGGTGGGGAGATCCTCACTAGGTGGGAGATCACTAGGTGGCTAGTAGATAGTCACTAGTTACTAAGTGGGATAGTCTCTTTGTGGGGGTAGTCACTAGGCGGGAGGGGTAGTCACAAAGAGCGAGGTAATCACTAGTTGGGGAGTAGTTACTAGGTTGAGGTTAGTTACAACAGCTATAAGGTTGGTAATGTCACTAGGTGGGAACAGACGCCACACATATACACCATAACAAGGCCGGGCAGGACTATCCAATCACTATTACTCTCAAAGTCACCTAAATAAGACTGAATATCATAATCACTTGATGAAACAGATCACTGATAAGGGATGCTACGTAAGCAGACATTTTAGTCATAAATTACAGTCCCGAAATCATTCATCAGGTAGGGATCAGTCGGCAGGTGGGACTAGTTCAAGGAGGCAAGAATCATAACTAATTGCAAATTGTCATCGACGCAGACGGTCGTGAGTAGGGTATACGGTCAGCCGCAAAGTACATACAGTTACTGCATTTGTACCAAGCGCAGGTGGCCAGGAAAACGAGGTAGTAACAGAGGCAGTCTTTACCTAAGGAATATAACCAGAAGTAATCCATCAGGTAAAGTTAAAGTCATATGGAGTTGATAACCAAACCCAAGAGCCGCCAGACGAACATAAAGGCAAGGAGAGTTATCAAACTTAAAGTTTGATATGAAGATATAATAATTACAAGATAACATTTAATTTTGAGCTATTACAGGTATGCTTCAAAAATTATTTATTTGTTTAAGCATTTTGCATATTATTGACAAATGAATGCAAAATACCTCTACTTTGTTATAATAATTTAAAGTGATACGCTTTTTAGCAATTTATAAAAACAATTAGCAACCTATGGAGTAAAACTGAAGTTTCACTGTGTTAGTAGTCAAAAGGTTCAAAGTTGTTTAAAAACTGGAATTTCAAAGAAAGGTAAAGCAAATTTATATTTTAAAGATTAATATCATTTTAAATTTTAAGTTTATTCCACGTGCAATTTCAGAGCTGGCCAGCTTGTTCCAGGGTTAAACCGTGGGAATGTTATATACTGAACCACTGAATAGCATTGGATACACAATTCTTTTTTGGATGGTTATATTTTGTCTTACTTTAGTCTGAATACCAATTATTAAATGAACACATAGGATAATCGGTTGGAATTTTGGGTGATGAAAGAAAACCATGAGGTCATATCAGTCAGGTAGGTATCATGCTGAATCAGTGCTAGCATGCTAGGTCAGGAGTATGTCATGCGGGGGTCAACCTAGCTGTTGTAGTGGGTCAGCAGCTGAAGGCCACATGCAGTTGTGAAGGAGTAACCTCCCATGTTGCCCCAAGAGTCTCCCATATTAAGAGGAGCTGAAGAGAGGGCTGGTGAGGGTAGGGCCTGCAAGTCCTGGGGCACCACAAGTAACAGCAGCAGAGGCAGGATCCCGGTTACCTCCTGAGTTTCTGGAATAATAGTGATGTTTTCTTTGATGCCGAGTGGCCAGTCGATATGTAGTTCGTCTTTGTTGAGCTGGAGTAGGAACACGATGAGGACAAAGAGCGCGTTCAGCATGAAGAAACCGAAAAAAGATTTGTTTCTCAGCTCCTCTAGCTCGATCTCGGCTTGTTTCTGTTGGGGAGACACGGACGCCACACACATCACAGTCAAGTTACCAGGACGGCTTTCAACGTGTGTTAGGCTCAGGCCCACCTACCTCACTCGTCGCCTCGATGAAGGTAATGTTGGTCTTGACGCCTAGAGGCCAGTCGATATGGATAACATCTTTGTTCAGTTGGAGCAGGAAGACAATAAGAACAAAGATAGCATTCATCATAGTGAAGGAGAAGACTGCTATATTGCGAAGTTCCTTTAAGTCACCCTCCATTTTTTTCTAGAGGGGGGGAAGAGAAGTGGAACGGAGGGTGAGGTTAGTGCGTGCATACCCGTAACCTTGGAGAGAGACTTGCATTAATAAAGTCCATCTTAGAAGATCAGTTTTATTAAGAGTGGTGCTGCTTTGAATTGGTTATGAAGATAATAGGAAAAGCATATATTTGAACCAGCGCCGTGAAGCTGACCACTTGTATAAAACTGACTTTCGGAAGGTGAATAATAATAATGAAACCTATAATTTGTACAATATAATTACCCAAAAGTCTCTATGTACAGAATGATATTGAATAGTTCCTTTTCTATTTTCATATCGTCCATCTATCTACACTAATAAGCTTTCATCTATATAAGCTTTATATATTCTATACAAGAAACCCAATAGTTTCTGACATGCTCTAAAAAGTTTTGTTCATGCCATGGCTTCTGTTAATGCTTAAATAATATTTTGATATTCTAAATTAAAATAATTTCAAGCCAACGAGCATAATAAGTATACCATTTATTTCTGATAATAAATGCATATTTTATATAGTCTATTTTATTTTTTCTAATTGCGTAGCGAAAATAAAATTGTATTTTTTTTTTTTGCTGTTCAGTAAGATTCTAATACTGCGCACATTGTCACATCAGGTCAGCAGTGGAAGAGTATGTTAACGATCTATTTTTCATTATAAATAAATGGCGTTGTTTCCTACTAAACTAAATTTGATGTAAAGTTATTTTTCTGTAATCACTTCCCGCTCACCCGGTTGTTATCCTTGCTTTATGGAAGTCTATCTGAGAGGTGTAGTGGCCTTAACAAGCTTCCGAAGTTTGATAGGCCTCAAGTCATACCAAACCAAGAAGCGTATCTTCACTTCTAAGTGTGCATATGCTAAAGAAACTCTAGTCCTGGACTATATCCAGGACTAAATTATATTTGCTGGTTGGTTAGTAATCTCTTTTGGTGGCTTCACCCTTCAGCGATTGATAGGCCTAAAGCCCTTCACCTATACACCGCCATAGTGTACTACACATGTCTAAAATGTACACGGTCAGGTACACACGTGGACTTTGTTGACACACGTAGTCTTTGTTGACACACGTGGTCTTTGTTGACACACGTGGTCTTTGTTGACACACGTGGTCTTTGTTGACACACGTGGTCTTTGTTGACACACGTGGTCTTTGTTGACACACGTGGTCTTTGTTGACACACGTGGTCTTTGTTGACACACGTGGTCTTTGTTGACACACGTGGTCTTTGTTGACACACGTGGTCTTTGTTGAAACACGTGGACTTTGTTGACACACGTGATCTTTGTTGACACACGTAGTCTTTGTTGACACACGTGATCTTTGTTGACACACGTGGAGTGTGTAACGACGTAACGGAATATGAACAGTTGCAGCTGAAAATAATTAGAGAGTAGTGAAAGGCTTTTGGAGTAGGTCGAATATAATTAATAAATTCTCGAAACTTTTTTAGCTCCGAGGAAAACGTAATTGTGACACATTAAAGATTTGTTTCGGAATGTGTTTCGATAAACTTATACTCGGAATTATGAAATATATAATTAATAAGTATATATCTTCTGCTAGAATGTTTATTCCGACGATAACCACAGATGTAAGATTTAATCTTATAATCAAACGTTTACGATAGTCTGCTGTCTAATTTAAGTATACTGCGCTCTCATTCGTAGTTAAAATACTTTCCATTCCCATTAGTAAGAAAAAGATAGAAAATACCGTATACTGAGAGAACATACACCATATACTAAGAAAACATACAATGTATATACTTGGAGAACAGAAATAGTATACCAAGTGAATAAGAAAACGTACACTAAGAGAACAAAGACCGTATACTCGGAGAACAAAGACCGTATACTAAGTGATGTATACTAGGAGAGCATGCTTGTATTATCTTGGGGACCATGCACCCCCACGGCCTCAGTCGGAAATTACAAAAGACTTTACACTAAATATGCGCGAATATTTTGGTACAAACTCGGAAAATGCGGGATACCAGAATAACTCGAATTTATGGAAAAAAAAAACAATATTCTGGCGGGACTATTAAATAAGTATGAATCTCGCCTTAGTTTAATACAAACAAATTGATCTTCAAGTTGAACTTTAAAGTCTTATAGGCCAACTTGATTCTTACGACAACTTTGCCATGCCACTTTTTGGAGCTCAATGTTTCAGGGTAGTTCGCATTACTATCACCAAGATTAAGGAAGACGCAGCATTGCATCAGTTAACGGATTTATGATGACCATAATTATACACGTAATTACACTATACATCAGTATTAATTTAAATTTGAGAAAATCCCACTTTTTGGATACATAGCATGTAGACATTGAGGAATACATCACTGGGGAGGCTCGCACTGCATATACAGACACAGCCAGAGGACACGTGGAGGAAATGAGAATTCGACATTTGAGTCTCAGTACCGCGAACCAGTTAATCGATAAATTTCCGATAAGAGCTAATTCTTAGGATTTCTTGTTGTGATTTCAATTTCTTTCTTTATTATGCACCCCATACCCATCCCGTGGGCGGTGGTGTAAAGGATTACAGAGGCACATAATCGGTTCAGGAACTGAATCCTCTAGTTCGTTTAGCTAAGCAAATAACAATTTTGACGCTAGTTACAAAATTATTAATGTTATATATACATGTACACATTCCCATACATACATGTACATATATATTTGTTGTGAGGTGATGATATAGTTCGTTTCTTTTAAACAGTTTTCCAGAATAGGCTGCTGTTATGCATCCATGTTTCCTTCCTTCTGGAAGCTAATTCAATGGTCCTGTTTGACTTGGTATTAGATGTGACACTGTTGTGGTACGCTTAGCTAGCCGCTACAACAGCTTACCAAGCTCTAGTTCATGCAATTGTGAGGCCAACATGCAAATGGAATTACCAATGCACATGTTCTTCTTTTTCCATTATAAGATTGCAAAATAACAAAAGCGGATTCTGCCACTCAAGTATTACAATTTTCACGCAGTTATTCAGAAGTACTGAATTAACTGATGCTGCACTGTATCTAAACGCGAAACTCGGCCACAGATATGCTATCAATACCTTCTGTAAGATTATATAAATATATGTATATACATATACTTAGTTTTCCAGTACACCTTTGGTTAATGAAGAGAGGAACTAGCTAAAGTAGCGGTGAGCGAGGGTACAGATTTACAACACCTCTTCCCCACACTTCAAGATAGAAAAGTAAAAAAACCCAGTTCTGGAAGCCTCAGCCATAGGAAAAAAAAAAGGTTGTAATGAACACGAACATTATACTTACGGACATCCCAGATGATGCTACATCTTTGAGCCCACTGAATTAAGACTTAGCGTCTAGCCTTTCTACAATTGCTATGGATAACTCATAGTTTGAGATATTGTTTATGAGGTATTGCTTACTTGAGATGTTTATCAATATTATCAAGTCATTAAAGTTACAATATAATTATCAGTACAGAAATATGAATTATTCAAGTAAAGACAAAATGATTACTTATACAAACTGTGCAAGATTATAAGCATGCATTGCTTCAATAAATATGGCACATAAAAAGAGAACCAATATATATATGCACTGTTGCCCTTAAGTACTCGAGCTCAACAAAAAAGTGATTATCAAGGTCGAATGAGGTTGTTATTTCCCATATATATATATATATATATATATATATATATATATATATATATATATATATATATATATATATATATATATATATATATATATATATATATATATATATCCTCAAAGAGTTACTATACCTGTTCAGTTGGATTCTTGATTAGAGGATGGAGGTATTTCTCAATAAGATCCTTGAAGAACTGAACTTCAGCCCCAGGCATGTAGTCGACCTCTCCCCGCTTGAGGGCCTTGTCCCTCCATCCAGTAAGGGTTGACCAGATCGTCCCGCTCCTCCTTCGGCCTGGCGAGAAGAATGAGGAACTGTGAACACCCTTCTCTCAGGGGTACGAGGGAAGCAACGTTCGTTCTGTTACGCTGGCTGGAACTGCGCGATGCTTGGAAGGATAACCTTATGTAGGCATGCGGCTGTATTATGCGAGAGATGGTTATCTTTGTGGATTGGTGTTATCACGGTGTGGAGTGGGTACTCTAGTATATTGTTATAGCATAATGTGGTTCCTAATAGTGTGTGGTTATTATTGATTATAATCATTTTAGTGAAATGTGACTGTAGTTATCATGTTGAAATTCAGTTATCATAAAGTGTGATTATCGCTGTGATGTTAAAGACTCGAGCCCTTAAGAATTATCATTATAAAGACGTCCGAGACGACTGACCGCCATGATGCTGTCACCGATGAAGAAGTTAACGCTACAGAATCTGTAAATTAAGAACAGTAGAATGAGGAGACACAGACCAGTAACTAGAGACAATTGAGTCAAAGAGGTGTCAGAACTCAATTATTTACAGCCTTAAAGCTGTAAATAAATAGAATGGATAAGAAGAAGTGATTTAAAGTTACTCAGTATTATGACCAAACCCACACATCAGAGGATGAGGAGACGAGACGTTTCGGTCCGTCCTGGACCGTTATCAAGCACATACAGAAAACGAGAGAAAACGAGAGAAAACAAAGAGAACGGTAATATGGTGAAGGGGGAACTTACCGGACTTCTCACTCTCGCTGTCGGTGTAATCGTCGAGGGGGTTCTCGTTGATGGAGGAGACCCCGTCGCCCCTGATGGAGGTGCGAGGCTGCATGGTGGACCTCCGGCGGGTGCTGGGCACGATGCCCATGTGACTGTTGGAAGAAGGCTGGGATTAGCTCGTGGAGCGGACAGCGGAGAAATGCATGATTCACTTGGAGAGATACAGGATGGTAGACAGGAGGCAGGCTTCGGATTAATATAGGAGGGAAAGGTAAGGTTTCGGGAGGGAAGAGAAGAGGAGGCTGAGGAAAGGCAGAAGGAAGGGAAGGGCGAGAACAAAATTCGCGGATAAGGGGAAGGGTGAGTACGAGAAGAGAGATAAAGGAAGCAATGTTCGTAGAAAAACAAGGGAGACATGGAATAAAGGGATGAAATTGAGAGAAAAAACACTTGATAACGGAACAAAAGAGGAGTGAGTGAGGGAAGGAGAGAGCAGAATCAGGCAACAAGCTCTGACACCAACTGTGTGGCGAGGACGGAGACGTGGACGCTCTACATGCCAGGGTGGGGTCCGGGAGCCACACACGGCCACAGATGCACAAGGGTTCCGGCATACCAGGGAAGGCTGTGGTTGTCATAGTTTACGGGCTATTCATGCCCGTGCCACACCTTGGGTGGCTTAATCTTCCTCAATCAATCAATCGAGTCATGGTGCTTGGTACACAAGGTAGGACTCGCAGAATTTGGCCACGAACCACAGGCACAGGTTAGGCATAAGAAATAAGGAATTCGATTCTGGGAATCGAGTACTAAATGAGAGGTTCATGAACATTTCGAACCCAAGCTTCAGCGTTGGTCAAGACTTAACGTCTAAGAGAGAGAGAATATTGGGTGAAACGAACTTGAGATCATTTTAGTAATATTTCTTTAAAATCTTAATTTTTTTACGTGTTATTGAGTCTCGAGAAAACATTAGGAAAGAACACAAGTGGACTTACGATTCAATTGTTTCGAAACGCTTCTTGAGAATTTCGAGTGAATTGGCGATGCTGGCGAGCTGGTCGTGCTCGTTGGTGGACCTCGGGTGGACGCAGCAGATGATCTTGAAGAGACCTGCCAAGGAGAACTCGATCGAGCCTTCGTCATCCGTCACCTGATCTCTGGTCAGGAAGGAAAGGAAGCCTTCCTTCTTCTTCATCTTCTTGGCTTCCTCTGCTGCTTTTCGCTCTGCTTCTAGTTCCTAGTGAAGTCAACGTCCGAGACCATTACAGTAAGAACTCATAAGTTTTGAAACCCGTGTATTTTGTTCTTCCATTATGAAATTTGCAAATTGTTTCCCAAACACTATATCTCTAATATTATTATCATGATTAAGTTCACAGATTAAAAAAAATACACCTGTACATATATATATTGCAAATATATAAGAATGCAACACTTGTCATATACTGATACAATACCGAGAACACGGTGTACAGCAACGCTTGCAACACAAACGCACTCCTGGGGGTGTGCCATGATGCTATTAACATGGTGAGTGTGAGAGAAAAGGCATGCGAAGGAGATGTTAGTTTAAGAGTTGGAAACGCCATCCCCAAGGTCAGCTTCGTTAGGCAAACTCTAAGCTCTAAGTCAATCATGCACATGCACTTTGTAGACGTGCAAGATGAACAAATTACTACTGTATAAAGCACTTAGAAAGGTGTTCGGACTTGAGTGTATCTATCTAACATTCCCAACATTTTCCCCATTTCAGTGCTATCTTAATAAATTCTGTAAGCTACAGCATAAGATATCAATACAGTACAACATTATCTAATAACACCCAAAAATACAAATTTGTTGATCATGTTTTGTGTTGTATTATAGCGCTAAAACTGATATACAATTATTGTATTTTATGACATTCAGATCCGGTATTTAAAAAGAGAATATTAAACTGTAGTTTATAAATATAAATGCACCATCCCCACCACTAGCCAAGCGGTGTGAATGCCAGCATCGTGAGGTTGTGGTGCGCCGGGCGCGGTCTCAAGGCTGGCATGAAAGCCCGCCTACAAATGTTTTGTTTTGATCCATGGACCACACATAACCTAATATTCCTCTCCGTCTTCCTCCCACTGGTCACAGCAACACTACACACACCTCCCACTGGACACAGCAACACTACACACACCTCCCATTGGTCACAGCAACACTACACACACCTCCCACTGGACACAGCAACACTACACACACCTCCCACTGGACACAGCAACACTACACACACCTCCCACTGGACACAGCAACACTACACACACCTCCCACTGGACACAGCAACACTACACACACCTCCCACTGGACACAGCAACACTACACACACCTCCCATTGGTCACAGCAACACTACACACACCTCCCACTGGACACAGCAACACTACACACACCTCCCACTGGACACAGCAACACTACACACACCTCCCACTGGACACAGCAACACTACACACACCTCCCACTGGACACAGCAACACTACACACACCTCCCACTGGTCACAGCAACACTACACACACCTCCCACTGGACACAACAACACTACACACACCTCCCACTGGACACAGCAACACTACACACACCTCCCACTGGTCACAGCAACACTACACACACCTCCCACTGGTCACAACAACACTACACACACCTCCCACTGGTCACAGCAACACTACACACACCTCCCACTGGTCACAACAACACTACACACACCTCCCACTGGACACAGCAACACTACACACACCTCCCACTGGTCACAACAACACTACACACACCTCCCACTGGTCACAACAACACTACACACACCTCCCACTGGACACAGCAACACTACACACACCTCCCACTGGTCACAGCAACACTACACACACCTCCCACTGGTCACAACAACACTACACACACCTCCCACTGGACACAGCAACACTACACACACCTCCCACTGGTCACAACAACACTACACACACCTCCCACTGGACACAGCAACACTACACACACCTCCCACTGGTCACAACAACACTACACACACCTCCCACTGGACACAGCAACACTACACACACCTCCCACTGGTCACAACAACACTACACACACCTCCCACTGGACACAGCAACACTACACACACCTCCCACTGGTCACAGCAACACTACACACACCTCCCACTGGTCACAACAACACTACACACACCTCCCACTGGTCACAGCAACACTACACACACCTCCCACTGGTCACAACAACACAACACACACACCTCCCATTGTACACAGCAACACTACACACACACACCTCCCACTGGACACAGCAACACTACACACACACACCTCCCACTGGTCACAGCAACACTACACACACACACCTCCCACTGCACACAGCAACACTACACACACACACCTCCCACTGTACACAGCAACACTACACACACACACACCTCCCACTGTACACAGCAACACTACACACACACACCTCCCACTGTACACAGCAACACTACACACACACACCTCCCACTGGTCACAGCAACACTACACACACACACCTCCCACTGGTCACAGCAACACTACACATACACACCTCCCACTGGTCACAGCAACACTACACACACACACCTCCCACTGGTCACAGCAACACTACACACACACACCTCCCACTGGTCACAGCAACACTACACACACACACCTCCCACTGGTCACAGCAACACTACACACACACACCTCCCACTGGTCACAGCAACACTACACACACACACACCTCCCACTGGTCACAGCAACACTACACACACACACCTGCCACTGGTCACAGCAACACTACACATACACACCTCCCACTGGTCACACCAACACTACACACACACACCTCCCACTGTACACAGCAACACTACACACACACACACCTCCCACTGATCACAGCAACACTACACACACACACCTCCCACTGGTCACAGCAACACTACACACACACCTCCCACTGTACACAGCAACACTACACACACACACCTCCCACTGTACACACCAACACTACACATTCAAAGACCCCCGCCGAGGAGACCGCTGTGTACCTCTCTGGTCTTCTTCTTCATCTTCGTAGCCACTTCTCGGGTGCCCCAAGAGACGTTGTTGAGGTTGAAACAGGAGTAGATCTGGAGGAGGAGGTACATGGAGGGCACGACCATGTAGTACACCAGGCCGCAGGGCAGGCAGATGAACTCGTTGGGGTGAAGTATGCCCGTTATTATGAAGGAGCCGGCCGTGGCCAAGAAGAATATGGCGGTCGGGGTGTTCCAGCCTTCCTCCGCAAAGTTGAGGATCATGCCGACCAGCACCACGACCATGACCAGCGCATAGATCGCCGTCAGCACGTACGCTATGGTGATCTGTAGGACCCGGCAGAGCCCCGACAGGGCGTGTGTGTGCGTTAGTGACAGGGGGTTAAGTGATATATTAATGACGGAAAAGGAGATCGAAGTGAACAGGTGGGTAATCAGTATGTTGTTGTTATTAAAGATTCGCTACCTGGAACAAAAAGTTCCAAGTAGCACGGGTTAGTTGATGCATTAATACCATGTGACTGGTGACTTGTTAGTAATACATTATTGTACCACCAAGTGACTAATGATATTAGCAATGTATTAACCGCCAGTGACTGGTGATTGTGGTAAAATATTGTTTTAATAGCAAGTGAATGATACCTTAGTGGTATAGAGATAAGGAGATGAGAGGGATGTTGGAGGTTGAGATAAAAGCTGTTACCATAGATAGGTAGACGAGTGGTGTACTGGAGAGTAAGTATACTCATCACTACACCGCTCATAAGGCATACTCAGAACGTAAATCCCAACCTTCTCTATTGTTTTTAAAAGTAAACTCGGGACTTCTGATATGAAAAGCGCACGCATAAAGAACAACAACGGACATACGGACACGAACAACGCACAACGCACACACAGACACGTACATCGCACATACAGACACGTACATCGCACATACAGACACGAACAACGCACAAACAGACACGAACAACGCACACACAGACACGAACAACGCACACACAGACACAACGGGCAAACTAAACAAACTGCCAATAACATTAACTGATCTAAACGAACCAATTTTCCGTTTAAATGGGCTGCAATTGCTAAAGTAAATATTAAAGGACACAATTTTCGAACTGTAAAATAATAATTAATGTTTATGTATGTATATGTGTATGTATCTGGCATCCCATTTCTGTAATAAGTTAGTTAACTTTGAAGACCAAAAGAGGATTAAAGTTAGAGGAACCATGCATTGAACGACAATGAAGATAAATGCAATGTATGTTTTTCAGTGGTGCAATAACCCACTAGACATGCTTAATAATTGCACATGTACTCTTACCTCTCTACCTGTGCACTTGTATCTGTACATTTCCCCCGTGCACACAACCCGAGCACCAATATCCCCGTGTACTACGCTCACCCGCTACGGTTCCCATGCACCTGGACGCTCCCGCATCAAGTCAACTATACAAACCTTTTTGGTTTTCTTGGTGGCAATCTCGCGCGTGCCCCAGGAGACATTGTTGAGGTTGATGAGGGAGTAGATGATGAGGAGCAGGTACATGGACGGGATGGACAACAGGTACAACAAACCGGGGATAATGCACTTAAACTCCTGCGGATGCATGCAGGCGGCGATGAAGAAAGAGCCCGAGAGAGCGATGAGGAAAATGGCGGAGGGCGAGCCGACACCGTCCTCCCCGAGCTGGAGGGTGGTTCCCACGATGACAGCCATCATGATCAACGCGTAGCTGGCTGACAGGATCTGGGCCACAATCAGCTGTAGTCGCGCCCAATGGTGTTCAGACGTGGGCCACACACGAACACCACAACAGCGACAAAACACAACACGCACACGCAAGACAAGGGACATGGTTATACAAAGAGTCACATTTCAGATCACGGAACATATATAACATGTAAGACACAAGTTGAAAA